>CAWUDS030001981.1:0-100899 GCA_963859935.3 Lathyrus sativus
ATAATACTGACTTGATCTAGCTATCAAACTAAGCTTAAAACTCAAGAATCATCAAGATACGATCAAGAACAGAATTTGTGTCATCTTACTTATTGCCTCTAAATCAATCCAATTGTTACCAAAAAGCTCCCTACACCAATCTACAATACATCTAACCTAACAAATCCTATTGATTATGCTTAAATTAAGCCAGGGATTGAAGTTTACATACCTGTAATTTCTTGATGAACAGAGTGGCAAAAGCTTCAAATCAACCTTCAATAAGCTCCAAATTCCTTCAATGGAGTATAACCTAGCTTCTGTATGCAACAAACTTGATTGAAATGCCCTGAATTCTTGAACCCGATTCTGAGTTGCAGATGAAGAATTCCAAGTGCCAACTCCCAATTCTTCCACGATCTTGCCTTGAATTTGATCTGTAATCAATCACTAACACTAGAGCAAGCTACTGAGATCAAGAACTTGGATTGAAATGGCCTCAATTGATGTAACCGATTTTGATTTGCAATGTGCAAATTCAAAATGCAATCTCACTCTTTCCTCTCAATTCTCACCAACCTTGGCTCTGAATCACCTCATATGCTTATATAGGACATGAATGAATGATCTAGAAAGTTCTGGATCAATCTAATGAGAATTTCAATATCTCATGTCATGGAAAATGTCATCTCATGCCATCCTCATACCAGTTCAGGTTATAGCTTGTACAACACCATGCTCTTGGTTTAAATTCTCTCCACATGAGATTTTGAGTGTGTTTGAATGTGTTAGCACCTTGGTTTTGCACTTGTGTGTAGTTTGGCAAATGTAACTTAAGTCTTAAGTAACAAAATGCAACTCCATGATTTTGACCTCAAATGAGAAAAGTGCTATTGCCATTGTCTTTAAAATGTCATTTCTGATCAAAATGACATATTACATGTCTTATTTTGGCCTTGGAATGAAAAATCACAAATTTGGTCCTTTTAATGAACTTTAATTCTTCCTTTTTAAGCCAATTTTGCAATTTTGAGTTACAAGCAATTCCAACCTCTCATGACCACTTGGTTAGCCTCAAAACATCATTTTGAACAAGTTTGATGTTGAACATTTTCCCATTTGAAGCTTGCAAATAGAAGTTATGGACTTATGATTGAAATGACCTGTAATCTCCAAATGTCCAAAATACCCTTGACTTGTCAAAGCCATAACTTGAGTTCTACAAATCCTATCAAGGACTTCTAGTACTCTCTAGAAAGCTAAGAGTACATTCATGTTGACCAAAAGTTCATAGGAATCATCCTTCTAGGGCAAAAGTGCCATGCAAGTTGGGTAACTTTCAAGCTCCAAATTCACATTCCTCAGATGACTTGTAACTTGTCAAAGCCATAACTTGAGTTCTACAAATCCTATCAAGGACTTCTAGAACTCAAATTAAAGCTAAGACCATGCTCTAAAACAATCATGTTGGGGGCCAGATGAGATGACAATCACATCTTGAGCTAAATTTCCTTGAAGATAGGGGTCAAACTAGGGGATTTTACACTGTCAAGCCTTAGAAACCCTAGCTTGAAACTTCTCAAACTCTTCAATCATGAGGAGTTGACCTTGGAATCATCCTTATAAAACTTCTTCACCACTCATGGCTGAGTCTTCTTAATCTTGCACAATGACCTGTCTAGGCTTCAAAGTGATCTTCAAACCTTATCATGAGCTCTCTCAAGGCCTCAAGTCCATCCTCATGGCTTCAGAATCGTCTGAGGGCTCTCCACAACTCTCAAGTTAGGAGACCTACACACTTGGCTTCAACCACTCTCTCTGAGGATCTTTTAACTTCTCTGACAAGGATATCAACCCTTGAACACTTGAATAACCTTCTTAGCTTAGCTTCATAGTCTTGTATAGCTCTTAATTGGTGATCATACCTCTTGATCTCCTGCATACATGTCAATGAAATGCAAATGATAATGCTAATGTGAATGAAATGAAACATAAGCTAGGTAAAGAAAAGTTGGGCAAATTTTGGGGTGCAACAGCTGCCCCTATTCAAACGGCTTGGACCTGACTGGGTGAGAAGCGAACGGCTCTCAAACAATCAAGGTAAAAGACGGTTGAATACCAACAAACCCGGAAATTTTCCAACTGCATAAGTACACGGTACTCTGATGGGGACAAATCTTCGGAAACTGAAACAATAGCTGCACGGCAACTAGCTGGAGAATACTAATCTGAATCTCCGTCAGGATGATTTCCTGATTTATCTGATATCATTGCATCCTCAAATCATCGAGGGATCACTGGTTTCACGGTAACTGAACATGACAATTGGCGGCAACTTGTCGGGGAATTGGTCACACGGTAACCGGTGAAGGGTCTAATCTCAAATCTCCGTCAGGATGATCATCTGATTTTGCTGTAGAACTTCGTCCTCAAGTCATCAAGGGATCACTGGTCACTTGGTAACCGGTAATGGATGGTTGATCATGCCTTCAGGCATCCTGCATCACTGCATTAGAATTCCTCGGGACTCATCAGGTCATTAGGAACTTTTTAACAATCGAGTTAGTCATGCCGTCGGGCATTCAAAGGAATTTTCGGGCGTAAGCCAGGCTTCATCAGTAAGTCGGAAATAGCATTCTTGGTCAATCAATAACCAAATAGGGATATCTATTCTTCTGCCGTCAGGAACCCCTCGTCAGCTAGGAGAACTACTTCGACCTCGTAGTTGGACTTCATCGGTAAGTCCTCAAAGGGAATCCTTAATCAATCAGGAACCACTAAGGATACGCAATCTTTTGCCGTCAGGCACTCTGCGTCAGCTAGGAAAACTGCTTCAACATTGCAGTTGGACTTCATTAGTAAGTCAGGGGTTTTGGCACCGCTGCCGGACTTCAATCATCAAGTCTTCAAGGAAATCTCCACTTCTCTGTTTAGAAACCTGCTGGGGATGACACATCTCCGCAGGGGGGTTCTGGAGAACTATCAAGTAACTCTGCTTTGGGGATCCAGAAATCATTCTGGGTGAATCAACTCTGCTGAGGACTTCAAGAATCATCTTGGACAAATAACTCCGCCGGAGACTTCAAGAATCATCCTGAACCAATAACTCTGCTGGAGATTTCAGGAATCATCCTGAGCAAACACTCTGTCGGGGACTCTAAGCATCAACTTGAGCAACCAACTCTGGCGACTTCACTGGGGATTTTAAGAATCATCTTAAGCAATCAACTTCACTGAGGAGTTCAAGAATCATCTTGGGCAAACGACTTTGTTGGGGAATTCAAGAATCATCTTGAGCCCCCTAACACTTTCGAGATTTTAGGAATCATCCTGAGCAAACACCCCGCCGGGGAACACCTGCAAAACAAGAACGGTAACAACCTAGATCATGATTTATATGCATATGTTTGACAATGGCGCAATGCTCCACACGGTGGAAATGCTACGCGTTTAGGGTAAATGCTATGCAATCATGCACAATGCTACGACCCCATCAGCAAAATAAATGCTGAAGGGAGAATCCTCCTGTCAAGGAGGGAGAACCACTCTGGTGGAGAGGAGGAATCATCCTGCCGAGGAGAAGAAGTCACACCAATCTCAATTGGACTCCGCCTGGGAAATGATCTTCAGTCGACTGCTGCAGGGGAATAAAGCTCTACGAGAACCTGGACCTGCTCATCTAGGTATTCAAACCATAAACTGCTGAGGAAAACAATATCAATCGCAGAAATAAACTGCACGGCCTTCGCGGCAAAACTTTCCTGGAGATAACGACTCCGGTGGGGAAATACAGCATCAGCTACTCTACTAGGGAGAACCAATCATGGCCTCAACAGCTCCCAAGGACTCGGCTCTCTTGGAGATTTGCCAACTCGGCTGGGGAAGAAGGAATCATCCTGCCTACTGGGGAGAGTACAACTTTGTGGGGAATTTCAATTCCACTGGAGACTTCAGTCTTGAACTATCAATTGCTGCGCACTTCAGTATATGACTCAGCTGGGAAGATGACGATCCTTCAGGATACATTTGATTGGGGAGAGAATCTTCTCTGCCCGGGGAGACATATCAATGCTTTCGATCTCATGTTCAAACTCCACGGGGAGGTGCTGCTGAACTTGCTGAAGAAGAAGGAATCATCCTGCTTGGGGACGCATACGGCGTACTGCCTGGTATATGCTACACCTGCAACAACACAAACAAACAGACAAGATACCCTTTTCAAAGGGACCTATCCAGGTTATCATCTCGTGACAATATTCAACTAACTCATTGTTTCAACAATCAGTGGCCTAGGCCAGTAAGTTTATGTATGCGCATTTTATCAAAAACATCGGCGTTCTTTTTCGCAAACAAAACAGATAGATGCTAAACAAACAAACAGAATTGCTGAATAGTATACGTTTCATTGATAACGAACCCCTGAATGGGCAAAAAATGTTTTACAACAGATGCAAGCTCCTGGAATGAGGAAGCTGCGCAAAAAATAAAACATAAATATACATCAGTATATACACAAATGTCGGCAATATGGCGTAGACGAACACCATGAGTTGATCCCTCTATGACCCACTCGACTTCGATACTTCTCCGACGCTTCAGCTTCAGAAGAGATTGATTCCGATAAACGGCCCTCAGGTCTTCCAAACCACTAAACAATGAGAGTCCACACGCGGAACGCAGTCATTTGCTTTTTCAAATCCCTAACTTTTGCCTGAATCGCCCTTCTGGGTTTTCGATTCACCGGGATACCCTTTTTTGCCAAAGTCGCCCTTCCAGGTTTTCGACTTTGCGGGTGTACATCTTTTCAATTTATATCCCTAATTTTTGCCCGAACCTTTTTCTTTTTTATGGTTCGCCGGGATGCCCCATTTTTTCCTGGATATTCTTTTTCTTTCCGGCGGGTCGTTTTTTAAGCAAAGTATTTTTTAACTGCGTCCGCGTTCACCGGGGATGCAAAATCTTCGCCATCCATCGTAGATAACAACAAGGCTCCTCCCAAAAAGACCTTGCTAACGACGTACGGACCTTCGTAATTGGGAGTCCACTTGCCCTGGTGATCGGAGTGTGGAGGAAGAATCTTCTTCGGGACGAGATCACCCGTCTGAAAGCTTCTAGGACGCACCTTCTTATCATAAGCTTTCTTCATTCGGCTTTGGTACAGACGACCATATGCAATCGATGCCAATCTCTTCTCGTCCATCAGGCTGAGTTGGTTTAGTCGGTTCTTAACCCATTCTGCCTCATCGAGTTTCACGTCAACCAAAACTCGTAAAGAAGGAATCTCAACTTCTAACGGTAGGACAGCTTCCATACCGTACACCAGTGAGAAAGGAGTTGCCCCGGTTGATGTACGTACCGTCGTACGATAACCGTGCAATGCAAATGGCAACATCTCGTGCCAGTCTTTGTAGGTCACAACCATCTTTTGTACAATCTTCTTAATGTTTTTATTGACCGCTTCAACGGCGCCATTCATCTTCGGCCGGTAAGGAGATGAGTTGTGATGTTCAATCTTGAAACTCTGGCACAGCTCCTTCATCATCTTGTTATTCAGATTCGAACCATTATCAGTAATGATCCGCTCGAGAATTCCGTAACGACAGATGATGTCCCTCTTTATGAATTTAGCCACCACCTGCTTGGGCACATTAGCGTATGAGGCTGCCTCCACCCACTTGGTGAAGTAGTCGATAGCTACTAGAATGAAGCGATGACCGTTAGATGCAATGCGCTCGATCTTGCCTATCATGTCGATGCCCCACATAGAGAACGGTCACGGGGAGGACATGACATTCAACGGGCACGGCGGTACATGAACCTTATCAGCGTAAATTTGGCATTTATGACATCTCTTTGCGAATTTAAAGCAATCCGATTCCATCGTCATCCAGTAGTATCCTGCTCTCAGGATCTTTCTTGTCATAGCATGCCCGCCGGCGTGCGTACCAAATATGCCTTCATGGACTTCTTCCATGAGCATACTCGCTTCTTTCTCATCTACACATCTGAGTAGCACGAGATCGTGGTTTCTTTTATACAAAACTCCATCAGGATTGAGATAAAAATTTCCAGATAGCCTCCTCAGAGTCTTCTTATCCTGGGTTGATGCTCACGCAGGATACTCCTTAGTCATAAGGAAGGTCTGGATATCATGGAACCATGGCTTGCCATCGGAGGCTTCCTCGATCGCAAAGACAAATGCAGGTCTATCAAGACGAGAAAGGACAATTCTTGGAGCTTCATTCCAAAAATTGACTTTATACATCGAAGCCAACGTGGCTAAGGCATCAGCCATCTGGTTTTCAGCTCTGGGTACATGATGGAGTTCCACTCGGTCAAAGAACGGGAGCAGCCTTCTGGCATAATTCATGTACGACACCAAATTCGATTGACGAATCTCCCACTCCCCTTTAATCTGGTTAATCACAAGCGCCGAGTCACCATATACATATAGGTTCTTGATTCTCAAATCAATTGCTTTTTCTAGACCCATGATGCACGCCTCGTACTCCGCTTCATTATTGGTGACCAGAAACGTCAGTCTCGCAGTGAACGGGATGTGGGATTCATGGGGAGTCGTGATGATCGCCCAATGCCACTTCCGTAAGAATTAACCGCCCCGTCAAATATCAATTTCCATTGGGATTTCCTGTCTGGACCTTCGTCGGGCAACGGTTCATCACAATCTTTTGCTTTAAGAAACATGATATCCTCATCAGAGAATTCAAATTTCATCGGCTGATAGTCCTCGATCGGCTGTTCGGCAAGGTACTCAGACAATACGCTGCCCTTAATGGCCTTCTGGGAAACGTACTGAATGTCATATTCCGTCAACACCATTTGCCATCTGGCAATCCTGCCCGAAAGCGCTTGCTTCTCGAAGACGTACTTGATCGGATCCATCTTCGAAATTAGCGTGGTGGTGTGATTGAGCATGTACTGTCTTAAACTTTTGGCAGCCCAGGCTAGTGCACAACACGTTTTCTCCAACATCGAGTAACAAGATTCACATTCTGTGAACTTTTTACTCAAGTAGTAAATGGCATGCTCCTTTCTGCCTGTCTCGTCGTGCTGACCGAGAACACACCCCATACTATTCTCAAGAACTGTCAAGTACATGATTAAGGGTCTTCCGGCCACTGGGGGAATCAAGATCGGAGGTTCCTGTAGATACTGCTTTATCTTATCAAATGCCTTATGGCAATCCTCGTTCCAGATAATCTCCTGATCTTTCTTTAGTAGTTTGAACATCGGTTCACACGTGGCCGTGAGCTGAGAGATAAACCTTGCAATGTAGTTTATTCTGCCCAGGAAACCACGAACTTCTTTTTCTGTTTTTGGCGCTGGCATTTCTTGTATTGCTTTTATCTTCGCAGGATCAACCTCGATGCCTCTTTCACTCACGATAAACCCCAGTAGCTTTCCAGACCGTACTCCAAAAGTACACTTGTTAGGATTCAGCCTCAACCTGAACTTCCTAAGCCTCTCAAAAAGCTTCAGCAAATTGACCAAATGTCCTTCCTCCGTTTGGGACTTCGCAATCATGTCATCAACATAGACTTCAATCTCATGATGAATCATATCATGAAACAAAGTGACCATTGCTCGTTGGTAAGTGTCCCCTGCGTTCTTCAGACCGGAAGGCATTACCTTGTAGCAAAATGTTCCCCAAGGAGTGATAAACATAGTTTTCTCCATGTCTTCCGGCGCCATTTTGATCTGATTGTAGTCGGAGAAGCCATCCATGAACGAAAACACGGAGAACTGAGCTGTATTGTCGACCAACACATCGATATGAGGGAGCGGGAAATCATCTTTAGGGCTTGCCCTATTCAAATCCCGATAATCGACGCACATTCGTACCTTACCGTCCTTCTTCGGTACAAGCACTATGTTGGCGACCCACGGAGGGTAAGTAGTGACCGCTAAGAAGCCAGCATCAAGTTGCTTTTGCACTTCTTCTTTGATCTTGACGGCCATATCTGGTCGCGTCCTCCTAAGCTTCTGCTTGACGGGAGGACAATCTTCTCGCAGCGGCAAGTGATGGACCACAATGTCAGTATCAAGTCCGGGCATATCTTCGTATGACCAAGCAAAGATGTCACTATACTCTCTCAGCATCTCGACCAATCTCTGCTTGACATCACTCTGCAATGCAGCCCCTACCCTGACGTTCCTGACTAGTTCTTCAGAACCCAGATTCACAATCTCGATCTCTTCTTCGTGAGGCAGAATAACTTTCTCTTCTTGTTTCAACAAGCGGGCCAACTCTTCGGGAAGGTCTTCGTCTTCATCAATCTCTTCTTCGGCTTGATAGATCGGGAAATCGAAGTCGAAGTGAGTCGTAGAAGGTCCAGATTCGATGTCATATGTTATGTGGATCCTGCAATAATAAGGGTTAAGCTTAAAACAAGGATATGCAGGTTAGCACAAACCCCGTTGCCATTTTGTTGTTTTTCAAAACAAATATAAAACAGGAATAACAGAGATCATAACATTTGAATACGAAGAAAAACGCCTTTTGATTTATTGGTAAAATGCATGTACATAATCAAACAAGGCCCTGACAATAAGACCACTATGCCCCAGGTAGGACATAGGGTTGTACAATGATTGGAGAAAGTAAATCATTACTCTTCGCCTGTCACTTGGATGGTATCCCTGATGGACCAGTTGTTGAGGCTCTCGCCTGGCTTGCTCGGCTGGATCCAGGAATCTAGGTCGCAATCGCTATCCTCGTCGTCTTCAGACACTGCGTTGACACTTTCAAATATCACCCACCGCTTGTAAACTGGATCAGCCCTTTACCTCGTGACGCACTGCGAGAAGAGGAGGCTTCAGCCGCCGGAGAGTATCCTAACCCAAACTTGTCTTGCTTGTTAGGTATCTCTAGAATTCGCCCCCACCCTGGGGTAGATCCGGCTTGAACAACGGCCCGGGCTTCCTTGAAGGAAGAGAGAGTCATCTCTGGTTTCTCAGTGATTACAGGAGCCACGTTCTTGACTTTAACAGCTTCGAACGCCTGACATAGGGTTTCGTGGATTTCCCCATCCATCTCAACATATTTGAAGGACGATAAATGGCTCACCATTATATCTTCCTCGCCACATACGGTCACGATGCTACCTCCCACAGCATACTTGAGCTTCTGGTGCAACGTGGAGGTCACGGCGCCAGTAGAATGAATCCATGGCCAGCCTAAGAGACAGTTGTAGGCAGGCATGATGTTCATGATATAGAAGACTGCGTCGAATGTTTCCGGCCCCACTTGGATTGGTAGTGTCACCTCCCCGAAAACATGACGTTTGGTTCCATTGAACGCTTTCACCACCAGATCACTGGGTGTGCAGATCAATCCTCGAGTATCTAACTTCATCAATGCTTTCTTCGGAAGAACATTGAGTGATGACCCTGTGTCCACCAACACATGAGACATAATCGTTCCCCTACACTCTATCGAGATGTGCAGGGCGCTGTTGTGGTTTCTTCCCTTCGGCGTCAGCTCCAGGTCAGTGAACCCTAACCCGTTTCCAGCATTCACGTTGGCTACGACCCCTTCCAACTGGTTGACCGATATTTCCTGCGGTACATACGTGGCATTCAACACCTTCAGCAGCGCGTTGCGATGTGCCTCAGAACACAACAACAGATTCAGGATGGAGATTTTCGAGGGTGTTTGATGGAGGTGATCCACGATCTTGTAGTCACTCTTCTTAATCAACCTCATAAATTCTTCAGCGTCCTTAACGAGTAAGTCCTTCTCTATCCCCCGAGGGGTTTCCTCAACGACTTTACTCTTTCCCTTATCGGTTTCTTCAGCTTTGTTCGCTTTGTCCGCCTCAACCTCAGGTGGAGCAAATACTCTTGTGCTGCGAGTGATTCCGCCAATGCCTGATAACGAGAAAACGCATCGATTATATTGCTAGGTTTCATTAACGTTCTATCACATATTCACCGTTTTAACACTCGATTTCTCGAGTTTTTCTTACCATTTTGCAGGTACATCATTATATGGAGCTAAATCATGAATTAAGAGCAAAAGGAACAAAAGAAACCATAAAGAGATGAAGAAATGAAGAAGCCTGCAAAAGACTGCATAATTTGTTGCAGCCACGATCGTTACAAGGGTGTCACGACCGTGACACCCTAATTTGAGCCATCACGACCGTAAGAGAGTGGTCACGACCGTGACACTTAAAAACCTCAAGTTACGAACGTGAAGACCTTGTCACGACCGTGACGTGACAAGGATAAAATTAGGTTTTTGACTCAGACTACGTCAAGGCATTACGTGAAGACCACTTCTCCTATTGGCATTACGTGAAGACCATTCCTCCTATTTTGTTGCCACGTTCCTGCATTCCTTCAACAAATTCAGCAAGGCCCATGCAACAAAGGAGCAAAAATCCAGCCCATTAAGGATTCTATAAATAGTACAAGTTCTATGAACTTAGGGACACAGAGCATTCTTTATTCAAATTCCTGCGGAAGCTCTGCCGAACTGTATTACGAACCAGCCTTTCTATTCCCGCATTATTTTTAGTTTTCTGTTTCGTTTTTATTTGTATCCAAACCAACCATATAACAATTTCCAACATCAGGAGATTGTTATACATTTATTTGTTCTAAACCTTCAGCATTCGTTTATTTTCAATTTCCGCCAACTCCAAGCTTTCCGGTCTGTGGAAGAAGGAGTCTGCTCGAATATTTGTCAACCAGGTTTTCATTATATTGCAAATTTAATTTAATTATAATGTTTGTTTATTTTTCTGCCATGAGTACGTTATTATTAAATTCTCTGTCTCTGTCTTGTTCAACATCGATGAGTAGCTAAACACCTTAGGGCGGTATGTAGTTATAACAAACTTAACCGGTAAAATATAACCATAGGCTGAAAATAATTAATCACTTAACATTCTGGCTGATACTTTTTAATTGAAATAGACCTTTTCGTTACGAGAGTAAGAAAAGAGTATTAGGTTAGGTCAAGACCACGAGAGTGTGAGATTTTAACCAGATAGCTAAAGTTAGGCATTTAAATTAAACACATCGAGAGCGCTTTAAGATAAATTAGAATTACTTAGTTTCCAAAAATTACCTCTAAACACTTATGGGCTAGCGAGAGCAGGCATAGGGCTTTAGGGATAAGATCTGATATAAGACCACGAGAGTGTGAGTTGAGGGTATTTAAACTGGTAATCTCTACCGAATAGATTAAGTGAACACCTTTATAAGCCTAGGTTAGATTGACCCACCTAAGTTAGTATAATTACATATCGGCCGCCTTAGTATTACTTTATTAAAACTTAAATTTAATTCCGCCTTTAATAGTCTTAAAAACCAACAAAAATCGTGACAACCATTCGCCTTAGCTAAACTAGAAGTTCATCTAGCACTAAGTAACCATAGAATCCCTGTGGATCGATAATCTTAAATATTACTTCGATAGGCTGTGCACTTGCAGTAAGATACCGCTAGACGCATAAGTAGACACGTCTTTAGCCCATCAAGTTTTTGGCGCCGTTGCCGGGGATTCCTTAATTTAGTTACTAGTGCACTTAGGTAGCATTGTCTAGACTAAGGTATCAACTATTTAGTTTAATCTAATCTCCGAGTGTATGCCAAGTACTCGCTCTAAAAGCGAAGACTTGCAACCTCTAATCCCTGAATCGGAACGCTTCTTACACGTAAGAAGACGTATATTCGATTTCGAAAATAATTACAATATTCCAGATCTTCAATTAGATCCGCCTAAACCAGTCGTAAAATCAAAGGACGCAGAGATGGCTGAAGAACAGACTCATCCACTCAAGTATTACGCTAATCCTTCGCAAGCTGAACCGCATTCAAGCATTGCAGCGCCGGCTATCAACCGAAATGATTTCGAACTAAAACCTTCGTTGATATCAGCCGTGCAACAAAATCAATTCGCCGGAAATCCTACCGAGGATCCGAATCTTCATCTCTCGATCTTTGTGCAATATGCAGATACCGTAAAAGCCAATGGAGTTACCCAAGAAGCTATTAGACTACGTTTATTTCCTTTTTCGCTTCGAGACAGAGCAAGAGCTTGGCTTCAATCTCTGCCTTCGAACTCAGTAACTACGTGGGCAGAACTTAAGAAAGTTTTCTTGAATAGGTATTTTCCACCTAGCAAGACAGCTATGCTGAGAGCTCAGATCAACGGATTTAAGCAAAGAGAAAGTGAATCATTATTCGAAGCTTGGGAACGCTATAAGGATCTACTGAGACTTTGTCCACATCATGGATTAATAGACTGGATGGTCATCCATACCTTCTATAATGGACTCTTGTACAATACAAGAATGACAATTGACGCTGCCGCGGGTGGTGCATTGATGGACAAAGAATATAGTGATGCCTATGCACTTATCGAAAGTATGGCTCAAAATCATTACCTTTGGGGAAGCGAGAGAGTCGCAACTGAGAAACCAACAAAGGGAGGTATGTACGAAGTTAGTAGTATGGACCAAGTCAATGCGAAGTTTGACCAACTAAGCCAAAAGATCGATAACTTGGCCATAACACCTACAGCCACCGTGGCTACAGTAACGCCTAACTGTGAGTTATGTGGAGTCCCAGGACACGAAGTTTCTGATTGTCAACTATTGGCAGGAACTCCCACTGATCAAGTGAATTATGCTCAAGGAAACCCTTACTCAAACACATACAACCCAGGTTGGAAGAATCATCCGAACTTCTCCTATAAGAATAACAATGCTTATTACGCACCAGGTCAAGCACCAGCTACATCACCAGGATATCAAAAGACTGCTCCTAATATCCCTAGAAAATCGAACCTTGAATTGATGATGGAGAACTTTATAGCTAACCAATCTCAAACAAACAAGGACTTCTTAAACCAAAACATTCACACTAGTGAGCAGATTAAACAATTAGTGAGCAAAGTAGATGCATTAGCTACACATAACAAAATGCTTGAAACTCAGATTTCACAAGTAGCTCAACAACAAGCACCTACTGCTGCACCAGCTAAAGTATTCCCTGGACAACCTCAACCTAACCCGAAAGGACATGCTAACGCTGTAATACTAAGAAGTGGCAAGGAACTTAACGGACCTACCGATCCAAGACTTGACAATCCAGCCATGTACCAAAAACCGGATAAACCGATTGAAGTGGTGAATGATCCAGAAGAAAAGGAAGATGACAATCGAGAGGTAGTGGAGAAAGAACAACCTTATGTGCCTCCACCACCCTATAAACCACCAATTCCGTACCCTCAAAGATTAATAAATTCCAAGACGACGGGTCAATTTAAGAAATTTGTCGAACTTCTGAAACAGTTGAATATTACTATTCCGTTTACAGAAGCAATTACCCAGATACCCTCGTATGCTAAGTTTTTAAAATAAATCTTATCCAATAAGAAAAAGATAGAGGATAACGGAACAGTTACACTTACTGCCGAGTGTAGCGCCATAATTCAGAATAACATGCCTCCTAAGCTAAAAGATCCAGGAAGTTTCTCTATACCCTGTGTAATAGGAAAATTCGTCATTGACAAAGCTCTATGCGATTTAGGAGCCAGTATCAGTGTTATGCCCTTAACGATTTGCAAAAGGCTAGACATGGGAGACCTAAGACCAACTAAAATGTCTGTTCAACTAGTCGATCGCTCTGTTAAATATCCTGTAGGCATACTAGAAAACGTCCCAGTACGTATAGGACAATTCTACATTCCTACTGATTTTATAATCATGGACATCTCTGAAGACTCCACTACACCTATCATACTAGGAAGACCATTCTTAGCTACCGCCGGAGCTATAATAGACGTAAAAAGAGGAAAGCTAACCTTTGAAGTAGGTGAAGAGAAAGTTGAATTTATTTTAACACAATTCTTACAATCACCAGCTATAGAGGATACATGCTATCTATTGGACGTAATTGACGAATGTGTAAGAGAAATGGAACTAAAAGAGACCACTTATTCTGAAATAATGAAAATTCAAATCCCTCCGATTTTCGAAGATGATAATTGGCGAAAATCGTATCAGGATGATAGTCTAAGCGAAAGTTTAGCACTTACACCAGATCCCATGCCAAGTAAAGATAAACCTACATTAGGATTAAAAACTTTACCTCATAACCTAAGGTACGAATTCTTAGACGTTGAATGTAAAAGACCAGTTATAGTAAATTCCAGTTTAGGAACTATAGAAACAAAGAAACTTTTAGATGTCTTGAAGAAATATCCAACTGCATTAGGATATAACATATCTGATCTCAAAGGAATATGTCCTTCAGTTTGTATGCATCGTATTCTGCTAGAAGAAGATTGCAGAACCTCCAGAGAATCTCAAAGAAGAATTAACCCAACCCTTAGCACTGTAGTAAAAGAAGAAGTTAAGAAATTATTAGATGCCGGGATAATATATCCAATCTCTGATAGTGAATGGGTTAGTCCAATACATGTAGTGCCAAAGAAAGGAGGTATCACTGTTGTGAAAAACGCTCAAGGCGAATCGATATCGCAAAGAGTAGTGACGGGATATAGAGTGTGCATAGATTATCTTAAACTAAACAAAGCCACTCGAAAAGATCATTTTCCACTACCTTTCATAGATCAAATGTTAGAACGATTAGCCAAGCATTCTTACTTTTGTTATCTTGACGGTTACTCAGGATTTTTCCAAATCCCTATCCATCCTGATGATCAAGAGAAGACTACATTCACATGTCCTTATGGAACGTTCGCTTATAGGCGAATGCCCTTTGGATTATGCAACGCTCCTGCAACCTTTCAAAGATGTATGATGTCAATCTTCGCAGATTTTATAGACAACATCATGGAAGTGTTCATGGACGACTTCTCTGTATGCGGGCAAAGTTTTGAAGGATGCTTATCGAACTTAGAAATGGTGTTAGAAAGATGTGTAAAAGTAAATCTCGTGCTTAACTGGGAGAAATGTCATTTTATGGTCAACGAAGGAATAGTATTAGGTCATGTAATATCCGACAAGGGAATTGAAGTTGATAAAGCTAAGATTGAAGTAATAAAAGATCTTCAACCCCCTAAAACCGTTCGAGAAATACGAAGCTTTTTAGGACACGTCGGTTTTTACCGAGGATTCATCAAAGATTTCTCGAAAATCACTAAACCTCTTACTGGTTTATTAATGAAAGACGCTGAGTTCATATTCAATGAAGATTGTCTTAAAGCATTCGAAACTCTAAAAACAGCCCTCATCACCGCACCAATCATGCAACCCCCTGATTGGAGATTACCTTTTGAAATCATGTGCGATGCGAGTGACTATGCTGTAGGCGCAGTTCTAGGCCAGAGAAAGGAAAAGAAACTTCATGCGATTTACTATGCCAGTAGAACCTTGGATTCTGCCCAGATGAACTACGCTACTACCGAAAAAGAATTGTTAGCAGTTGTCTTTGCGCTTGACAAATTCCGTTCTTACCTAGTTGGAGCGAAAATAATCATTTACACAGACCATGCTGCTATCCGATACCTATTAACTAAGAAAGATGCTAAACCAAGACTCTTAAGATGGATTTTACTCTTACAAGAGTTTGATCTAGAAATAAAAGATAAGAAAGGTACTGAGAACGTCGTAGCAGACCATTTATCTAGAATAGAAGGTATTAAACCCGAACAAGTGCCGATTAACGATGATTTTCCGTATGAACAGCTGATAGCACAAATAGGAAGCGACCTAGCTCAGTTAGATATAAATGAACCAGAATCCGTGGAAACAATCCAGACAACTGTAGGACTGCCATGGTACGCTGACATTGTCAACTACCTAGCCGCAGGAGCTCTTCCACCTGATCTAACCTATCAGCAGAAAAAGAAATTCTTTCATAATCTGAAACATTACTATTGGGATGAACCATTATTGTTCAAAAGAGGACCAGATGGAATCTTTCGCCGATGTATTCCCGAAGAAGAAATAGAAGATGTCATTGCTCAATGCCATTCATCTCCTTATGGTGGACATGCAAGCACTTCCAAGACTTGTGCAAAAATCTTGCAAGCCGGCTTATTCTGGCCCAATCTATGGAAGGATGTCCACATCGCTGTTATAAATTGCGATCGGTGTCAACGCACTGGCAATATTTCAAGAAGAGATGAAATGCCTCAAAAGGGAATTTTAGAAGTAGAAATCTTCGACGTCTGGGGAATAGATTTCATGGGACCATTCCCATCATCTTTCGGTAATAATTACATACTCGTAGCTGTCGATTATGTTTCAAAATGGATTGAAGCCATAGCTTCTCCTACAAACGATACACGAGTAGTAATAAAGCTTTTCAAAAATATAATCTTTCCCAGATTTGGTGTGCCTAGACTCGTCATAAGTGACGGTGGCTCGCACTTCATTTCAAAAATCTTTGACAAATTACTATCTAAATATGGAGTAAGACACCGTGTGGCTACACCATATCACCCACAAACAAGTGGACAAGTCGAAGTCTCAAACAGAGAGATTAAACAAATCTTAGAAAAGACTGTCGCCATATCTCGGAAAGATTGGTCATCTAAACTTAATGAAGCTTTATGGGCTTATAGGACCGCTTACAAGACACCCATAGGTACTACACCTTTCAAACTAGTTTATGGAAAATCTTGTCACCTCCCAGTAGAACTAGAACACAAAGCTTATTGGGCGATCAGAACTCTCAATATAAACTATAATGCTGCAGGAGAAAAGCGAATCCTAGACATTAACGAATTAGAATAATTAAGGTTAGATGCATATGAGAATGCTAAGATATATAAAGAAAGAACTAAGCGATGGCATGATAAACGCCTATCTAGGAAAGAATTTAGTGTGGGAGAAGTTGTACTCCTCTTTAATTCAAGGCTTAGGCTCTTTCCTGGAAAATTAAAATCTAGATGGTCAGGACCCTTTGAAATAACTAAAGTATTCCCGAGTGGAGCAATAGAAATTAAGGGTAGGAATAGTGAACCATTCATAGTAAACGGACAACGTCTAAAACATTATCATAAAGTTGAAAATAGAGATTATGCGAATAATCTAAAGCTTTTAGAATTGTCCACTAATTCCCCTGATTAATCTAAACCTAAGCATTACGTCAGGCTTTTGACGATAAAAACAGCGCTTAGTGGGAGGCAACCCATTTACCTATTTAATTATTTAAACTATTCTTTTCTTTTAGCATATTGTTATTTATCATTTTACTATTTGTTTAATTGTTTTGTCATTTTATAGTTTTATTTTACATTACTATTATTGCCATTACATTATGCATTTCATTTTCTTATTTTTATCTTAAATCACTTTTTACAGATTTTCTAAAGTCTTTTCCACTGATTTGTTTCCCCCATATTTGCACTGACCATGGCTAACCAACCAATTAACCATATGGAAACCAAATTTAGAGGTAGGAATCAAAGAATGAAGTTTGAAGAGTTATCACAGAGGCAAATGGATTTGACCCTGTACCCGGATGATAAGACTATGGAAACCCTAGGTATCCATGATAGTGTCATGTACTTGTTAAACCGACTCGGATGGGAGAATGCATTGATCCAACATAAGTTTGTGACTTACCGCGAGCTCACCCTTGAGTTCCTTAGCTCCTTAATTTACCTACCTGAGCGCGGTTTTGGATTTAGGAAAGGATTTATTAGTTTCCGCCTATTTGGAATAGAATATGACTTTAACCATAAAGAACTAGCTGACCTGTTAGGATTCCCTAGTGGACCATTTGCTTTTACTACCACACAGGTAGAATTGATGGATATGGAGCTAGATTTCTTTTGGGGAACTTTAACCGGAAACTACCACCCTGAACCAAATAACATGAATAATGATGAGATCCATAATCCTGCTCTCCGTTACTTCCATAAATTCCTTGCCCACACCTTCTTTGGAAAAGAAGAAAACAAAACCGGAGTTTCTAAAGATGAAATATTTATTATGTCATGTTTCACTAATGGACAGCCTGTTAATGGTGTACCTTTCATGATGCAAACCTTCACCCGTATCCAAGAAGAACCTGAATTACCTATATTAGTAGGAGGTCTTGTAACCATGATTGCTGATGCCATAGGACTTAGGTACCAACTGGACAGGTGCAACCGTCTAGGAACAATCCGCCCTATGAATCTTAATTTCTGCTTCAATAGACATATCATAAGGAATTTAGGACATCCACCTTTTGAGTACCTAATCCGGAACGAAGTAGTAACCCTGTTCACATTGCCTAACCATGCTAGAGTAAGTGTTCACAATAAGGATAACTGGCTTTATGAGTTAAACCCACCTGATTATCCATCTACTCCTGAAACACCTCAGCCTTACAAGATAAAAGATGATATAATGACGGTTGTCGAAACTAACCCTGAGACACCTCCTGGTTACCATGACATTGACCACACTGAAGAAGGACATGAACCCCCTGAAGTGAATCAAGGAGATTATGCTAACAACTTACAAAACATCATGAACACTCTCAATGCTTACCAAACTGACATTAATCTATTTAAAGAAGACATTAAGAGCATGCGATTGGACATTATAGGATTGACTGACATAGCCTGCGAACAATTCTATCACTTGAACTCCGCCATCGAAGACTTGAAGAAACGCTTTTGAAAATGCTATAAGTGATTTAGTTTATTTTTCT
Source organism: Lathyrus sativus (assembly GCA_963859935.3). Classification (NCBI taxonomy): domain Eukaryota; kingdom Viridiplantae; phylum Streptophyta; class Magnoliopsida; order Fabales; family Fabaceae; genus Lathyrus; species Lathyrus sativus. Next base: position 18,634 of record CAWUDS030001981.1, read on the forward strand.
CATTGTTTTCGTTTCTAGTTAGATTTATTTTTCGCAACAATTTCATACCGTAATTTCCGTTTATGTAACTTCATTTTCAATTACTTTATGCAATGCACCTTTAATTCCAAAATTTCTCCATTTTTAGCAATTTATATATTTTTTCTATGTACTGTTATGCTTGCATTATTTCATATTATATACAATCTCTCATTGCCATGCAAGTTAGTATAGTACTGTGTTGAAATTATATACTATATGGTGTTTATAATTTAATATGAGTGTTAGTGAAGAAAATACATTATTATAAAATATGTGAATTAAGTGAGAAAATGTTTTTCTGGAAATTATTCAACGAAGCGTGCCCTCACGGTCGTCACACCCATCTCACGATCGTGACGTGCTTAAATAGCGTGTCACGACCGTCACGCCCATGTCACGACCGTGACAACCCCTATTACAGGAATCGTGAGAAACATAACTGTTTCTCATCGTGCCCCTTCTTCTTCTTCCTCCATAACTTCCTCAAAACTACCCATTTTCTCCATAACCTCCGTAACCTCCCCATTACCAACATAAACCCCCCATTATCATACCCTTTCACATTCTCACTCTCCATTATTTAACCCGAATCAATATTTCTTTCATTTTACCATTTTTTTTCACAAAACCATCAAAACTCTTCATTCTTCACTCTAAGCTCTTGCATGCAATGGATTCTATTACTTTTAGAGAAGGTGATGCTGGAGTAACTCAGAGAGAACGTTTTATCCGATTCCAAAACCGCGGTGTGCAACCTACACGTTACATTGACACTGTCTGTTTGAGGGAACTCGGAATGCTTGCCAGTGTTCAAAGCCTGCTGCAAAAAGTCGGTCTGTGGGATCTTTGCAGTCAACCTCAGCCCACATTCGAACTTCTGACACTGGAGTTCTTAAGCTCATTCAGTTACATCACCCCCCCCGGTTCTCAGAGTCAGCTCACCGGTGTCGCAACATTCAGATTGCATGGCCAAGAGTTCAACATTTCGCAAACCAGGATAGCCGAGTTGTTAGGCTTCGATCACGGAACTGAAGCTCACCGTCGTGTGCCCGATAATTTTAGTGAACAAGCTTTCACTCTATGGCACGACTTAACCAACACCCGTGCATCCACCTTCCAAAGCCTCAACGCTACGCACATCCACAACCCGGAAATCCGCTATTTTCACCGTGTCATATGCAACACCATCTTCGCTCGAGAAAGCAACCATAAGCTCAACTCCAAGGAGCTTCTATTCTTACACTGCGCTCTTAATGATGAGCCGATCAACGCTGCCCCTTTCATGCTTTATCATATCCAGGCCATTGCACACAGAGGCTCCTCCCCGTTCTTCATAGGCGGCATTGTCACCACCCTCGCCATTCAGTTGGGGCTTGGTGACTTGGTCATTAATCAACCTTACCTAGCCGCAGAATTCCTCACCAAGAGTTATTGCAGGTCCGCTCACCTGATTGCGCAGCGAGAGGATGGCAGGTACAACCCTGTTGTCAATGGCACCATTTTCCATCATATCATTCTGCCGTCCCGCGACCGCATCGATCCATCCAACCGAGCCAACTGGCTCTTTGTTTTACCTGCTGCTGCCGATCACGTTCCTATTCATGATGATCAGGCAGACCCTCCAGCGGATGAGATGCAGGACGCTATGGATGCAGCTGAGCCTGTCCAGGATATACCAGAGACATCTACCCGACAGCCCCCTGCTCCCGAAATCACACTTGAGGAAGTCCTCCTTGCGATTCATCAGCAGAACCAGATGAACGCCGCACTGGAGCGAAGGCAGAAGGTGCAGTATGATGCTTTACACATCACTATTGCAGCGAACCAGGAAGCTACTAATGAGAGGTTTGGAGAAATTTTCAGCGAGCTAGAAGCCCTCCGCATTAGCATCACTGCTGCCTCCGGCACCGGTTCTGATCCTGAAGTGACTCCTTCCAGACGCCGCTCCCGCACCAGAGGCCGAGCCCGCGGTCCTCAGCAGCCATAGTTTTAGTTTGCTTATGTTTGTTTTTCGTTTTTGTCATTGTACTGTACTTTTACCGCATTTATATCACAACATTGAGGACAATGTCTGATATAGTGTGGGAGAGGTACCTTTCATTTCCGCATTTTCCCTTTTTCGCACTTTTCCATTTCGTTGTATTTTCAATTCCGTTGTATTTCTTTTCGCAAGTTAATGAAATGAGCAAATCTTTGTGCTATTTTCTTTAATTTCGAACTTTCCCCGATTATTTAGCTATACCAGAAAAAATCTTTAATTATTCGCATCACCCGACTTACCTACGGAATCGTAACTAGGAAGCCGAGAACGATTAAACAAGACCAATACAATCTTGACATCTTTGACTCCCTACTTAAGCAATTCCATCCCGATTACCATTACGAGTACACTTTTAGTTTCAGTTCAAAAGTAACCCCTAGTAGTTTATACTAGCAGTCAGCACCGTCTGAGCACAAACCACGTGGGGATCCGATGAATATAAGCATTTGATGCCTAATCAATAATGATCCTTCATATCTCGATGCAAAATGAAAAGAAATTGCACCAAAGTACACTGTCGCATATAAGAAACGAGAAATATGAGAAGGAGTCCGTTGCAAGTTGGTTCAGAGGTACTGGTTCTGAACTCGGTAGGGCGTGCTACGGCTCGATCCCCCACAACCTCCAAATCGGATAAAATATGTAGGGTTACCACACTCGTGTACCAGACCCCGTGCTCAAAAAGGATCAAAGTCGCTAACCGGATACTCCACTACGTGCGTGCTAAGGCAAAGGGCTTAATGTGACTGCGCTAGAATGAAACCGGGCGAAATAAGATCGAAAAACTCCAGGTGAAATTGTAATGTAATTGCCGATTGTTTCGTTCAACGGGAAGTCGACGACATAGCTTGTTGCTTGTGTCATTAGTGTATCGGTAGTGTTCTATCGAAGTACCGGATTATCCGACAAAACGATCCCCCGTACGGTTTGTTATAAGTATGCGTGAATAAAATCTTGTCCGCCGATTTTTCAACCGACTATTTGCTTGAGGACAAGCAAAGGTTTAAGTTTGGGGAAGTTTGATAACGAGAAAACGCATCGATTATATTGCTAGTTTCATTAACGTTCTATCACATATTCACCGTTTTAACACTCGATTTCTCGAGTTTTTCTTACCATTTTGCAGGTACATTATTATATGGAGCTAAATCATGAATTAAGAGCAAAAGGAACAAAAGAAACCATAAAGAGATGAAGAAATGAAGAAGCCTGCAAAAGACTGCATAATTTGTTGCAGCCACGATCGTTACAAGGGTGTCACGACCGTGACACCCTAATTTGAGCCATCACGACCGTAAGAGAGTGGTCACGACCGTGACACTTAAAAACCTCAAGTTACGAACGTGAAAACCTTGTCACGACCGTGACAAGGATAAAATTAGGTTTTTGACTCAGACTACGTCAAGGCATTACGTGAAGACCACTTCTCCTATTGGCATTACGTGAAGACCATTCCTCCTATTTTGTTGCCACGTTCCTGCATTCCTTCAACAAATTCAGCAAGGCCCATGCAACAAAGGAGCAAAAATCCAGCCCATTAAGGATTCTATAAATAGTACAAGTTCTATGAACTTAGGGACACAGAGCATTCTTTATTCAAATTCCTGCGGAAGCTCTGCCGAACTGTATTACGAACCAGCCTTTCTATTCCCGCATTATTTTTAGTTTTCTGTTTTGTTTTTATTTGTATCCAAACCAACCATATAACAATTTCCAACATCAGGAGATTGTTATACATTTATTTGTTCTAAACCTTCAGCATTCGTTTATTTTCAATTTCCGCCAACTCCAAGCTTTCCGGTCTGTGGAAGAAGGAGTCTGCTCGAATATTTGTCAACCAGGTTTTCATTATATTGCAAATTTAATTTAATTATAATGTTTGTTTATTTTTCTGCCATGAGTACATTATTATTAAATTCTCTGTCTCTGTCTTGTTCAACATCGATGAGTAGCTAAACACCTTAGGGCGGTATGTAGTTATAACAAACTTAACCGGTAAAATATAACCATAGGCTGAAAATAATTAATCACTTAACATTCTGGCTGATACTTTTTAATTGAAATAGACCTTTTCGTTACGAGAGTAAGAAAAGAGTATTAGGTTAGGTCAAGACCACGAGAGTGTGAGATTTTAACCAGATAGCTAAAGTTAGGCATTTAAATTAAACACAGCGAGAGCGCTTTAAGATAAATTAGAATTACTTAGTTTCCAAAAATTACCTCTAAACACTTATGGGCTAGCGAGAGCAGGCATAGGGCTTTAGGGATAAGATCTGATATAAGACCACGAGAGTGTGAGTTGAGGGTATTTAAACTGGTAATCTCTACCGAATAGATTAAGTGAACACCTTTATAAGCCTAGGTTAGATTGACCCACCTAAGTTAGTATAATTACATATCGGCCGCCTTAGTATTACTTTATTAAAACTTAAATTTAATTCCGCCTTTAATAGTCTTAAAAACCAACAAAAATCGTGACAACCATTCGCCTTAGCTAAACTAGAAGTTCATCTAGCACTAAGTAACCATAGAATCCCTGTGGATCGATAATCTTAAATATTACTTCGATAGGCTGTGCACTTGCAGTAAGATACCGCTAGACGCATAATTAGACACGTCTTTAGCCCATCAATGCCCACTAGGTTATCCACAGACGACCCAGATGGTTCCAGTTCCAACTTCTGTCCGTTGCAGTAGACGTATGCCCCGTAATGCCACGGGACAACATTGGTGCTTTCAAAGGGTATCGGCCCAGCTTTGGTGATGGTAATTGTGGGCGGCCTGGGTGCAGAAATGGTGATCGTCCGGCGAGGGATGGTGATGGTGGCAACCTCATCATCTTGCTTCAGCATTACCTCTCCTGATCCGCTTTTGGCCCTTCGGCTAAACTTTAAGATTCCTTCAGTCATCAAACTCTGATTCCCCTCTATCAACTGTTCACATCCATCAAGACGAGTCGCACGGCCCATACACAGTTCTTCACAGCCCGGGAAGAAACCTCTCTTCATCAGCTTGGCTTTGGCGAAGCTAAGTGGTGTCTTCAGATCCTTGACATCAGTCAACAAATCCAAGCTCTCGTCCTCAATAATGGCATTTACTCCACCTCCCCTATAATTCGGCATAGGGTTCTTCGTGACATTTGGCACATTATCTGAGAAGTTGATGATCTTGGCGTCCACCATATCTTGCACCTTGTGCTTGAAGACTTTGCAGTTTTCTATCGTGTGGCCGGGTGCCCCTGAGTGAAACTCACAAGTTGCATTCGCATCATAACCTGGCGGCGGTGCCCCTGTCAAGGGAGCCAGGGTTCTCTTCTGGATTAGCTGTAACTGAAGCAGAGTCTGTAATAGCTGAGCATAAGACATGGGCGGTGTCTCGAGGTGACGACTTGATAGAGGTGCCCTGTTCTGATACCTCTTGTACCCTTGCTGATTCGGCTGCTGCTGCTGCTGGGGTTGTTGGATAGCAGGGATGGTTATGCTGGCCACCTGCTGGTGCTGGCCCTTGCCTTTCCTTCGAGCGTTGGACACAACGCTCATTTCTCCTTCCCGCCTTTTGTCACCATATGGTTTCTTTCCTCCTCCAGCTGAGGATAGATCACCTTGAATTTTCCCCAGTTTGATCCCATTTTCAACGTGCTTGCCGGTGATGATGAGATCTGAGAAGCTTCCAGACATACTGCTGACCAATTTCTCATAATAAACCCCTAGGAGGGTGGCTACAAACATTTCAACAAGCTCCCGTTCAACCATCGGCGGCTGAACCCTAGCTGCCAATTCACGCCACCTCTGGGCGTACTCTTTGAACCCTTCGTTGTTCCTTTGTGACAAATTCTGCAGTTGGACCCGGTTCAGAGCCAAGTCACTATTATATTGGTAATGGTGCACGAATGCTTCAGCAAGTTCCTTCCACGTGCGCACACTGGTAGGCTCCAGACTCATGTACCATTCCAGGGAGGGCCCGAACAAACTATCCTGAAAGAAGTGCATCAGCAACTTCTCGTCTTCAGAGTGAGCGGACATTTTCCAGTAGTATGATCTCAGATGGACGTGAGGGCAAGTGGTGCCCTTGTACTTCTCAAAGTCAGGTACCTTGAACTTGGGAGGCACCTTGAAATCAGCAATCAGTCCCAACTTGGACATGTCAACACCCATGGTGTTCAGGTTCTCGAAATTCCTCATCTTGTCCTCGAGTGCCTTAAACCTCAGACGTGCTTCAGCAGTCAGCTCTCCCTCAGCACCTTTCTGTGAGAACACATCGTCTTGACAGTCTTCTAACCATGGCTGAGGCCCATACAGATTCCCAACACCTGTGTTGCTGTTGCCCAGCCCAACATTGGCCTCAAAATTTCCATTACCGATGCCAGTCGTATTACCATTGAGCCCCATGTTAGCGATCACATTGCCGTTGGCACTGCCATTCCCCCCGGTCACGGGGGCGCCGTTCTGAGGAGTTTCAACAGGTGGAGGGGTTGGAACAGTCCCACCATGGAGTACACCATTGCTGTCAACCCTTGAAATCAGAGGTTGGACCAAAGTTCTGAGCTGGTCCTGGCCGTTGGCAACCACTTGCATGAGCTCCATGAAGCGGTCCATCCTCTCTCGGAGTTCTTAAACGTCAGTCTGCACTTGCTCCATTGCTCTGGCTCGATTTGCTCTGGTCGGATAACGGTGGATTGGTCTTTGATCAATCCTGGAACAACCTGAAACAACCTGTATACACAAAAGGGTTAGAAAAAACGACAAAGTGCTCGTTATGCAGATGCTTCATGCAAATGCAAATGTGTGTCTATGCGTTAGGGAGATTTCCCCCCGATCCTAGTGCCTGAGTGCCAGTGCTGATAATAAGAAGTCTGAGTCCAGTCATGGAAATAACATCTCATATACAAAGAAAGCCCATCAAGGCGGTACACAACGTCACTGAGTACAAGTTGAATCAATAGCATGACCTTAACCAACAAGCCTGGTGATGGTCAGCATACAACAATGATCGACACAAAAGGATTACAAATATAGTCAAGTACGACCACGGGCTCGAAACTCTTCTAACAGATCCCTCGTTTCTGGATGATCAGGCCGAGTGAGCAACCCTTCGACGAGTAACTCCCTCCGCATAATAGTGTATTGAAGACCTTCAACTGAGTCTTCCCATGCTCCTTTGCCGAAACAATCTTCTAACTTCCGCTTCTTGGATTCAAACGTCAGTTTGCGCTCCTTCAGGTTAGCAAGAGCCTTGTTGAGCAGGCCTTCAGCGGCATATCTGCGAGCGGTCTCTTCATCAAACCTTTTCTCCCTAGCCTTCACCTGGGCTTTCAACTTGGAGATCTGCTGCTTCAGTTTATCCTCCCGTTCCTTGCCGTTGGCTAGGGTGGCCATCCAATGCTTATCAAACTTGGATATTCTCCGGTACGCTTCATCCAAGTGCTTCTTCTTGGTGGCCAGTACGTCATTGACAGCTTTGAAGTCCCAACCCAAACGCTCGCGCTCAGCTATCTGCTTAGTCAAATTTGTCCCTAACTGGTTCACCAGCTCTGTTTGCCTCTTGAAGGAATGAACGGCTTCGCTTTTCTCGCTTCTGAGTTGAGCCAATTCTTTCTCCAGTTCTTCATTTGCCTTCTTCAGCTCATCTCTCTCAGCTAACAACTGATTATGCTGCTGAATGGGCACGGTGGTAGGCTCTTCAATCACTGGAGGGCTTTCTGGCTTGGCAGGAGGAAACGGTATCCCTATAGTATCTGCTATGGCTCTGATCCAAGTCACATATGGAGCGTAGGCTTGGCTATTACTTTTCCCCAGCGACGGCTTTCCCCGCTTGCAGATACCATTCCAAGCGTGCTGAAGCTTAGATAACATATCCCCCTCTAGAAGACCAGTGAGGTACAGAGATTTCTGCACCTCTTCACCCTTCGGCGGAGCTCTCAAAGCATAAGCGAACTGTCGGACCAGCAGAGATGGATTATAGTTGATACAGCCCTTCCTGCCTATCAAAGGCACATTCGGAAACCCGCTGCAGCTGAAGATGATCTCGGTACCCAACCTATCTCTATCAGACCAGGCAATATCCTCCGCTGACAGACTCATCAAATGCTCAGGCCACTCAGCTGCGGCTGCAGACGAAGCAAAGGGACCCTTCTTGGGTAGGTGACTGTCAAGCCATCTATAGAGCAGGGGCACATAGCACGAGACATTCTTGCCCCTTCTGTTCTCGTTTTTGTAGTGGACAGAATGGTAAACATCTCCAATCAATGTAGGGACTGGATTCCCTGATGCAAAGATGTGAAAGGTGTCGAAGTCGACAAAGTCGGGCATATTGGGGAACAGAATGATGCCGTATATGCACAGAGCAAGGATGGCGTTGAACACGATCCAACATCCGTCTTTGGCACACTGCTGGGCCTTTCCCACTAAGAACTGCAAGGAGAAATCGGGAACCCTGTTCCAACTAGACAAGACCAACTCGGAGGCATCTAGGTGAAGTGAGGGAGCTAGACTAGCCAGATTAGACTCAGCATCCATATGAACAAAGGGCATCTGACTCTTGATAGGCACACCTAACAAATCAACATACTCCTCTAGGGTGGGTGCGAGAATAAAGTCCTGGAAAGTAAAGCATCTCAAAGGAGGATCGTAGAACTGCAGCAAGGCGTGCAACCCGTTCAACTCAAACACGGAGGGTTTACGAACCAGGCTGAGCAGTTTACCGTAAGACTTTTTGAATTCATCTCTTACAGAATCATCTGCCAAAGCAATCAAACCAGTCAGCTGAACAACATCAGGAGTGGGGAGCTTATAAGCCACAGTCTTCCTCAGAGAACCCATAATAGCGCAACAGAAGGCAAGAAAACCTGAATCGGAGGAAACGGTACCTGCAACACAGACACGCGTTAATGAAATGCAGATGAGTATGCAAAGCAATGTAAAATGCAATCATGCAGCAGGAGATCAAGACGACTGTGCTGTTGAAGTGATGAAGGTTATGTATCAACAAAACCACAATACTGCTCTGTCAAGAACAACCATATCTCTGATGAGAAGAAAACCTTGATATCGGACTATAAATTCTACTCTGGCAAGAACAAACACACATCTGATAATAAGGACCTCTGATACAGGACCATAACTCTGCTCTATCAAGAACAATCGTACATCTGATAATAAGGACCTCTGATGCAGGACCATAAATCTGCTCTATCAAGAACAATCATATACATCTGGTGATGAGAACCTCTGATACCAACAAAATTGATTCACTATCAAGAAAACTAGGTAGTCTGAAGGTTAAGGCTTCCTGCAACAAACCCGACCCTGCTCACAGGTATGGACCTAAACTGACACAAGTTCGGCATCCTATGCGGTCATCAGCGTCACAAACATTCAAGAGGGGTGATACGATACCCAGAAGGTGTGGCATCACCGTCTCCTGAAGCGGCCTCACTCAGCTGAATTCCAAATGATCGGTCCCCAGAGTCGACAATCCTCCAAACCAACAACCCCTCAGGCCCAAAGGGCCGGAAAAGAAGTCAATCGGGAGAACCTCGTCTGAGCGTGGATTTCATGAGACACTAGTGCCTGCAAAGCAAGCACGCGCCCACTAATTTCCACAACTAATGCTAGGTACACTCAAGCCTGGGTCTGGCTTCTCACTCATCAGAATGCCCCTCCCACAACAGCATAGATAATCATATCATATTGAAAATAACGTGCGGGAAATAAAATGCGATAAACAAACACAACCCAACAAGTAATCATACAAGCGCTAGGATTGACTCTCGCAGGGGACGTTGGATCCCCAAACTGACTCGCATAAGGGACGTTGGATCCCCAAACTGACTCGCATAAGGGACGTTGGATCCCAGGAAACTATCAAATCCCCAGCAGAGTCGCCAGCTGTCGCTACTGCGAAAATAAGGTGCCGGCAAAACAGAAGAGTCGCCACCTTTCGTTATTTATCCCTCAGAACAGGAAAGGAAACTATCGGAAAAACCTGACAAAAAGGTATAAGACAAGGTCATCGCAACCATTGTATGGGTTCGGGAGTCGGTTACGCAAGGGGAAGGTATTAGCACCCCTCACGTCCATCGTACTCGATGGGATCCACGCTTGTTGTGTTTATTTGACAGGTTTATTTACTATCTACCTATCAAGGTTGGCTTAAAAATAAAAGAAAATGACTCGGCAAAGCATCGCGTTTTATGCCTACGTATTCCCATTAGAGAATGAGAAATCAGAGTCAACGTAGTTCGACTAACTACGGGTTACGGACCGGGGAAGGTGGCTCGCCAATACATCAGTATTGTGCCTACGTACTCTCAACAGGTATGAGAGATCAGAGCTTATGTAGTTCGGGATAATACGAATTATGGGGATTCAGATTCATCTGTTTTATCGAGTAGGGTTAACAAATAGTTCCAGCAGTTTGGCGTACGCAGCTCGACCCTTGGAGACTTAGGCGTTACCGTTTGCGGTAGAACTGAGAGTTAACGACACTCTTTTCTTCAGAAAAAGCTTCCTTTGAATTACGGGCCCACGGGGCAAAAAGTTTGAAGTTTGTTTTCTGTCTTTTACGGAAGAACTGTTTTTTATGGATGTTTGCAACCAATATCGCACTAGAGACTATGACCTGAGAGTGAGTGCGTCGCATGTCACCCAAAGGGTACCATGCTAAACATCCAGACTGTTGAAGAGTGACCCTTCAACAACCCTTTCTCAAATAGCTTAAGGCTCGTAACGTACGACATCAGTTAACCTTTATTACTGTATTTTGATTTGTTTAAAGACAAGAAGAGAGAACGAACAGGTTCAACTACGGGGAGACTATCAAGTCCTAATGTTGTCATGCCAAGGATTCATCCTATGGTTGAGGTTTGAAGCAGGGAACTCCTAGAAGTTATCATGCATAGGTTTCAACCTAAAGTTCTATCATCACTTCCTTATCAAAGGAGGTGAGATTCCTAGGGGATCATGTCAATGATAAATGGAAACAGATAAAGCATCAGCTTAAACAGTAAACAGTAAACGACTGTAAAATGCATGCAATGCAAGTGAGGGAGGAAATGTGTGCGGGGCGTCAACCTCCACAAGCTCATCTCAACCTCAAGCCAGATATGAGTAACTGTAATCATACAAAAAGAACATGCTATCAAGCAAGATATAATAACTGCAATCATACAGAGGAAATGAAACAAAGTGCCATCAAGCACACAGAAACCACAAACGCAAGGGAGCAGGGCTCTACCGAATACCCGCAAGCAAAGCCATACAGTAAAAATACAAGCAGAGGGTGCAACTCAACCTCTAGTGCAGTCATGCTCCTAGCTTAAATCAATCTAAATATGAAATTATTCTAATGCATCAAGCAAATCAAACAAGTCACATCAATACAGTTGCACAGCAAGCAAACAGACAAGAAAAGAAAACCAATCAACAACTTCCACAGCCTCACAGTAAAGCAATTCTGACAGCAGTTCAGTCATCAGTCTGCAACTACTCTTCAAGGCTAACATCTTCAATAGCAAGTATCAACTTGCTTCTTCAAGCTTTCAACACATCAACCATAAGTATCAACTCATTCTTTCTTCCAAAGTAGACTCCACCTTCAGGCTTCACTCCTAATATCAAGTATCAACTTGTTCCTTCAGGGACTCAGTGCATTAAACTCACAAGTATCAACTTGCTTTCCAACCTCAAGCTTCAGCTTCTTCATTCCATCTCCAATGGATTCCTCTCACAAGTATCAACTTACTCTTCTCCTTCCTCAAGCTTCAGCTCCTTCTTCCTTACAAGTATCAACTTACTCTTCTCCTTCCTCAAGCTTCAGCTCCTTCTTCCTTACAAGTATCAACTTGCTCTTCCTGATCTACAAGCTTCAGCTCCTACGGGCAGTCTTCAAACACAAAGAAGTATCAACTTCTAGCCTTCAATCTTCTTCAAGCAAGGAACTCCATCCTCTAGCAAGGGAGAAAGATTCATCTAACAAGAGCAAAGTTTGGATGATTGGTAGCAGAGTGAAGACCAAAGGTCACCACTAAGCATCCTATCATCAGAGAAAGGGACCCTCAAAGATTCTACCAACTTGTAAAGAGCCACACATCCTACCAAAGGAGGGGTGTAAGTAATAACAAATTCACTTAAGCCCATACTATAAACTTAATGAAACGGTGCGTTCAAGTAATCAGAATCCTTCACAAACTTAAATCAATTCCTGGCCGTGGGATCTTACTTTGGTCAAAGTCTTCAGCCCAATCCAATGGCAACCAACTCATCTTCTTCCTTTTGAATGTTGGAGGGAAATGGAATCCATGGAAGTTCATAACCTCAACTTCATCTTCCTCATTCGTGTTTCATCAATACTTCATCAAAACTCTCACATGAATGCTCTAATCCACTCCATTTTTCACCAGCAATCTAACTATGCAATCTATGAACACTGAATCATCATCTTCTTCAAACACGATGGAATTTTCAGAAATCACTCAAGAATCAAACATCACCATTCTTGAAATTATGGTGTCTAACATCATCACCACATAATACTGACTTGATCTAGCTATCAAACTAAGTTTAAAACTCAAGAATCATCAAGATACGATCAAGAACAGAATTTGTGTCATCTTACTTATTGCCTCTAAATCAATCCAATTGTTACCAAAAAGCTCCCTACACCAATCTACAATACATCTAACCTAACAAATCCTATTGATTATGCTTAAATTAAGCCAGGGATTGAAGTTTACATACCTGTAATTTCTTGATGAACAGAGTGGCAAAAGCTTCAAATCAACCTTCAATAAGCTCCAAATTCCTTCAATGGAGTATAACCTAGCTTCTGTATGCAACAAACTTGATTGAAATGCCCTGAATTCTTGAACCCGATTCTGAGTTGCAGATGAAGAATTCCAAGTGCCAACTCCCAATTCTTCCACGATCTTGCCTTGAATTTGATCTGTAATCAATCACTAACACTAGAGCAAGCTACTGAGATCAAGAACTTGGATTGAAATGGCCTCAATTGATGTAACCGATTTTGATTTGCAATGTGCAAATTCAAAATGCAATCTCACTCTTTCCTCTCAATTCTCACCAACCTTGGCTCTGAATCACCTCATATGCTTATATAGGACATGAATGAATGATCTAGAAAGTTCTGGATCAATCTAATGAGAATTTCAATATCTCATGTCATGGAAAATGTCATCTCATGCCATCCTCATACCAGTTCAGGTTATAGCTTGTACAACACCATGCTCTTGGTTTAAATTCTCTCCACATGAGATTTTGAGTGTGTTTGAATGTGTTAGCACCTTGGTTTTGCACTTGTGTGTAGTTTGGCAAATGTAACTTAAGTCTTAAGTAACAAAATGCAACTCCATGATTTTGACCTCAAATGAGAAAAGTGCTATTGCCATTGTCTTTAAAATGTCATTTCTGATCAAAATGACATATTACATGTCTTATTTTGGCCTTGGAATGAAAAATCACAAATTTGGTCCTTTTAATGAACTTTAATTCTTCCTTTTTAAGCCAATTTTGCAATTTTGAGTTACAAGCAATTCCAACCTCTCATGACCACTTGGTTAGCCTCAAAACATCATTTTGAACAAGTTTGATGTTGAACATTTTCCCATTTGAAGCTTGCAAATAGAAGTTATGGACTTATGATTGAAATGACCTGTAATCTCCAAATGTCCAAAATACCCTTGACTTGTCAAAGCCATAACTTGAGTTCTACAAATCCTATCAAGGACTTCTAGTACTCTCTAGAAAGCTAAGAGTACATTCATGTTGACCAAAAGTTCATAGGAATCATCCTTCTAGGGCAAAAGTGCCATGCAAGTTGGGTAACTTTCAAGCTCCAAATTCACATTCCTCAGATAACTTGTAACTTGTCAAAGCCATAACTTGAGTTCTACAAATCCTATCAAGGACTTCTAGAACTCAAATTAAAGCTAAGACCATGCTCTAAAACAATCATGTTGGGGGCCAGATGAGATGACAATCACATCTTGAGCTAAATTTCCTTGAAGATAGGGGTCAAACTAGGGGATTTTACACTGTCAAGCCTTAGAAACCCTAGCTTGAAACTTCTCAAACTCTTCAATCATGAGGAGTTGACCTTGGAATCATCCTTATAAAACTTCTTCACCACTCATGGCTGAGTCTTCTTAATCTTGCACAATGACCTGTCTAGGCTTCAAAGTGATCTTCAAACCTTATCATGAGCTCTCTCAAGGCCTCAAGTCCATCCTCATGGCTTCAGAATCGTCTGAGGGCTCTCCACAACTCTCAAGTTAGGAGACCTACACACTTGGCTTCAACCACTCTCTCTGAGGATCTTTTAACTTCTCTGACAAGGATATCAACCCTTGAACACTTGAATAACCTTCTTAGCTTAGCTTCATAGTCTTGTATAGCTCTTAATTGGTGATCATACCTCTTGATCTCCTGCATACATGTCAATGAAATGCAAATGATAATGCTAATGTGAATGAAATGAAACATAAGCTAGGTAAAGAAAAGTTGGGCAAATTTTGGGGTGCAACAGCTGCCCCTATTCAAACGGCTTGGACCTGACTGGGTGAGAAGCGAACGGCTCTCAAACAATCAAGGTAAAAGACGGTTGAATACCAACAAACCCGGAAATTTTCCAACTGCATAAGTACACGGTACTCTGATGGGGACAAATCTTCGGAAACTGAAACAATAGCTGCACGGCAACTAGCTGGAGAATACTAATCTGAATCTCCGTCAGGATGATTTCCTGATTTATCTGATATCATTGCATCCTCAAATCATCGAGGGATCACTGGTTTCACGGTAACTGAACATGACAATTGGCGGCAACTTGTCGGGGAATTGGTCACACGGTAACCGGTGAAGGGTCTAATCTCAAATCTCCGTCAGGATGATCATCTGATTTTGCTGTAGAACTTCGTCCTCAAGTCATCAAGGGATCACTGGTCACTTGGTAACCGGTAATGGATGGTTGATCATGCCTTCAGGCATCCTGCATCACTGCATTAGAATTCCTCGGGACTCATCAGGTCATTAGGAACTTTTTAACAATCGAGTTAGTCATGCCGTCGGGCATTCAAAGGAATTTTCGGGCGTAAGCCAGGCTTCATCAGTAAGTCGGAAATAGCATTCTTGGTCAATCAATAACCAAATAGGGATATCTATTCTTCTGCCGTCAGGAACCCCTCGTCAGCTAGGAGAACTACTTCGACCTCGTAGTTGGACTTCATCGGTAAGTCCTCAAAGGGAATCCTTAATCAATCAGGAACCACTAAGGATACGCAATCTTTTGCCGTCAGGCACTCTGCGTCAGCTAGGAAAACTGCTTCAACATTGCAGTTGGACTTCATTAGTAAGTCAGGGGTTTTGGCACCGCTGCCGGACTTCAATCATCAAGTCTTCAAGGAAATCTCCACTTCTCTGTTTAGAAACCTGCTGGGGATGACACATCTCCGCAGGGGGGTTCTGGAGAACTATCAAGTAACTCTGCTTTGGGGATCCAGAAATCATTCTGGGTGAATCAACTCTGCTGAGGACTTCAAGAATCATCTTGGACAAATAACTCCGCCGGAGACTTCAAGAATCATCCTGAACCAATAACTCTGCTGGAGATTTCAGGAATCATCCTGAGCAAACACTCTGTCGGGGACTCTAAGCATCAACTTGAGCAACCAACTCTGGCGACTTCACTGGGGATTTTAAGAATCATCTTAAGCAATCAACTTCACTGAGGAGTTCAAGAATCATCTTGGGCAAACGACTTTGTTGGGGAATTCAAGAATCATCTTGAGCCCCCTAACACTTTCGAGATTTTAGGAATCATCCTGAGCAAACACCCCGCCGGGGAACACCTGCAAAACAAGAACGGTAACAACCTAGATCATGATTTATATGCATATGTTTGACAATGGCGCAATGCTCCACACGGTGGAAATGCTACGCGTTTAGGGTAAATGCTATGCAATCATGCACAATGCTACGACCCCATCAGCAAAATAAATGCTGAAGGGAGAATCCTCCTGTCAAGGAGGGAGAACCACTCTGGTGGAGAGGAGGAATCATCCTGCCGAGGAGAAGAAGTCACACCAATCTCAATTGGACTCCGCCTGGGGAAATGATCTTCAGTCGACTGCTGCAGGGGAATAAAGCTCTACGAGAACCTGGACCTGCTCATCTAGGTATTCAAACCATAAACTGCTGAGGAAAACGATATCAATCGCAGAAATAAACTGCACGGCCTTCGCGGCAAAACTTTCCTGGAGATAACGACTCCGGTGGGGAAATACAGCATCAGCTACTCTACTAGGGAGAACCAATCATGGCCTCAACAGCTCCCAAGGACTCGGCTCTCTTGGAGATTTGCCAACTCGGCTGGGGAAGAAGGAATCATCCTGCCTACTGGGGAGAGTACAACTTTGTGGGGAATTTCAATTCCACTGGAGACTTCAGTCTTGAACTATCAATTGCTGCGCACTTCAGTATATGACTCAGCTGGGAAGATGACGATCCTTCAGGATACATTTGATTGGGGAGAGAATCTTCTCTGCCCGGGGAGACATATCAATGCTTTCGATCTCATGTTCAAACTCCACGGGGAGGTGCTGCTGAACTTGCTGAAGAAGAAGGAATCATCCTGCTTGGGGACGCATACGGCGTACTGCCTGGTGTCGCTTGCGCGAAAATAAGGTGCCGGCAAAACAGAAGAGTCGCCACCTTTCGTTATTTATCCCTCGGAGCGGGAAAGGAAACGATCGGAAAAACCTGACGAAAACGGGTAAGACAAGGTCATCGCAACCATTGTCTGGGTTCGGGAGTCGGTTACGCAAGGGGAAGGTATTAGCACCCCTCACGTCCGTCGTACTCGACGGGATCCTCGCTTGTTTGTTTACTTGGACGGGTTGGTTATAATCTATCTACCTATCAAGGATGGCTGAAAAAGAAAAGAAAAATGACTCGGCAAAGCGTCGCGCTTTATGCCTACGTATTCCCATCAGAGAATGAGAAATCAGAGTCAACGTAGTTCGGCTAACTACGGGATTATGAGGGGAAAGGTTGCTCGCTAGGATATCGCATCCTATGCCTACGTACTTTCATCTGGTATGAAAGATCAGAGCAAACGTAGTTCGGGAAACTACTGAAAATATGGCTCAACTAGGAGGGAGACTATCAAGTCCTACTGTTATCATGCCATGGATTCATCCTATGGTTGAGGTTTGAACAGGGAACTCCTAGATGTTATCATGCATAGGTTTCAACCTAAAAGTCTATCATCAAATCCTCATCAGAAGAAATGAGAGTCCTAAGGGATCATGTCAATGATACATAGAATACAGACAAAAACATCAGTTTAAACAGTAAAATGCATGCAATGCAAGTGAGGGAGGAAATGTGTGTGGGGCTTCAGCCTCCACAAGCTCGTCTCAACCTCAAGCCAGTCATGAAATAACAGTAATCATACTGAAGATCAACAACATGCTATCAAGCAAAACAGTAAACTGCAATCATACAGATAAAGGAAATGAAGTACCATCAGGTAAACAAAACACATGAGAAAAAGAATCACCTACTCTCTAATCCTAACCCTAATCACAGAGTCTAAACAAATCTAAGCAAAGCTCTCAAGCACAACCCTAAACAGGAGAAATCATTCCCAGCCTTCAAGCTTCAGAATAAGCTTACCAAAGAAAGGGAGCTAAGCAAGCAAGCTCATAGTGTCTTCCTCAGGAGAACACTAGGAGGTGTATACTCAGGAATCATACCCTATGTGGCTCAACCACTGTGATCAGTTTACATCCCTCCTCGGGAGAGATTAAACTCACAAGCAGGCTCCAACATCACTGGATATTTAAGAAATCCTATTTAAGCTAGTGGAGCTAAGTGAATAGACCCATAGGACCTTCCTCAGGAAAGTACTAGGAGGCTTCCACTTAGGAGTTGTATCCCATGTGGCTCAACAACATGTGATCAGTTTACATTCCTCCTCAGGAGAGATTAAACTCACAAGTTGGCTCCAACATCATTGGATACTTAAGAAATCCTAGATCCACTAGTGGAACTAAGTGAATAGACCCATAGGACTTTCCTCAGGAAAGTACTAGGAGGCTTCCACTTAGGAGTTGTATCCCATGTGGCTCAACAACATGTGATCAGTTTACATTCCTCCTCAGGAGAAATTAAACTCACAAGTTGGCTCCAACATCATTGGATACTTAAGAAAGAGGTGAGAAGGAAGGATGAAAGTCATTCATAGTGCCTTCCTCAGGAAAGTACCATGAACTTCCTTCAAACTTCAGGCTCTCAAACCTCACAGACAGGAGATGAGACAAGCTCTGGGTCTCTGCATCTTGATCTACAAGCTTCCCCTCATGATGCTCTCCATCAATATCCTCAAGGCAACCCAAGCCCTTCATCCAATTCCTCAGAAAGAACCCCACAGATGAACAGATAACCCACTGAACAAATCACATCATCAGGCAATCTTCAGATAATACCTAAAAATATTAAACTAATGGGGAAAAATCAACAAATAATCACAAGGGTCCTCAACACCTTCTCATAACATCTATAAAGGTTTCTACCTAAAAATCAAGATAAAACTTGCTCAAAGAAAATGTTTCATCACCTAAACACAATTCTAAACCCTAATTAGACTATCCTAAGTCAACCCTAATTAAACTAATCAAGATTAATTCTAAAAATCTAGAAAAAAATCCTATGGGGAAGTATGACTAATCATCTAATTGCACAAAAAAGAATGGGTAAAAAAGATTAATGGAAAGTACTAAAACAATTCCTACAAAATCAAATATCAAAATGAAACAATTAAAAAGCTATTTAACTGGAAAATCTAATAAAAATACTAAACCTAAAAATAAAATCTCAATTTTATTTTTATAATTTTCTACTCATTTTAATCTACTCATAGAAAAAAGAAGGATAAAAAAATCATTTTTTAACTATTTTTAATGAATTATTCAAATCAGAAATATTAAAAAAGAAAATTAAAACAAATTAAATGAATAAAGGGAGGGGGGGTCAGAATAGCACTCCAAACTAGTTAGAAATGAATGGGCCAACAAATAGGGGGGTGGGGATAGAAGACTGGGCCCAGCGCCCTCTAAATGAAACGCAGCGTTTCAACTTAGATTCAAATCTTCCCTCCAAACTCAGACACGCGCGCGACCGTTAGATTAGGTGAATTTGTCAAACATTGGACTTGATCCAACGGCGCTCCCTCATCGTCTTCATCAAACTAGGGTTTTGCAGAACCCTCTCTCATGCACTCACACACTCGAGCTCCATTATCTCTCCCCACAGGCCACGGCTTCCCTCGACCTAAACATGAAAAATCATCTACTAAATGCCTAGATTACAACCATACGTTCACTTTTCCTTAATTCTTCCTAGATTGCTCTAACAGGAAGCACCAACACCATGGCACCACCATGCTCGACTGATACCAACCTTCATCAAACCTCAGTCTAAAGCTACAAACTTGTTCTACAAGCCATGCCAGCTATCATACACTAATCCATGCTGATTAAAACTCATTAAACAACTAATTATGGAAGATTCAAGATTCATGGCCCTGGTGTGAAACTTCACCAATCTTGCTCTAATTCTCAGGGATTAATCCTCTACCCTAACACAATCTTTCTACACCTATAATATGTTCTATCTAAGCATAAATAAAGAGAAAGAGGGGAGTTCACCAACCTGTCAAGAAGCTATGGTGAGTGATGCTATGGCTCGAACCAGGTCTTGAAAATCCTTCAGGATGATCCTTTGAGGATGAATAGCCTTCTGTTTGCACAATTCTTGAAGGTGGTGGCTTGAAGTGAAAGAAAACTCAAGTTGCTTCAACTTGAAGAAACTTCTCCAATGGCTATGCACTTCTCTCTCTCCTCTGACTTGGCTCCAATTTCACCAACCTTAGACTCTCCATAATGCACTCTTTTTATAACAATCCATGGAAGTCTCTAGATTCATCTAGAATGATGTGGAAGTTTCTTGAAAGTTCCATGATATTCCAAAATGGTTATCTCATCTCATATGCCATGCCTTGTTATTTTGGTCTCAAATTCTCCTTACATGAGTTATTGAATGAGGATAAGTGAAAAACAAGTGCATTTGTTGCTTATGTAGGGTTTTCTAACATTGCCTTCTTTCTTAAGTAACAAATTTCCAAAGGAACCTCATTTTTTGAGCCTCAAATGAAAATTCTACTTAAACCAATCTTCTCAAAATGTTTTTTCCAATCAAAATGATATATTGGATGACCTATTTTGGATTTGTAGATCTTCCAAAACACTTTTCAATTTCAACTTTTCAAAGTTATAAGTCATTTTTAGTTCATTTTTGACCAATCATGGAATCTTGTGCTATGAGCTTTTTCAACAATTTGTGACCTTCTTTCTAGACTTAAAATCACATTTTGAGCAACTTTCATGTTTTGAGTTTTTCCATTTGAGGCTTGGAAATAGGAGTTTTAGGCATTGGCTAAAATGACCTATAACTGACAAATGACCAAAATACCCCTGCCTTGTTCAAACCATAACTTGAGTTCCACAAATCCAATCAAGGACTTCTACCACTCAAATTAAAGCTAAGAAGATCCTCTTCAACATTCATGTTGACCAAGAGACCATAGGAATCAACCTACTAGGGCAAAAGTTGTCTGGAAGTTGGGTGACTTTCAAGGACCCAGATTCACACACCTCTGCTGACCTGTAATTTGTCAAAACCATAACTTGAGCTCTGTAACTCCTATCAAGGACTTCCACCACTCAAATTAAAGCTTAGAACAAGCTCTACAACATTCATGTTGTGGGGAAAATGAGATATCAATCACATCTAGTGCTAAAACTGCCTGGAAGATAGGGATCAAATTAGGGTTTTTCCACTGACAATCCTCAGAAACCCTAACTTGAAACTTCTCAAAACTCCTCAATCATGATGAGTTGGTCTAGGAATCATCTTTATATAAGCTCTATGCATCATTCCATGATCTCATGGCCCTTGGATTAAGTCTCAACCTTCTCCAAATCTTCAGCTGATCTAGGGTTGACCCAGTCAAAACCCTAATTCTATCACTCATGGTTGAATCTTCTGAATTCTTGCTCAATGACCTCTCTGGGCTTCATGATGGCTATCAAGACATCTCATAGGCTTTCTCAAAACATCAAGTTCATTCTCCAAGTCTCAGAATCATCTGAGGAGCACCCACAACTTTCAAACTGTGAAGCACACAACCCTGGTTTCAAAACACTTCCTCTGAAGATCTCTTGAACTTTCTGATGAAGGTATCAACTTTCAAACATTCAATGAACAAATAAATGTTGGTCAAATTTTGGGGTGCAACAGCTGCCCCTATTCAAACGGCTTGAACCTGACTGGGTGAGAAGCGAACGGCTCTCAACCAATCAAGGTACGAGACGGTTGAATATCGGTAAACCCGAAAATTTGCCAACTGCATGAGCACACGGTACTCTGCGGGGAACAAACCTTCGAACACTGCAACACTAGCTGCTCAACAACTAGCTGGAGAGATACTGATCTGACATCGCCGCCGGAAACAAACATCGCCCTGAGAGACACTCGACATCGCCGTCGTTCAAACATCATCTCTGTTGGAGATTTAAAGGAGTCTGATATTGCCGTCAAACAAACATCCAACCTTGCTGCCAGAAACAAACATAATCTGACCTCGCCGTCGGATCTAAACAAAATACCCCGCGTTGCCGCTGGAGAAAATACAACACTGAACAACTCTGACCTGGGGTTCACCCCTGGAACAAAAGGTATACTTGCGTATTTGAAGCTACTCCGCTGGGAATGAGAGACTTAACCGATCACACTTTGATCTGGGGTTCACCCTCAGAACCATAACGAACATCGGAATACTGCTGCACACTGCCTGCCGTAGAACTTCAACATTAAAGACATATGAAACCCTGGCCCCTGGCCGCCTCTAGCTTCAGCTAGAAAAGATCTTCAAGTACTTCTGAAGATAAGCATCCTTGGCCTCCAAGGATGGCAACTCTGCAGGAGGTATCCTTCGACTTCAGTCTGAAGAAAGTGATCCTTGCCCTTCAAGGATACAAGGATCTGCCTTCAGGCAACTCCACCTCTGCTATAGAGCATCCGAGACTTCAGTCAGGGATATACTTCGGCCTTCAGCCCGAATATAGAATCCTAGGTCCTTCACGACCTTGGGGGATAACCTTGCCCTTAGGCACCTTCGCTTCAGCTTAAGAAATCTGTGACTTTAGTCAGAGAAATGGTATCCTGAGCCATTCATGACTCCACGGGGATTCAAACACTTTGCCTACAGGCAAAACTCCGCTTCAGCTGGAGAAACATCTTTGACTTCAGTCAGAAGAAACTATCCACTTGATCGCAATCAATCATCACCTCAGGATAACTGACTTGGTCTTCAGACTCACACGAATCACTCTGTTGTATCTACAACCCTGGAACCTTGTCTTCAGCCACCCGTTGCTTCATCCACACGGAAATCTGGCTTCACAGGAACCTTCTGGTATCGCCCTCTGGCGCTTACGAAATCCTCCTTCAGATTAGACATCGTTGTTGGAGCATACATATCATGCTACTCTGGACTTCAAGAATCATCTTGAACAAACAGATCCGTCGGGCATCTTCAAGAATCGTCCTGAACTAATAACCTTTCTGGAGCAAACATTCTGTTGGGAATTCCAGGAATCTTCCTAGGCAACTCCTGCTGGAGGCGCTATTGGGGAACTCAAGTATCATACTAGGCGAACCACTCGGGAAGTTGTACTGAGGTCTTAAGAATCGTCTTAAGCAAATGACCCTGCTGAGGGGTTTGAGAATCATCTCGAACCGAAGTCTTTGCTGGGGATCTCAAAAATCATCTTGAGCGAGCGACTGCGGGGATCACCGGGGTCTTCAGAATCATCTAAGAAAACAACCTTGCTGGGGAGAACATCAAAAATCGTCCTAAGCAACCGGTCTTTCGGTAGTACTCCTGTACCATAAGGATGATAATGACCTAGGTCATGCTTATGATGCATATGCTTCTGCGCTATGCCCCACACGGTGGGAATGATATGTATTTATGCTAAATGCCATGCAATCATGCTCAGTGCTATGCAATCATGCATAATGCCATGCAGTGTTGAATGCTATGCAGTCATGCACAATGATACGATCCCGTCAGCAAAATAAATGCCGAGGGGGGAATCCTCCTGTCAAGGAGAAAGAACCACTCAGGTAGAGGAATCATCCTGCTGAGGAGAATGTGAGCACGCCAATATCAATTAGGCTCTGTCTGGGGAATCAATCTCCCGCGAACTGCTGCAGGGGAACAACTTCAGCTGACTGCTGCAGGGGACGAAGCTCTACGAGAACTTGGATCTGCTGATATCAATCGCGCGAATGAATTGCGCGGCCATCTCGGCCACTCTTCTGGGGATAACCATTCCGTGGGGAACCAACTTCAGCTGTTCAACACTCCACTGGGGAAAAACCAATCATGATCTGACCCACTTCCAAGGATTCGGATCCCTTGGACATCTGCAGACTCGGCTGAGGAGGGAGAAATCATTCTGCTTTACTGGATAGAGTACGACTCTGGGGGAAATACAGCATCGGCTGCTCCATGCTCTGCTGGGGAGAATTAATCATGATCTGATCAACCTCCAAGGATTCTGCTTTTCTGCGGACTCAGCCGGGGAGAGAAATCATTCTACTTCACTGAAGAGGGCAACCCTGATGGGGAACTTCAATTCCGCTGGGGAGGAAAGGATCACCTGACTTCGGGGAGAGTACAACTCTGCCGGGGAATACAACATCAGCTGTCCCAACACTCTACTGGGGAAGAAGGAATCGTCCATCTTCAGGAGAGAGCCTGATTCTGGTGAGGAATCTCAATTCTACTGGAGACTTCAGTCTGGCACTATCAGTTACTGCATACTTCGGTATACGGCTAGCTCCTGCGAAACCTGCACTTGTGACCCGGTGCTGGGGAAGAGTCCTGCTTCAGCGACTTTACTGGGGGAAACACGAGTTTCGGCACCCGAACACTTCTATGAACTCTGCACTTGTGACCCGGTGCTGGGGAAAGACGAGCTACGGTACTCAATCATTCTTCGGTGCTTAACTCAGCTGATGAGGTGACGTTCCTTCAGGATGCGTCTGCTTGGGGGAAGAGAATCATCTCTACCTGGGGAAGACATATCAATGCTCACTATCTGATTCTGATTCCGCGGAGGAGAGATCACTGAACTCTGCTGAAGAAGGAGGACTCATCCTGCTTCGGGGATACGCACGACACATCTTCTGACGGGTGCTATACCTGCAACGACACAAACAAACAGACAAGATACCCTCCTCAAAGGGGCCTATCAGGGTTATTATCTCGCGACAACGTTCAATTAATTAATTGTTTCAACAATCAATGGGCTTAGGCCCGCAGGTTTATGTATGCGCATTTTATCAAAAAAAACACATTGGCGTTATCATTCGCAAACAAAACAGATAAATGCAAAACAGACAAGTAGAATTGCTGAATAATGTGCATTTTATTGATGGTGAACCCCTGAATGGGCAAAAATGTTTTACAACAGAGGCAAGCTCCTGAAATGAGGAAGCCGCGCAAAAAGAAAACATAAATATACATCAGTATATACAAATGTCGGCAATCGAGGCGTAGACGAACACCATGAGTTGATCCCTCTAAGACCCACTCGACTTCGATACTTCTCCGATGCTTCAGCTTTGGAAGAGATTGATTCAGATAAACGGCCCTCAGGTCTTCCGAACCACTAAACAATGAAAGTCCATACGCGGAACGCAGTCATTTGCTTATTTAAATCCCTAACTTTTGCGTGAACCGCCCTTTCGGGTTTTCAGTTCACCGGGATACCCTTTTTTGCCGAAGCCGCCCAGTGTAGGTTTTCGACTTCGCGGGTGTACATCTTTTCAATATATCCCTAATTTTTGCCCGAACCTTTTATTCTGTTTTTGGTTCGCCGGGATGCCCCTTTTTTGCCTGGACTCTCTCTTTTTTGTCCAGCGGGTCGCTTTCAAGCAAAGTATTTTTTAACTGCGTCCGCGTTCACCGGGGATGCAAAATCTTCACCATCCATCGTGGATAACAGCAAAGCTCCTCCCGAGAAGACCTTGCTGACGACATACGGCCCTTCGTAATTCGGAGTCCACTTGCCCCGGTGATCGGAGTGTGGCGGAAGAATCTTCTTCAGGACGAGATCACCCGTCTGAAAGCTTCGAGGACGCACCTTCTTATCATAAGCTTTCTTCATTCGGCTTTGGTACAGGCGACCAAATGCAATCGATGCTAGCCTCTTCTCGTCCATCAGACTGAGCTGGTTCAGGCGATTCGTCACCCATTCTGCCTCATCAAGCTTCACATCAACCAAAACTCGCAAAGAGGGAATCTCCACTTCTAGCGGTAGGACAGCTTCCATACCGTACACCAAGGAGAAAGGAGTTGCCCCGGTCGATGTACGCATCGTCGTACGATAACCGTGCAAGGCAAACGGCAGCATCTCGTGCCAATCTTTATACGTCACAACCATCTTCTGAACAATCCTCTTGATGTTCTTGTTGGCCGCTTCAACAGCGCCATTCATCTTCGGCCGATAAGGAGATGAGTTGTGGTGTTCAATCTTGAAGCTCTGGCACAGCTCCTTCATCATCTTGTTATTCAAATTCGAACCATTATCAGTAATGATCCGCTCGGGAATTCCATAGCGACAGATGATGTCCCTCTTAATGAATTTAGCAACCACCTGCTTGGTCACATTAGCGTACGAGGCTGCCTCCACCCACTTGGTGAAGTAGTCGATAGCTACCAGAATAAAACGATGACCATTGGATGCGGTAGGCTCGATCTTGCCTATCATGTCAATGCCCCACATGGAGAACGGCCAAGGGGAGGACATGACATTCAAGGGGCACGGCGGCACATGAACTCTATCAGCATAAATCTGGCATTTATGACATTTCCTCGCGAATCTGAAGCAATCCGACTCCATAGTCAACCAGTAATATCCTGCTCTCAGGATCTTCCTCGTCATGGCATGCCCGCCGGCGTGCGTACCAAATGTGCCCTCATGGACTTCCTCCATGAGCATACTGGCCTCTTTCTCATCTACACATCTGAGTAGCACGAGATCGTGGTTTCTTCTATACAGCACTCCATCAGGGTTGAGATAAAAGTTTCCAGATAGCCTCCTCAGAGTCTTCTTATCCTGGGTTGACGCACCCGCCGGATACTCCTTAGTCATAAGGAAGGTCTGGATGTCGTGGAACCATGGCTTGCCGTCAGTGGCATCCTCGATTGCGAACACATATGCTGGTCTGTCAAGACGCGAAAGTACAATGCTTGGAGCCTCATTCCAAAGATTGACCTTATACATAGAAGCCAACATGGCTAAAGCATCAGCCATTTGATTTTCAGCCCGGGGTACATGATGAAGTTCTACTCGGTCGAAGAACGGAAGCAGCCTTCTGGCGTAATTCATGTACGGCACTAGATTCGGTTGACGAGTTTCCCACTCCCCTTTGATCTGATTGATCACAAGCGCTGAGTCACCGTATATGTCTAGATTCTTGATTCTCAAATCAATTGCCTCTTCTAGACCCATAATACATGCTTCGTACTCGGCTTCGTTGTTGGTAACTGAAAACGTCAGTCTTGCAGTAAACGGGATGTGGGATCCGTGAGGAGTCGTGATGATAGCCCCGATACCACTTCCATAGGAATTAACCGCTCCGTCGAATATCAACTTCCACTGAGACTTCCTATCTGGCCCCTCATCGGGCAATGGCTCATCGCAATCCTTCACTTTGAGAAACATAATGTCCTCGTCAGGGAATTCGAACTTCATCGGCTGATAGTCTTCGATTGGCTGTTCGGCAAGGTAATCAGACAATACGCTTCCCTTGATGGCTTTCTGAGAGACGTACTGAATATCATATTCTGTTAACACCATCTGCCATCTGGCAATCCTGCCCGAAAGAGCCTGCTTCTCGAAGACATACTTGATCGGGTCCATCTTCGAAATCAGCATAGTGGTGTGATTGAGCATATACTGTCGTAGACGTTTGGCGGCCCAAGCTAGTGCACAACACGTCTTCTCCAGCATCGAGTATCGAGATTCACACTCAGTGAACTTTTTACTCAAGTAATAAATGGCATGCTCCTTTCTGCCCGTCTCGTCGTGCTGACCGAGAACACACCCCATACTATTCTCAAGAACTGTCAAGTACATGATTAATGGCCGTCCAGTCACTGGGGGTATCAAGATCGGAGGTTCTTGAAGATACTGCTTTATCTTATCGAGTGCCTTCTGGCAGTCTTCATTCCAAGTAATCGCCTGACTTTTCTTTAACAACTTGAACATCGGTTCACAAGTGGCCGTGAGCTGAGAGATAAACCTTGCAATGTAGTTTATTCGGCCCAAGAAACCACGAACTTCTTTTTCTGTTTTCGGCGCTGGCATCTCTTGGATAGCTTTTATCTTTGCAGGATCAACTTCAATACCTCGTTCGCTAACGATAAACCCCAATAACTTTCCGGACCGCACCCCGAAAGTGCACTTGTTAGGATTCAGCCTCAGCTTGAACTTCCTAAGCCTTTCAAACAGCTTCAGCAAATTGACCAGATGCTCATCCTCCGTTTGGGACTTTGCAATCATGTCATCAACATAGACCTCGATCTCATGATGAATCATATCATGAAACAAAGTTACCATTGCTCGCTGGTAAGTGGCCCCTGCGTTCTTCAGACCGAAGGGCATTACCTTATAGCAGAATGTGCCCCAGGGGGTAATAAACGTTGTTTTCTCCATGTCCTCCGGCGCCATCTTAATCTGATTGTAACCGGAGAAGCCATCCATGAATGAAAACACGGAAAACTGGGCTGTATTGTCGACCAACACATCGATATGAGGCAACGGGAAATCATCCTTAGGGCTCGCCCTATTCAAGTCCCGATAATCGACGCACATGCGTACCTTACCGTCCTTCTTCGGTACAGGCACTATGTTGGCGACCCACGGAGGGTAGGTGGTAACGGCTAAAAATCCTGCGTCCAACTGCTTCTGGACCTCTTCTTTGATTTTTACAGCCATGTCTGGTCTCGTCCTCCTAAGCTTCTGCTTGACTGGAGGGCAATCTTCTCGCAACGGCAAGCGATGAACCACGATATCTGTGTCAAGTCCAGGCATATCCTCATATGACCAAGCAAAGACGTCACTATACTCTCGAAGCATCTCGACCAGTCTATGCTTGACATCCTTCTGCAGCGCAGCCCCGACTCTGACATTCCTGATAAGCTCCTCAGAACCCAGATTTATGATCTCAATCTCCTCTTCATGAGGCAGAATAACCTTCTCCTCTTGTTTCAACAAGCGGGCCAATTCTTCCGGAAGGTCTTCGTCTTCATCAATCTCATCCTCGGCTTGATAGATCGGGCAATCAAAGTCGTAGTGAGCCGTAGAGGGTCCAGAGTCGATGTCGTCTGTTACGTGGATCCTGCAATAACAAGGGTTAAGTTTAAAGCAGGAATATGCAGGTTTGCACGAACCTCGTTGCCATTTTGCTGTTTTTCAAAACAAACATAAAATATGAATAACAGAGAACACAATATTTGATTACGAAGAAAACGCCTTTTTATTTATTGATAAAATGTATACACATAATCCAACAAGGCCCTGACAGTAAAACCACTGTGCCCCGGGCAGGACATAGGGTTGTACAAAAGATTGTAAAAAGCAAATCATTACTCTTCACTTGTCAGCTCGATAATCTCCTTGATGGTCCAGTTGTGAAGGCGCTCGCCTGGCTTGCTCGGTTGAATCCAGGCATCGAGATCACAGTCACTGTCCCCGCTGTCCTCTGACGCTGCGTTGACACTTTCGAATATTACTCCTCCCTTAGTGAATAGGATCGGCCCCTTTCCACGAGATGAGCTACCAGAAGAAGTTGAAGCTTCAGCTTCAGGAGAATATCCCAATCCAAACTTATCCTGTTTGAACGGTATATCCAAGACGTGCCCCCAGCCTGGGGTAGAACCAGCTTCGACAACGGCTCTAGCTTCCTTAAACGAAGAGAGGTTCACCTCTTGCTTCTCTGCAACAATGGGAGCTACTTCCTTCACCTTGACGGTCTCAAACGCCTGGCAAAGAGTCTCATGGATCTCGCCATCCATTTCGACATACTTGAAGGATGACAGGTGGCTTACCATGATGTCCTCCTCTCCGCAAACTGTCACTATGCTGCCCCCAACAGCATATTTAAGTTTCTGATGCAGCGTAGACGTCACGGCACCAGCAGAATGAATCCACGGCCTACCTAAGAGGCAACTGTAGGCGGGCATGATATCCATAATATAGAACACTGCATTAAATGTCTCTGGTCCAACCTGAATTGGCAGGGTCAATTCTCCAAAGACGTGGCGTTTGGTTCCGTCAAAAGCCTTTACGACCAGATCACTGGGCGTGCACAGCAGTCCCCGGGTATCCAACTTCATTAGTGCTTTCTTCGGAAGCACATTCAGCGAGGAGCCCGTATCTACTAGGACATGTGACATAATCGTGCCCCTGCACTCTATCGAGATGTGCAAGGCATGGTTGTGGTCTCTTCCCTTGGGCGTCAGCTCCAAATCTGTAAAACCCAGCCCATTACCAGCGTTGACATGGGCTACTACTTCCTCAAGTTGATTAACGGATATCTCCTGCGGCACGTATGCAGCATTCAATACTTTCAGCAATGCGTTGCGGTGTGCTTCAGAACACAGCAACAGGTTGAGAATTGAGATCTTTGACGGAGTCTGGTGAAGATGATCTACAATCTTGTAGTCACTTTTCCTGATCAGTCGCATGAACTCTTCTGCGTCTTTAACCAACAAGTCTTTTTCTGCCTCCGCAGGAACCTCTTCAACGGCTTTACCTTTGCCCTTATCAGCAGCATCAGCCCTGACTACCTTCTCTGCCGCACCCTCTGCCGGCGCGAACACTCTGCCACTTCTGGTGATACCACTGGCCTCAGCAAGATTCTGCGCAGTCGATCTGGGCGGCTCAATCTCTACCTTCTGGCCATTACAATACACTTCAGCGCCGTAATGCCATGGAACGGCATTGGTACTCTCAAATGGGATTGGTCCAGCCCTGGTGATGGTAATAGTAGGCGGACGAGGTGCAGATATAGTGATAGGGTGGCGAGGAATGGTGATAGTAGCGACTTCGTCCGCCTGCTTCAGCACGACTTCCCCTGACGCATTCTCAACGCTTCGACTAAACTGCAAAATACCCTCGGTCATCAGACTCTGGATACCTTCACTCAACTGCTCACACCCGTCAGGAAGTGCAGCACATTCCATACAAAACTCCCCACACCCGGGAAAGAAGCCTTTCTTCAGCAGTTTAGCTTTAACAAAACTCAGTGGCGTTTTCAAATCTCTGACATCAGTCAGCAAGTCTGAATTCTCTTCAGTGATGACAGCATTTACTCCGCCCCCCCTATGATGAGGCATCGGATTCTTGGTGACGTTGGGCACGTTGTCAGAAAAATTTATTATCTTGGCGTCAATCATGTCCTGGACCTTATGCTTAAAAGCTTTGCAGTTCTCAACTGTATGGCCAGGTGCCCCAGAATGAAATTCACATGTAGCATTAGCATCGTACCCGGGTGGCGGTGCCCCTGTCAAGGGAGCTAGCGTCCTCTTCTGAACTAGTTGGAGCTGAAGCAGCGTCTGCAGAAGCTGGGCATACGACATGGGAGGAGTTTCCAAATGACGGTTTGCCAGGGGACCCCGATGCTGATATTTCTTATATCCCGGGTTATTCTGTTGCTGAGGCTGCTGCTGCGGCTGCGGGGGAGCAGCTGGGATGTTTATGCTAGCGATCTGAGACTGAGGGCCTTTGCCCTTTCTCCTAGCATTAGAGACAGCACTGGCATCGCCCTCTCGGCGTTTGCCAGTATAAGGTTTCTTGCTGGCTCCTCCAGATGAGGATGATTCGCCTTGAATCTTGCCGATCTTTATACCATTTTCAACATGCTCGCCCAAAGTGATGAGGGCCGAGAATGTCCCGGACATGCCACTAACCAACTTCTCATAATAGACTCCGGGAAGAGTAGCCACGAACATCTGTACCAACTCACGCTCAACCATCGGCGGTTGAACCCGAGCAGCCAATTCACGCCACCGCTGGGCGTACTCTTTGAAGCTTTCATTGCTTCGCTGCGAGAGATTCTGAAGCTGAACTCGGTTGGGAGCCAAGTCGCTATTATACTGATAGTGGAGAACAAATGCTTCAGCGAGATCTTTCCACGTTCGCACAGCAGCGGGTTCCAAACCCATATACCATTCAAGCGATGGGCCAGAAAGACTATCCTGAAAGAAGTGCATCAGCAACTTCTCATCATCAGAGTAAGCGGACATCTTTCTGTAATACGATCGGAGATGAACACGGGGACAAGTAGTGCCTCTATACTTCTCAAAGATAGGCACCTTAAACTTGTGAGGTACTTTAAAGTCAGCAATCAGCCCAAGTTTGGACATGTCAACGCCCAATGTGTTCTGATTTTCTATATCTCTCATTTTATCTTCCAGTGCCTTGAACCTGAGTCTAGCTTCAGCAGTTAACTCAGCCTCTACACCTCTCTGAGAGAAAATGTCGTCTTGATGGTCCTCCAGCCACGGTTGAGGCACCACCATATTTCCTGCACCAACATTAACATTGGCTCCCAAACCACCATTGACGGCGCCCGCCGCATTAAGTCCGAGATTATTCATAAGATTGCCGTTAGCACTACCGTTGCCCCCGGCAGCAGGAACAACGTTCTGAGGAGTATCCACTTGAGGAGGAGGAGTGGGTACGGCCCCGCCGTGAAGAATTCCATTGCTGTCAACCCTGGAGATGAGAGGTTGAACCAAAGTACGAAGTTGCTCTTGCCCGTTCGCAACTACTTGCATCAACTCCATAAAACGATCCATCCTTTCACGAAGCTCCTGAACATCTGATTGTACCTGGTCCATGATTCTCGTTTGATTGGCGCGAGTCGAGTAACGGTGGATGAATCTTTGATCAATCCTGAAAGCAGCTCGGAACCTGAGTACCTGAAAAACCTGTCAAGATTAAAGGTTAGGAAAAGCAACAGAATGTATGTCATGCAAGAATGCTTCATGCAAATGCATGCGTGAGTCTGTGTGCTTGAGAGATTTCCCCGGTCCTGGCATCTGCTGATAATAATAAGGGGAAGAATCTAGGCCCAATCATGGAGACAGTAACCTCACAGACACACGCTAATGGAATGATTATGCAAGCTAATGCAAAATGCAGGCATGCAACAATATATCCAAGGCTGCTGTGGAGATTCGATGTCAACAGTCACTGCTGAGAAGGAAACCCCGGTGTAAGCCCACTGATCTGATCTGTTGTGAATAACCATCTGGTAGGATCGAGATCAAGATTCTGCTCTGACAAGAACGAAGGCCTGATGATGAAAACCCTGGATGCAAGATCAAGGAATATCTGTTGGAGAAGTCTTCAGACCCCAAATCACGAATCTGCCCTCTCAAGAACAAATACACGGCTGCTGATGAGATCTTCAAACCTCACTCAAAGCCTGCCCTATCAAGAACAAAATGACAACTGCTGACGAGATCCTCAGACCCCACTCAAAAATCTGCTCCATCCAGGACAAACTTCTGATAATAATACACTGATCAAAGCCTGCTCTATCAAGAACAGACAAATACCCGATGATAAGATCCTCTGATCAAACCCTTGCTCTATCAAGAACATATCTGCAACTGAGAACTCAACATACTGATCCACTGTCAAGAAAACCAGGTAGTCTGGAGGTCAAAGTTTCCTGCAATATCCCAACCCCACTCACAGGTATGATGGACCTAATCCACGGACAAAGGTACGGCATCCTATGCGGTTGTCAGCGTCACAGACATTCATGAGTGACAATACGATTCCCAGAAGGAGTGGCATCGTCAAGTCATGAAGAGGCCTCTCTTAGCTGACTTCCAAGTGATCGGTCCCCAGAGTCGACAATCCTCACGTCTGGACTCCCCTCAGATCCTCAGGACCGGAAAGGAGCACCTCTGCAAGAATCTCGTCTGAGCGCAGATTTTCGTAGGGAACTGTGCCTGTTCAACAGACAGGTTCGTCTACTACTTCTCCGCAACTATATCTAGGTGTGTACTCAAAGCCCAGGTCCGGCTTTTCACTCACAGTAACATCCCTCTCCCACAGCAGCACAGATAATCATATCAACTGGAAATAAAATGCGGGAAATAAAATGCGGGAAGTAAAAATGCGATAAATAAACACAACCCAACAAGCAAACACACAAACGATAGGATTGACTCGCGTAGGGGATGGGAAACGGTCCCAGCATAAGGGATGGGAAGAGTCCCTAGATGCTTGCCTTTCCCCAGCAGAGTCGCCAGCTGTCGCTTGCGCGAAAATAAGGTGCCGGCAAAACAGAAGAGTCGCCACCTTTCGTTATTTATCCCTCGGAGCGGGAAAGGAAACGATCGGAAAAACCTGACGAAAACGGGTAAGACAAGGTCATCGCAACCATTGTCTGGGTTCGGGAGTCGGTTACGCAAGGGGAAGGTATTAGCACCCCTCACGTCCGTCGTACTCGACGGGATCCTCGCTTGTTTGTTTACTTGGACGGGTTGGTTATAATCTATCTACCTATCAAGGATGGCTGAAAAAGAAAAGAAAAATGACTCGGCAAAGCGTCGCGCTTTATGCCTACGTATTCCCATCAGAGAATGAGAAATCAGAGTCAACGTAGTTCGGCTAACTACGGGATTATGAGGGGAAAGGTTGCTCGCTAGGATATCGCATCCTATGCCTACGTACTTTCATCTGGTATGAAAGATCAGAGCAAACGTAGTTCGGGAAACTACTGAAAATATGGCTCAACTAGGAGGGAGACTATCAAGTCCTACTGTTATCATGCCATGGATTCATCCTATGGTTGAGGTTTGAACAGGGAACTCCTAGATGTTATCATGCATAGGTTTCAACCTAAAAGTCTATCATCAAATCCTCATCAGAAGAAATGAGAGTCCTAAGGGATCATGTCAATGATACATAGAATACAGACAAAAACATCAGTTTAAACAGTAAAATGCATGCAATGCAAGTGAGGGAGGAAATGTGTGTGGGGCTTCAGCCTCCACAAGCTCGTCTCAACCTCAAGCCAGTCATGAAATAACAGTAATCATACTGAAGATCAACAACATGCTATCAAGCAAAACAGTAAACTGCAATCATACAGATAAAGGAAATGAAGTACCATCAGGTAAACAAAACACATGAGAAAAAGAATCACCTACTCTCTAATCCTAACCCTAATCACAGAGTCTAAACAAATCTAAGCAAAGCTCTCAAGCACAACCCTAAACAGGAGAAATCATTCCCAGCCTTCAAGCTTCAGAATAAGCTTACCAAAGAAAGGGAGCTAAGCAAGCAAGCTCATAGTGTCTTCCTCAGGAGAACACTAGGAGGTGTATACTCAGGAATCATACCCTATGTGGCTCAACCACTGTGATCAGTTTACATCCCTCCTCGGGAGAGATTAAACTCACAAGCAGGCTCCAACATCACTGGATATTTAAGAAATCCTATTTAAGCTAGTGGAGCTAAGTGAATAGACCCATAGGACCTTCCTCAGGAAAGTACTAGGAGGCTTCCACTTAGGAGTTGTATCCCATGTGGCTCAACAACATGTGATCAGTTTACATTCCTCCTCAGGAGAGATTAAACTCACAAGTTGGCTCCAACATCATTGGATACTTAAGAAATCCTAGATCCACTAGTGGAACTAAGTGAATAGACCCATAGGACTTTCCTCAGGAAAGTACTAGGAGGCTTCCACTTAGGAGTTGTATCCCATGTGGCTCAACAACATGTGATCAGTTTACATTCCTCCTCAGGAGAAATTAAACTCACAAGTTGGCTCCAACATCATTGGATACTTAAGAAAGAGGTGAGAAGGAAGGATGAAAGTCATTCATAGTGCCTTCCTCAGGAAAGTACCATGAACTTCCTTCAAACTTCAGGCTCTCAAACCTCACAGACAGGAGATGAGACAAGCTCTGGGTCTCTGCATCTTGATCTACAAGCTTCCCCTCATGATGCTCTCCATCAATATCCTCAAGGCAACCCAAGCCCTTCATCCAATTCCTCAGAAAGAACCCCACAGATGAACAGATAACCCACTGAACAAATCACATCATCAGGCAATCTTCAGATAATACCTAAAAATATTAAACTAATGGGGAAAAATCAACAAATAATCACAAGGGTCCTCAACACCTTCTCATAACATCTATAAAGGTTTCTACCTAAAAATCAAGATAAAACTTGCTCAAAGAAAATGTTTCATCACCTAAACACAATTCTAAACCCTAATTAGACTATCCTAAGTCAACCCTAATTAAACTAATCAAGATTAATTCTAAAAATCTAGAAAAAAATCCTATGGGGAAGTATGACTAATCATCTAATTGCACAAAAAAGAATGGGTAAAAAAGATTAATGGAAAGTACTAAAACAATTCCTACAAAATCAAATATCAAAATGAAACAATTAAAAAGCTATTTAACTGGAAAATCTAATAAAAATACTAAACCTAAAAATAAAATCTCAATTTTATTTTTATAATTTTCTACTCATTTTAATCTACTCATAGAAAAAAGAAGGATAAAAAAATCATTTTTTAACTATTTTTAATGAATTATTCAAATCAGAAATATTAAAAAAGAAAATTAAAACAAATTAAATGAATAAAGGGAGGGGGGGTCAGAATAGCACTCCAAACTAGTTAGAAATGAATGGGCCAACAAATAGGGGGGTGGGGATAGAAGACTGGGCCCAGCGCCCTCTAAATGAAACGCAGCGTTTCAACTTAGATTCAAATCTTCCCTCCAAACTCAGACACGCGCGCGACCGTTAGATTAGGTGAATTTGTCAAACATTGGACTTGATCCAACGGCGCTCCCTCATCGTCTTCATCAAACTAGGGTTTTGCAGAACCCTCTCTCATGCACTCACACACTCGAGCTCCATTATCTCTCCCCACAGGCCACGGCTTCCCTCGACCTAAACATGAAAAATCATCTACTAAATGCCTAGATTACAACCATACGTTCACTTTTACTTAATTCTTCCTAGATTGCTCTAACAGGAAGCACCAACACCATGGCACCACCATGCTCGACTGATACCAACCTTCATCAAACCTCAGTCTAAAGCTACAAACTTGTTCTACAAGCCATGCCAGCTATCATACACTAATCCATGCTGATTAAAACTCATTAAACAACTAAT
Source organism: Lathyrus sativus (assembly GCA_963859935.3). NCBI lineage: Eukaryota > Viridiplantae > Streptophyta > Magnoliopsida > Fabales > Fabaceae > Lathyrus > Lathyrus sativus. The sequence continues at coordinate 55,080 of CAWUDS030001981.1, forward strand.
TATGGAAGATTCAAGATTCATGGCCCTGGTGTGAAACTTCACCAATCTTGCTCTAATTCTCAGGGATTAATCCTCTACCCTAACACAATCTTTCTACACCTATAATATGTTCTATCTAAGCATAAATAAAGAGAAAGAGGGGAGTTCACCAACCTGTCAAGAAGCTATGGTGAGTGATGCTATGGCTCGAACCAGGTCTTGAAAATCCTTCAGGATGATCCTTTGAGGATGAATAGCCTTCTGTTTGCACAATTCTTGAAGGTGGTGGCTTGAAGTGAAAGAAAACTCAAGTTGCTTCAACTTGAAGAAACTTCTCCAATGGCTATGCACTTCTCTCTCTCCTCTGACTTGGCTCCAATTTCACCAACCTTAGACTCTCCATAATGCACTCTTTTTATAACAATCCATGGAAGTCTCTAGATTCATCTAGAATGATGTGGAAGTTTCTTGAAAGTTCCATGATATTCCAAAATGGTTATCTCATCTCATATGCCATGCCTTGTTATTTTGGTCTCAAATTCTCCTTACATGAGTTATTGAATGAGGATAAGTGAAAAACAAGTGCATTTGTTGCTTATGTAGGGTTTTCTAACATTGCCTTCTTTCTTAAGTAACAAATTTCCAAAGGAACCTCATTTTTTGAGCCTCAAATGAAAATTCTACTTAAACCAATCTTCTCAAAATGTTTTTTCCAATCAAAATGATATATTGGATGACCTATTTTGGATTTGTAGATCTTCCAAAACACTTTTCAATTTCAACTTTTCAAAGTTATAAGTCATTTTTAGTTCATTTTTGACCAATCATGGAATCTTGTGCTATGAGCTTTTTCAACAATTTGTGACCTTCTTTCTAGACTTAAAATCACATTTTGAGCAACTTTCATGTTTTGAGTTTTTCCATTTGAGGCTTGGAAATAGGAGTTTTAGGCATTGGCTAAAATGACCTATAACTGACAAATGACCAAAATACCCCTGCCTTGTTCAAACCATAACTTGAGTTCCACAAATCCAATCAAGGACTTCTACCACTCAAATTAAAGCTAAGAAGATCCTCTTCAACATTCATGTTGACCAAGAGACCATAGGAATCAACCTACTAGGGCAAAAGTTGTCTGGAAGTTGGGTGACTTTCAAGGACCCAGATTCACACACCTCTGCTGACCTGTAATTTGTCAAAACCATAACTTGAGCTCTGTAACTCCTATCAAGGACTTCCACCACTCAAATTAAAGCTTAGAACAAGCTCTACAACATTCATGTTGTGGGGAAAATGAGATATCAATCACATCTAGTGCTAAAACTGCCTGGAAGATAGGGATCAAATTAGGGTTTTTCCACTGACAATCCTCAGAAACCCTAACTTGAAACTTCTCAAAACTCCTCAATCATGATGAGTTGGTCTAGGAATCATCTTTATATAAGCTCTATGCATCATTCCATGATCTCATGGCCCTTGGATTAAGTCTCAACCTTCTCCAAATCTTCAGCTGATCTAGGGTTGACCCAGTCAAAACCCTAATTCTATCACTCATGGTTGAATCTTCTGAATTCTTGCTCAATGACCTCTCTGGGCTTCATGATGGCTATCAAGACATCTCATAGGCTTTCTCAAAACATCAAGTTCATTCTCCAAGTCTCAGAATCATCTGAGGAGCACCCACAACTTTCAAACTGTGAAGCACACAACCCTGGTTTCAAAACACTTCCTCTGAAGATCTCTTGAACTTTCTGATGAAGGTATCAACTTTCAAACATTCAATGAACAAATAAATGTTGGTCAAATTTTGGGGTGCAACAGCTGCCCCTATTCAAACGGCTTGAACCTGACTGGGTGAGAAGCGAACGGCTCTCAACCAATCAAGGTACGAGACGGTTGAATATCGGTAAACCCGAAAATTTGCCAACTGCATGAGCACACGGTACTCTGCGGGGAACAAACCTTCGAACACTGCAACACTAGCTGCTCAACAACTAGCTGGAGAGATACTGATCTGACATCGCCGCCGGAAACAAACATCGCCCTGAGAGACACTCGACATCGCCGTCGTTCAAACATCATCTCTGTTGGAGATTTAAAGGAGTCTGATATTGCCGTCAAACAAACATCCAACCTTGCTGCCGGAAACAAACATAATCTGACCTCGCCGTCGGATCTAAACAAAATACCCCGCGTTGCCGCTGGAGAAAATACAACACTGAACAACTCTGACCTGGGGTTCACCCCTGGAACAAAAGGTATACTTGCGTATTTGAAGCTACTCCGCTGGGAATGAGAGACTTAACCGATCACACTTTGATCTGGGGTTCACCCTCAGAACCATAACGAACATCGGAATACTGCTGCACACTGCCTGCCGTAGAACTTCAACATTAAAGACATATGAAACCCTGGCCCCTGGCCGCCTCTAGCTTCAGCTAGAAAAGATCTTCAAGTACTTCTGAAGATAAGCATCCTTGGCCTCCAAGGATGGCAACTCTGCAGGAGGTATCCTTCGACTTCAGTCTGAAGAAAGTGATCCTTGCCCTTCAAGGATACAAGGATCTGCCTTCAGGCAACTCCACCTCTGCTATAGAGCATCCGAGACTTCAGTCAGGGATATACTTCGGCCTTCAGCCCGAATATAGAATCCTAGGTCCTTCACGACCTTGGGGGATAACCTTGCCCTTAGGCACCTTCGCTTCAGCTTAAGAAATCTGTGACTTTAGTCAGAGAAATGGTATCCTGAGCCATTCATGACTCCACGGGGATTCAAACACTTTGCCTACAGGCAAAACTCCGCTTCAGCTGGAGAAACATCTTTGACTTCAGTCAGAAGAAACTATCCACTTGATCGCAATCAATCATCACCTCAGGATAACTGACTTGGTCTTCAGACTCACACGAATCACTCTGTTGTATCTACAACCCTGGAACCTTGTCTTCAGCCACCCGTTGCTTCATCCACACGGAAATCTGGCTTCACAGGAACCTTCTGGTATCGCCCTCTGGCGCTTACGAAATCCTCCTTCAGATTAGACATCGTTGTTGGAGCATACATATCATGCTACTCTGGACTTCAAGAATCATCTTGAACAAACAGATCCGTCGGGCATCTTCAAGAATCGTCCTGAACTAATAACCTTTCTGGAGCAAACATTCTGTTGGGAATTCCAGGAATCTTCCTAGGCAACTCCTGCTGGAGGCGCTATTGGGGAACTCAAGTATCATACTAGGCGAACCACTCGGGAAGTTGTACTGAGGTCTTAAGAATCGTCTTAAGCAAATGACCCTGCTGAGGGGTTTGAGAATCATCTCGAACCGAAGTCTTTGCTGGGGATCTCAAAAATCATCTTGAGCGAGCGACTGCGGGGATCACCGGGGTCTTCAGAATCATCTAAGAAAACAACCTTGCTGGGGAGAACATCAAAAATCGTCCTAAGCAACCGGTCTTTCGGTAGTACTCCTGTACCATAAGGATGATAATGACCTAGGTCATGCTTATGATGCATATGCTTCTGCGCTATGCCCCACACGGTGGGAATGATATGTATTTATGCTAAATGCCATGCAATCATGCTCAGTGCTATGCAATCATGCATAATGCCATGCAGTGTTGAATGCTATGCAGTCATGCACAATGATACGATCCCGTCAGCAAAATAAATGCCGAGGGGGGAATCCTCCTGTCAAGGAGAAAGAACCACTCAGGTAGAGGAATCATCCTGCTGAGGAGAATGTGAGCACGCCAATATCAATTAGGCTCTGTCTGGGGAATCAATCTCCCGCGAACTGCTGCAGGGGAACAACTTCAGCTGACTGCTGCAGGGGACGAAGCTCTACGAGAACTTGGATCTGCTGATATCAATCGCGCGAATGAATTGCGCGGCCATCTCGGCCACTCTTCTGGGGATAACCATTCCGTGGGGAACCAACTTCAGCTGTTCAACACTCCACTGGGGAAAAACCAATCATGATCTGACCCACTTCCAAGGATTCGGATCCCTTGGACATCTGCAGACTCGGCTGAGGAGGGAGAAATCATTCTGCTTTACTGGATAGAGTACGACTCTGGGGGAAATACAGCATCGGCTGCTCCATGCTCTGCTGGGGAGAATTAATCATGATCTGATCAACCTCCAAGGATTCTGCTTTTCTGCGGACTCAGCCGGGGAGAGAAATCATTCTACTTCACTGAAGAGGGCAACCCTGATGGGGAACTTCAATTCCGCTGGGGAGGAAAGGATCACCTGACTTCGGGGAGAGTACAACTCTGCCGGGGAATACAACATCAGCTGTCCCAACACTCTACTGGGGAAGAAGGAATCGTCCATCTTCAGGAGAGAGCCTGATTCTGGTGAGGAATCTCAATTCTACTGGAGACTTCAGTCTGGCACTATCAGTTACTGCATACTTCGGTATACGGCTAGCTCCTGCGAAACCTGCACTTGTGACCCGGTGCTGGGGAAGAGTCCTGCTTCAGCGACTTTACTGGGGGAAACCTACTCTTTGAACCCTTCGTTGTTCCTTTGTGACAAATTCTGTAGTTGGACCCGGTTCGGAGCCAAGTCACTATTATATTGGTAATGGTGCACGAATGCTTCAGCAAGTTCCTTCCACGTGCGCACACTGGTAGGCTCCAGACTCATGTACCATTCCAGGGAGGGCCCGGACAAGCTATCCTGAAAGAAATGCATCAGCAACTTCTCGTCATCAGAGTGAGCAGACATTTTCCGGTAGCATGATCTCAGATGGACGCGAGGGCAAGTGGTGCCCTTGTACTTCTCAAAGTCAGGTACCTTGAACTTGGGAGGCACCTTGAAATCAGCAATCAGTCCCAACTTGGACATGTCAACACCCATGGTGTTCTGGTTCTCGAGATTCCTCATCTTGTCCTGGAGTGCCTTAAACCTCAGACGTGCTTCAGCAGTCAGCTCTCCCTCAGCACCTTTCTGTGAGAACACATCGTCTTGACGGTCTTCTAACCATAGCTGAGGCCCATACAGATTCCCAACACCTGTGTTGCCGTTGCCCAACCCAACATTGGCCTCAAAATTTCCATTACCGACGCCAGTCGTATTACCATTGAGCCCCATGTTAGCGATCACATTGCCGTTGGCACTGCCATTCCCCCCGGTCACGGGGACGCCGTTCTAAGGAGTTTCAACAGGTGGAGGGGTTGGAACAGTCCCACCATGGAGTACACCATTGTTGTCAACCCTTGAAATCAGAGGCTGGACCAAAGTTCTGAGCTGGTCCTGGCCGTTGGCAACCACTTGCATGAGCTCCATGAAGCGGTCCATCCTCTCTCGGAGTTCTTGAACGTCAGTCTGCACTTGCTCCATTGCTCTGGCTCGATTTGCTCTGGTCGGATAACAGTGGATTGGTCTTTGATCAATCCTGGAACAACCTGAAACAACCTGTATACACAAAAGGGTTAGAAAAAACGACAAAGTGCTCGTTATGCAGATGCTTCATGCAAATGCAAACGTGTGTCTGTGCGTTAGGGAGATTTCCCCCTGATCCTAGTGCCTGAGTGCCAGTGCTGATAATAAGAAGTCCGAGTCCAGTCATGGAAATAACATCTCATATATAAAGAAAGCCCATCAAGGCGGTACACAACGTCACTGAGTACAAGCTGAATCAATAGCATGACCTCAACCAACAAGCCTGGTAATGGTCAGCATACAACAATGATCGACACAAAAGGATTACAAATATAGTCAAGTACGGCCACGGGCTCGAAACTCTTCTAACAGATCCCTCGTTTCTGGATGATCAGGCCGAGTGAGCAACCCTTCGACGAGTAACTCCCTCCGCATAATAGTGTATTGAAGACCTTCAACTTAGTCTTCCCATGCTCCTTCGCCGAAACAATCTTCTAACTTCCGCTTCTTGGATTCAAACGTCAGTTTGCGCTCCTTCAGGCTAGCAAGAGCCTTGTTGAGCAGGCCTTCGGCAGCATATCTGCGAGCGGTCTCTTCATCAAACCTTTTCTCCCTAGCCTTCACCTGGGCTTTCAACTTGGAGATCTGCTGCTTCAGTTTATCTTCCTGTTCCTTGCCGTTGGCTAGGGTGGCCTTCCAATGCTGATCAAACTTGGATATTCTTCGGTACGCTTCATCCAAGTGTTGCTTCTTGTTGGCCAGTACGTCATTGACAACTTTGAAGTCCCGACCCAAATGCTCGTGCTCAGCTATCTGCTTAGTCAAATCTGTCCCTAACTAGTTCAACAGCTCTGTTTTCCTCTTGAAGGAATGAATGGCTTCGCTTTTCTCGCTTCTGAGTTGAGCCAATTCTTTCTCCAGTTCTTCATCTGCCTTCTTCAGCTCATCTCTCTCAGCTAACAACTGATTATACTGTTGAATGGGCACGGTGGTAAGCTCTTCAATCACTGGAGTGCTTTCTGGCTTGGCAGGAGGAAACGGTATCCCTATAGTATCTGCTCTGGCTCTGATCCAAGTCACATATGGAGCGTAGGCTTGGCTATTACTTTTCCCCAGCGATGGCTTTCCCCGCTTGCAGATACCATTCCAAGCGTGTTGAAGCTTAGATAACATATCCCCCTCTAGAAGACCAGTGAGGTACAGAGATTCCTGCACCTCTTCACCCTTCGGCGGAGCTCTCAAAGCATAAGCGAACTGTCAGACCAGCAGAGATGGATTATAGTTGATACAGCCCTTCCTGCCTATCAAAGGCACATTCGGAAACCCGCTGCAGCTGAAGATGATCTCGGTACCCAACCTATCTCTATCAAACCAGGCAATATCCTCCGCTGACAGACTCATCAAACGCTCAGGCCACTCATCTGTGGCTGCAGACGAAGCAAAGGGACCCTTCTTGGGTAGGTGACTGTCAAGCCATCTATAGAGCAGGGGCACACAGCACGAGACATTCTTGCCCCTTCTGTTCTCGTTTTTGTAGTGGACAGAATGGTAAACATCTCCAATCAATGTAGGGACTGGATTCCCTGATGCAAAGATGTGAAAGGCGTCGAAGTGAACAAAGGGCATCTGACTCTTGATAGGCACACCTAACAAATCAACATACTCCTCTAGGGTGGGTGCGAGAATAAAGTCCTAGAAAGTAAAGCATCTCAAAGGAGGATCGTAGAACTGCAGCAAGGCGTGCAACCCGTTCAACTCAAACACGGAGGGTTTACGAACCAGGCTGAGCAGTTTACCGTAAGACTTTCTGAATTCATCTCTTACAGAATCATCTGCCAAAGCAATCAAACCAGTCAGCTGAACAACATCAGGAGTGGGGAGCTTATAAGCCACAGTCTTCCTCAGAGAACCCATAATAGCGCAACAGAAGGAAAGAAAACCTGAATCGGGGGAAACGGTACCTGCAACACAGACACGCGTTAATGAAATGCAGATGAGTATGCAAAGCAATGTAAAATGCAATCATGCAGCAGGAGATCAAGACGACTGTGCTGTTGAAGTGATGAAGTCTGTATCAACAAAACCACAATACTGCTCTGTCAAGAACAACCATATCTCTGATGAGAAGAAAACCCTGATATCGGACTATAAATTCTGCTCTGTCAAGAACAAACACACATCTGATAATAAGGACCTCTGATACAGGACCATAACTCTGCTCTATCAAGAACAATCGTACATCTGATAATAAGGACCTCTGATGCAGGACCATAAATCTGCTCTATCAAGAACAATCATATACATCTGGTGATGAGAACCTCTGATACCAACAAAACTGATTCACTATCAAGAAAACCAGGTAGTCTGAAGGTTAAGGCTTCCTGCAACAAACCCGACCCTGCTCACAGGTATGGACCTAAACTGACACAAGTTCGGCATCCTATGCGGTCATCAGCGTCACAGACATTCAAGAGGGGTGATACAATACCCAGAAGGTGTGGCATCACCGTCTCTTGAAGCGGCCTCACTCAGCTGAATTCCAAATGATCGGTCCCCAAAGTCGACAATCCTCCAAACCAACAACCCCTCAGGCCCAAAGGGCCGGAAAAGAAGTCAACCGGGAGAACCTCGTCTGAGCGTGGATTTCATGAGACACTAGTGCCTGCAAAGCAAGCACGCGCCCACTAATTTCCACAACTAATGCTAGGTACACTCAAGCCTGGGTCTGGCTTCTCACTCATCAGAATGCCCATCCCACAACAGCACAGATAATCATATCATACTGAAAATAACGTGCGGGAAATAAAATGCGATAAACAAACACAACCCAACAAGTAATCATACAAGCGCTAGGATTGACTCTCACAGGGGACATTGGATCCCCAAACTGACTCGCATAAGGGACGTTGGATCCTAGGAAACTATCAAATCCCCAACAGAGTCGACAGCTGTCGCTACTACGAAAATAAGGTGCCGGCAAAACAGAAGAGTCGCCACCTTTCGTTATTTATCCCTCAGAACGGGAAAGGAAACGATCAGAAAAACCTAACGAAAAGGTATAAGACAAGGTCATCGCAACCATTGTATGGGTTCGGGAGTCGGTTACGCAAGGGGAAGGTATTAGCACACCTCACGTCCATCGTACTCGATGGGATCCCCGCTTGTTGTGTTTATCTGACGGGTTTATTTACTATCTACCTATCAAGGCTGGCTTAAAAATAAAAGAAAATGACTCGGCAAAGCATCGCGCTTTATGCCTACGTATTCCCATCAGAGAACGAGAAATCAGAGTCAACGTAGTTCGACTAACTACGGGTTACGGACGGGGGAAGGTGGCTCGCCAATACATCAGTATTGTGCCTACGTACTCTCAATAGGTATGAGAGATCAGAGCTTACGTAGTTCGGGATAATACGAATTACGGGGATTCAGATTCATCTGTTTTATCGAGTAGGGTTAACAAACAGTTGCAGCAGTTTGGCGTACGCAGCTCGACCCTTGGAGACTTAGGTGTTACCGTTTGCGGTAGAACTGAGAGTTAACGACACTCTTTTCTTCAGAAAAAGCTTCCTTTGAATTACGGGCCCACGGGGCAAAAAGTTTGAAGTTTGTTTTCTGTCTTTTACGGAAGAACTGTTTTTTATGGATGTTTGCAACCAATATCGCACTAGAGACTATGACCTGAGAGTGAATGTGTCGCATGTCACCCAAAGGGTACCATGCTAAACATCCAGACTGTTGAAGAGTGACCCTTCAACAACCCTTTCTCAAATAGCTTAAGGCTCGTAACGTACGACATCAGTTAACCTTTATTACTGTATTTTGATTTTTTTGAAGACAAGAAGAGAGAACGAACAGGTTCAACTACGGGGAGACTATCAAGTCCTAATGTTGTCATGCCAAGGATTCATCCTATGGTTGAGGTTTGAAACAGGGAACTCCTAGAAGTTATCATGCATAGGTTTCAACCTAAAGTTCTATCATCACTTCCTTATCAAAGGAGGTGAGATTCCTAGGGGATCAGGTCAATGATAAACGAAAACAGATAAAGCATCAGCTTAAACAGTAAACAGTAAACGACTGTAAAATGCATGCAATACAAGTGAGGGAGGAAATGTGTGTGGGGCATCAACCTCCACAAGCTCATCTCAACCTCAAGCCAGATATGAGTAACTGTAATCATACAGAAAGAACATGCTATCAAGCAAGACATAATAACTGCAATCATACAGAGGAAATGAAACAAAGTGCCATCAAGCACACACAAACCACATAGACAACGGAGTAGGGCTCTACCGAATACCCGCAAGCAAAGCCATACAGTAAAAATACAAGCAGAGGGAGCAACTCAACCTCTAGTGCAGTCATGCTCCTAGCTTAAATCAATCTAAATATGAACTTATTCTAATGCATCAAGCAAATCAAATAAGTCACATCAATACAGTTGCACAACAAGCAAACAGACAATAAAAGAAAACCAATCAACAACTTCCACGACCTCACAGTAAATCAATTCTGACAGTAGTTCAGTCATCAGTCTGCAACTACTCTTCAAGGCTAACATCTTCAATAGCAAGTATCAACTTGCTTCTTCAAGCTTTCAACATATCAACCATAAGTATCAACTCATTCTTTCTTCCAAAGTAGACTCCACCTTCAGGCTTCACTCCTAATATCAAGTATCAACTTGTTCCTTCAGGGACTCAGTGCATTAAACTCACAAGTATCAACTTGCTTTCCAACCTCAAGCTTCAGCTTCTTCATTCCATCTCCAATGGATTCCTCTCACAAGTATCAACTTACTCTTCTCCTTCCTCAAGCTTCAGCTCCTTCTTCCTTACAAGTATCAACTTACTCTTCTTCTTCCTCAAGCTTCAGCTCCTTCTTCCTTACAAGTATCAACTTGCTCTTCCTGATCTACAAGCTTCAGCTCCTAAGGGCAGTCTTCAAACACAAAGAAGTATCAACTTCTAGCCTTCAATCTTATTCAAGCAAGGAACTCCATCCTCTAGCAAGGGAGAAAGATTCATCTAGCAAGGGCAAAGTTTGGATGATTGGTAGCAGAGTGAAGACCAAAGGTCACCACTAAGCATCCTATCATCAGAGAAAGGGACCCTCAAAGATTCTACCAACTTGTAAAGAGCCACACATCCTACCAAAGGAGGGATGAAGCCTTTACAAGGGGACCTTACATCATAGGGGAGAATGGAAGTGATCAACACCTTCCATGTTTATGAAAGAAGAGAATCTATCTAGAAGCTCTGCCTACAAACCCTAATCTTCACACCTAATCAACACTACACCAAAAGAAGGGAAGATCCTCACATACGAGCTTCTTCAAGCATTCCATGGTAGCCCAAGCTTGTCTTCAACATCATCCAAGAGCAAGAGAGACAAAACCCTAATCTAAGGGAACTAAAGAAGTCATTCTAGTTGAATTAGTGCATTAGAATCACCCAACATTAGCACCTAAACTAAAATCAAACAAAAATAGTAAACTCCATTGTAAATTCCTACAAAAATTCCTAAGGGACCCTAATTCAATCATGAATCTACCATACAAAATTTAGAGGTTAAATCATCCACCAAGTTCTAGATATAAAACCTAAATCATAAGGTATTAACCATAAACCCTAAAAATGGAGCTCCTAAAGTTTCAACTTAAAACTACCACTTACATTCATCACAAAAATGTGAGAAAAATCTAGGGCGAACATGCATATCTATACTAGCTACACACAAAAAATCAAGGCAAGAATCATCATCACATGATCAAACCAAATTCAACAAAATAGGGTATCAACCATGATTATTTTAATATCAATTAAAATTCAACAAATGCTAATAAAATAAAAAATGCATGAAATATTAATATTTTTTATCTAAAAAAAAACTAGATTCAATCATGAATCAAATGAAAAAAAATGGAATTAATTGAGTCATTTTTCAATTTTTCATGAATTATTTACTAAACTATGAAAAATTGAAGAAAATAAAAGAAAATAATGAGAAATTAATAAGCGTGTGTGGTAAATAGCAAGTATTCCCAGTTCAGATTCACTAATGGGCTCAGAGGGGGGTGTGGAGAGAAAGGTGCGTGCCAGGCCCACCCACAATCAGAAATTAATACGAAAATCCCAGGAAAATGGTTAAAACCTTGGTACGAATAGCAACTAAAAACAGTGTAAAACTCAAGTGGGCCTCAAACAGGGGTGTAAGTAATAACAAATTCACTTAAGCCCATACTATAAACTTAATGAAATGGTGAGTTCATGTAATCAGAATCCTTCACAAACTTAAATCAATTCCTGGCCGTGGGATCTTACTTTGGTCAAAGTCTTCAGCCCAATCCAATGGCAACCAACTCATCTTCCTTTTGAATGTTGGAGGGAAATGGAATCCATGGAAGTTCAGAACCTCAACTTCATCTTCCTCATTCGTGTTTCATCAATACTCCATCAAAACTCTCACATGAATGCTCTAATCCACTCCATTTTTCACCAGCAATCTAACTATGCAATCTATGAACACTGAATCATCATCTTCTTCAAACACGATGGAATTTTCAGAAATCACTCAAGAATCAAACATCACCATTCTTGAAATTATGGTGTCTAACATCATCACCACCTAATACTGACTTGATCTAGCTATCAAACTAAGCTTAAAACTCAAGAATCATCAAGATACGATCAAGAACAGAATTTGTGTCATCTTACTTATTGCCTCTAAATCAATCCAATTGTTACCAAAAAGCTCCCTACACCAATCTACAATACATCTAACCTAACAAATCCTATTGATTATGCTTAAATTAAGCCAGGGATTGAAGTTTACATACCTGTAATTTCTTGATGAACAGAGTGGCAAAAGCTTCAAATCAACCTTCAATAAGCTCCAGATTCCTTCAATGGAGTATAACCTAGCTTCTGTATGCAACAAACTTGATTGAAATGCCCTGAATTCTTGAACCCGATTCTGAGTTGCAGATGAAGAATTCCAAGTGCCAACTCCCAATTCTTCCACGATCTTGCCTTGAATTTGATCTGTATTTCAATCACTAACACTAGAGCAAGCTACTGAGATCAAGAACTTGGATTGAAATGGCCTCAATTGATGTAAACGATTTTGATTTGCAATGTGAAAATTCAAAATGCAATCTCACTCATTCCTCTCAATTCTCACCAACCTTGGCTCTGAATCACCTCATATGCTTATATAGGACATGAATGAATGATCTAGAAAGTTCTGGATCAATCTAATGAGAATTTCAATATCTCATGTCATGGAAAATGTCATCTCATGACATCCTCATACCAGTTCAGGTTATAGCTTGTACAACACCATGCTCTTGGTTTAAATTCTCTCCACATGAGATTTTGAGTGTGTTTGAATGTGTTAGCACCTTATTTTGCACTTGTGTGTAGTTTGGCAAATGTAACTTAAGTCTTAAGTAACAAAATGCAACTCTATGATTTTGACCTCAAATGAGAAAAGTGCTATTGCCATTGTCTTTAAAATGTCATTTCTGATCAAAATGACATATTACATGTCTTATTTTGGCCTTGGAATGAATAATCACAAAGTTGGTCCTTTTAATGAACTTTAATTCTTCCTTTTTAAGCCAATTTTGCAATTTTGAGTTACAAGCAATTCCAACCTCTCATGACCACTTGGTTAGCCTCAAAGCATCATTTTGAACAAGTTTGATGTTGAACATTTTCCCATTTGAAGCTTGCAAATAGAAGTTATAGACTTATGATTGAAATGACCTGTAATCTCCAAATGTCAAAAATACCCTTGAATTGTCAAAGCCATAACTTGAATTCTACAAATCCTATCAAGGACTTCAAGTACTCTCTAGAAAGCTAAGAGGATAAGGAACACATTCATGTTGACCAAAAGTTCATAGGAATCATCCTTCTAGGGAAAAAGTGCCATGCAAGTTGGGTAACTTTCAAGCTCCAAATTCACATTCCTCAGATGACTTGTAACTTGTCAAAGCCATAACTTGAGTTATACAAATCCTATCAAGGACTTATAGCACTCAAATTAAAGTTAATACCATGCTCTACAACAATCATGTTGGGGGCCAGATGAGATGACAATCACATCTTGAGCTAAATTGCCTTGAAGATAGGGGTCAAACTAGAGGATTTTACACTGTCAAGCCTTAGAAACCCTAGCTTGAAACTTCTCAAACTCTTCAATCATGAGGAGTTGACCTTGGAATCATCCTTATAGCATCTCAATGTATCAATCCATGATCACATGGCTCTTGAATTGGGTATCAACCTTCTTCAAATCCTCAGTTGACTTAGGGTTGACCTATTCAAACCCTAATTGCACCACTCATGGCTGAGTCTTCTTAATCTTGCACAATGACCTGTCTAGGCTTCAAAGTGATCTTAAAACCTTATCATGAGCTCTCTCAAGGCCTCAAGTCCATCCTCATGGCTTCAGAATCATCTGAGGGCTCTCCACAACTCTCAAGTTAGGAGACCTACACACTTGGCTTCAACCACTCTCTCTGAGGATCTTTTAACTTCTCTGACAAGGATATCAACCCTTGAACACTTGAATAACCTTATTAGCTTAGCTTCATAGTCTTTTATAGCTCTTAATTGGTGATCATACCTCTTGATCTCCTGCATACATGTCAATGAAATGCAAATGATAATGCTAATGTGAATGAAATGAAACATAAGCTAGGTAAAGAAAAGTTAGGCAAATTTTGGGGTGCAACAACCTCGCCGTAAGTCCTCGACATCAAGACGGTAAAAACATTTGAACTCGTCGTCAGTCTTTAATATCAAGTAAAAACATCTGACCTCGCCGTCAGTCATTGACATCCAGCCGGTAAAAACATATGACCTCGCCGTTAGTCATCGACATCATGTCGGTAAAAACATCTGACCTCGCTGTCAGTCATCGACATCACGTGAAAGCATCTGACCTCGCCTTCAGTCATCGACATCCAGCCGGTAAAAACATCTTACATCACCGTCAGTCTTCAATATCAAGTAAAAACATCTGACCTCACCGTCAGTCATCGACATCAAGTGAAAGCATCCTACCTCGCCGTCAGTCATTGACATCCGGTCGGTAAAAACATTTGACCGCGCCGTCAGTCATCGACATCACGTTGGGAAAATCATCTGACCTCGCCGTCAAGACCTCGACATCAAGTCGGTAAAAACATCTGACCTCGCCGTCAGTCATCCACATCACTTGAAAGCATCTGACCTCACCGTCAGTCATCGACACTCAGTCGGTAAAAACATCTGACCTCGCTGCCAGTCTTCAGTTATCAAGTAAAATCATATGACCTCACCGTTAGTCATCAACATCACGTCGCTAAAAACATCTGACCTCGTCGTCAGTCATCGGCATCAAGTCAGTAAAAACGTCTGACCTCGCCGTCAGTCATCGACATCACGTCGGTAAAATCATCTGACCTCGCCGTCAGTCCTCGACATCACGTCAGTAAAATCATCTGACCTCACTGTTAGTCCTAGACATCAAGTCGGTAAAAACATCAGACCTCACCGTCAGTCATCAACATCACGTCGTTAAAAGCATCTGACCTCGTTGTTAGTCATTGACATCAAGTCAGTAAAAACATCTGACCTCGCCGTCAGTCATCGATATCACGTCAGTAAAACCATCTAACCTCACCGTCAGTCCTTGACATCAAGTCGGTAAAAACATCTGACCTCACCGTCAGTCATCGACATCACGTGAATGTAACTGACCTCGCCGTCATTCGTCGACCTCCATCCAGTTAAAACATCTGACCTCGCCGTCAGTCTTCAATATCAAGTAAAAACATCTGACCTCACCGTCACCCATCAATATCACGTCGATAAAATCATCTGACCTCGCCGTCGGTCCTCGATATCAAGTTGGTAAAAACATCTGACCTCTCCATCTGTCATCGACATTACGTGAAAGCATCTGACCTCGCCGTCAGTCATCGACATCTAGCCGGTAAAAACATCTGACCTCGCCGTCAGTCTTCAATATCAAGTAAAAACATCTGACCTCGCCGTCAGTCATCAACATCAAGTGAAAGCATCCTACCTCGCCGTCAGTCATCGACATCCAGTCAGTAAAAACATCTAACCTCGTCGTCAGTCATCGACATCATGTTGGGAAAATCATCTAACCTCGCCGTCAAGACCTCGACATCAAGTCGGTAAAAACATCTGACCTCGCCGTCAGTGATCGACATCACTTAAAAGCATTGACCTCGCCGTCAATCATCGACACTCAGTTGGTAAGAACATCTGACCTCGCCGTCAGTCTTCAGTTATCAAGTAAAATCATCTGACCTCACCGTTAGTCATCAACATCACGTCGATAAAAGCATCTGACCTCGTTGTCAGTCATCGACATCAAGTCAGTAAAACTATCTGACCTCGCCGTCAGTCATCGACATCACGTCGGTAATATCATCTGACCTCGCCGTCAGTCCTCGACATCTAGTCGGTAAAAACATCTGACCTTGCCGTCAGACATCGACATCACTTGAACGCATCTGACCTCGCCGTCAGTCATCGATATTCAGTCAGTAAAAATCATCTGACCCCACCGTCAGTCTTCAATTATCAAGTAAAATCATCTGACCACGCTGTTAGTCATCAATATCCAGTCGGTAAAAACATCTGACCTCGCCGTCAGTCATCAACATCGTGTCGATAAAATCATCTGACCTCGCCGTAAGTCCTCGACATCAAGTCGGTAGAAACATTTGAACTCGTCTTCAGTCTTTAATATCAAGTAAAAACATCTGACCTCGCCGTCAGTCATCCATATCCAACAGGTAAAAACATAGGACCTCGTCGTCAGTCATCGACATCATGTCGGTTAAATCATCTGAACTCGCCGTCAGTCCTCGACATCAATTTGGTAAAAACATCTGACCTCGTCGTCAGTCATCGAAATTAGGTCGGTGAAAACATCTGACCATACCATCAGTCCTCGATATCAATTCGGTAAAAACATATGACCTCGCCGTCAATCATCAACATCACGTCGGTAAAAACATCTGACCTCGCTGTCAGTGATCGACATCACGTCGGTAAAATCATCTGACCTCGCCGTCAGTCCTCGACATCACGTCGGTAATATCATTTGACCTCGCAGTAAGTCCTCGACATCAAGTCGGTAAAAACATCTGACCTCGCCGTCAGTGATCGACATCACTTGAAAGCATTGACCTCGCCGTCAGTCATCGACACTCAGTTGGTAAAAACATCTGACCTCGCCGTCAATCTTCAGTTATCAAGTAAAATCATCTGACCTCACCGTTAGTCATCAACATCACGTCGATAAAAGCATCTGACCTCGTTGTCAGTCATCGACATCAAGTCAGTAAAACTATCTGACCTCGCCGTCAGTCATCGACATCACGTCGGTAAAATCATCTGACCTCGCCGTCAGTCCTCGACATCTAGTCGGTAAAAACATCTGACCTTGCTGTCAGACATCGACATCACTTGAACACATCTGACCTCGCTGTCAGTCATCGATAATCAGTCAGTAAAAATCATCTGACCTCACCGTCAGTCTTCAGTTATCAAGTAAAATCATCTGACCACGCTGTTAGTCATCAATATCCAGTCGGTAAAAACATCTGACCTCGCCGTCAGTCATCAACATCGTGTCGATAAAATCATCTGACCTCGCCGTCAGTCATCGACATCACGTTGGGAAAATCATCTAACCTCGCCGTCAAGACCTCGACATCAAGTCGGTAAAAACATCTGACCGCGCCGTCAGTGATCGACATCACTTAAAAGCATTGACCTCGCCGTCAATCATCGACACTCAGTTGGTAAAAACATCTGACCTCGCCGTCAGTCTTCAGTTATCAAGTAAAATCATCTGACCTCACCGTTAGTCATCAACATCACGTCGATAAAAGCATCTGACCTCGTTGTCAGTCATCGACATCAAGTCAGTAAAACTATCTGACCTCGCCGTCAGTCATCAACATCACGTCGATAATATCATCTGACCTCGCCGTCAGTCCTCGACATCTAGTCGGTAAAAACATCTGACCTTGCCGTCAGACATCGACATCACTTGAACGCATCTGACCTCGCCGTCAGTCATCGATATTCAGTCAGTAAAAATCATCTGACCCCACCGTCAGTCTTCAATTATCAAGTAAAATCATCTGACCACGCTGTTAGTCATCAATATCCAGTCGGTAAAAACATCTGACCTCGCCGTCAGTCATCAACATCGTGTCGGTAAAATCATCTGACCTCGCCGTAAGTCCTCGACATCAAGTCGGTAAAAACATTTGAACTCGTCTTCAGTCTTTAATATCAAGTAAAAACATCTGACCTCGCCGTCAGTCATCCATATCCAACAGGTAAAAACATAGGACCTCGTCGTCAGTCATCGACATCATGTCGGTTAAATCATCTGAACTCGCCGTCAGTCCTCGACATCAATTTTGTAAAAACATCTGACCTCGCTGTCAGTCATCGACATCACGTCTGTAAAACATCTGACCTTACCATCAGTCCTCGATATCAATTCGATAAAAACATATGACCTCGCCGTCAATCATCAACATCACGTCGGTAAAAACATCTGACGTCGCTGTCAGTGATCGACATCACGTCGGTAAAATCATCTGACCTCGCCGTCAGTCCTCGACATCACGTCGGTAATATCATCTGACCTCGCAGTCAGTCCTCGACATCAAGTCGGTAAAAACATCTGACCTCGCCGTCAGTCTTCAATATCAAGTAAAAACATATGACCTCGCCGTCAGTTATCGATATCCAGCCGGTAAAAACATTTGGCCTCGCCGTCAGTCATCAATATCACGTCGATAAAATCATCTGACCTCGCCGTCAGTCCTCGACATCAAGTTGGTAAAAACATCTGACCTCTCTGTCTGTCATCGACATTACGTGAAAGCCTCTGACCTCGCCGTCAGTCACCGACATCTAGCTGGTAAAAACATCTGACCTCGCTGTCAGTCTTCAATATCAAGTAAAAACATCTGACCTCGCCGTCAGTCATCAACATCAAGTGAAAGCATCCTACCTCGCCGTCAGTCATCGACATCCAGTCAGTAAAAACATCTGACCTCGCCGTCAGTCATCGATATCAAGTTGGGAAAATCATCTAACCTCGCCGTCAAGACCTCGATATCAAGTCGGTAAAAACATCTGACCGCGCCGTCAGTGATCGAGATCACTTGAAAGCATCTGACATCGCCGTCAGTCATCGACACTCAGTTCGTAAAAACATCTGACCTCGCCGTCAGTCTTCAGATATCAAGTAAAATCATCTGACCTCACAGCTAGTCATCAACATCACGTCGATAAAAGCATCTGACCTCGTTGTCAGTCATCGACATCAAGTAAGTAAAACTATCTGACCTCGCCGTCAGTCATCGACTTCACGTCAGTAAAATCATCTGACCTCGCCGTCAGTCCTCGACATCTAGTCGGTAAAAACATCTGATATTGCCGTCAGACATCGACATCACTTGAACGCATCTGACCTCTCCGTCAGTCATCGATATTCAGTCAGTAAAAATCATCGGACCTCACCGTCAGTCTTCAATTATCAAGTAAAATCATCTGACCACGCTGTTAGTCATCAATATCCAGCCGGTAAAAACATCTGACCTCACCGTCAGTCATCAACATCGTGTCGGTAAAATCATCTGACCTCGCCGTAAGTCCTCGACATTAAGTTGGTAAAAACATTTGAACTCGTCTTCAGTCTTTAATATCAAGTAAAAACATCTGACCTCGCCGTCAGTCATCCATATCCAACAGTTAAAAACATAGGACCTCGTCGTCTGTCATCAACATCATGTCGGTTAAATCATCTGAACTCGTCGTCAGTCCTCGACATCAATTTGGTAAAAACATCTGACCTCGCCGTCAGTCATCGACATCACGTTCGTAAAAACATCTGACCTTACCATCAGTCCTCGATATCAATTCGGTAAAAACACATGACCTCGCCGTCAATCATCAAGATCACGTCGATAAAAACATCTGACCTCGCTGTCAGTGATCGACATCACGTCGGTAAAATCATCTGACCTCGCCGTCAGTTCTCGACATCAAGTTGGTAAAAATATCTGACCTCTCCGTCTTTCATCGACATTACGTGAAAGCATCTGACGTCGCCGTCAGTCATTAACATCCAGCCGGTTAAAACATCTGACCTCGCCGTCAGTCTTCAATATCAAGTAAAAGCATCTGACCTCGCCGTCACTCATCGACATCAAGTGAAAGCATCTGACCTCGCCGTCAATCATCAACATCCAGTCGATAAAAACATCTGACCTCGATGTTAGTCTTCAATATCAAGTAAAAACATCTGACCTCACATTCAGTCATCGACATCCAGCCGGTACAAACATTTGACCTCGTCGTCAGTCATCAACATCACGTCTGTAAAAGTATCTGACCTCGCCGTCAACGATCGACATCAAGTCGGTAAAAACATCTGACCTCGCCGTCAGTCATCGACATCACGTCGGTAAAATCATCTGAACTCGCCGTCAGTCCTCGACATCTTGTCGGTAAAAACATCTGACCTTGCTGTCAGTCATCGACATCACTTGAAAGCATCTGACCTCGCCGTCAGTCATCGATATTCAGTCAGTAAAAATCATCTGACCTCACCGTCAGTCTTCAATTATCAAGTAAAATCATCTGACCTCGCCATTAGTAATCAATATCCAGTCGGTAAAAACATCTGACCTCGCCGTCAGTCATTAACATCACGTTGGTGAAATCATCTGACCTCGCCGTAAGTCCTCGACATCAAGTCGGTAAAAACATTTTAACTCGTCGTCAGTCTTTAAAATCAAGTAAAATCATCTGACCTCGCCGTCAGTCATCCATATCCAGCCGGTAAAAACATATGACCTCGTCGTCAATCATCGACATCACGTCGGTTAAATCATCTGACCTCGCCATCAGTCCTCGACATCACGTCGGTAAAAACATCTGACCTTGCCGTCAGTCCTCGATATCAATTCGGTAAAAACATATGACCTCGCCATCAGTCATCAACATCACGTCGGTACAAACATCTGACCTCGCTGTCAGTGATCGACATCATGTCGGTAAAATCATCTGACCTCGCCGTCAGTCCTCGACATCACATAGGTAAAATCATTTGACCTCGTTGTCAGTCCTCGACATCAAGTCGGTAAAAACATCTGACCTCGCCGTCAGTCTTTAATATCAAGTAAAAACATCTAACCTCGCCGTCAGTCATCGATATCCAGCCGGAAAAAAACATTTGGCCTCGCCGTCAGTCATCAAAATCACGTCGATAAAATCATCTGACCTCGTCGTCAGTCCTCGACATCAAGTTGGTAAAAACATCTGACCTCTCCGTCTGTCATCGACATTACGTGAAAGCATCTGACCTCGCCGTCAGTCATCAACATCTAGCCGGTAAAAACATCTGACCTCGCCGTCAGTCTTCAATATCAAGTAAAAACATCTGACCTCGCCGTCAGTCATCAACATCAAGTGAAAGCATCCTACCTCGCCGTCAGTCATCGATATCCAGTCAGTAAAAACATCTGACCTCGCCGTCAGTCATCGACATCACGTTGGGAAAATCATCTGACCTCGCCGTCAAGACCTCGACATCAAGTCGGTAAAAACATCTGACCTCGCCGTCAGTGATCGACATCACTTGAAAGCATCTGACCTCGCCGTCATTCATAGACACTCAGTTGGTAAAAACATCTGACCTCGCCGTCAGTCTTAAGTTATCAAGTAAAATCATCTGACCTCACCGTTAGTCATCAACATCACGTCGATAAAAGCATCTGACCTCGTTGTCAGTTATCGACGTCAAGTCAGTAAAACTATCTGACCTCGCCGTCAGTCATCGACATCACGTCGGTAAAAACATTTGACCTCGCCGTCAGTCACCGCTATCACGTCAGTAAAATCATCTGACCTCGCCGTCAGTCCTCGACATCTAGTCGGTAAAAACATCTGACCTTGCCGTCAGTCATCGATATTCAATCAATAAAAATCATCTGACCTCACCATCAGTCTTCAATTATCAAGTAAAATCATCTGACCTCGCTGTTAGTCATCAATATCCAGTCGGTAAAAACATCTGACCTCGCCGTCAGTCATCAACATCGTGTCGGTAAAATCATCTGACCTCGCCGTAAGTCCTCGACATCAAGTCGGTAAAAACATTTGAACTCGTCTTCAGTCTTTAATATCAAGTAAAAACATCTGACCTCGCTGTCAGTCATCCACATGCAACAGGTAAAAACATAGGACCTCGTCGTCAGTCATCGACATCATGTCGGTTAAATCATCTGACCTCGCCGTCAGTCCTCGACATCAATTTAGTAAAAACATCTGACCTTGCCGTCAGTCATCGACATCATGTCGGTAAAAACATCTGACCTTATCATCAGTCCTCGATATCAATTCGGTAAAAACACATGACCTCGCCGTCAATCATCAACATCACGTCGATAAAAACATCTGACCTCGCTGTCAGTGATCGACATCACGTCGGTAAAATCATCTGACCTCGCCGTCAGTCCTCGACATCAAGTTGGTAAAAACATCTGACCTCTCCGTCTGTCATCGACATTACGTGAAAGCATCTGACCTCGCCGTCAGTCATCGACATCTAGCCGGTTAAAACATCTGACCTCGCCTTCAGTCTTCAATATCAAGTAAAAACATCTGACCTTGCTGTCACTCATCGACATCAAGTGAAAGCATCCGACCTCGCCGTCAATCATCAACATCCAGTTGATAAAAACATCTGACCTCGATGTTAGTCTTCAATATCAAGTAAAAACATCTAACCTCACATTCAGTCATCGACATCCAGCCGGTAAAAACATTTGACCTCGTCGTCAGTCATCGACATCAAGTCGGTAAAAATATCTGACCTCGCTGTCAGTCATCGACATCACGTCGGTAAAATCATCTGACCTCGCCGTCAGTCCTCGACATCTTGTCGGTAAAAACATCTGACCTTGCTGTCAGTCATCGACATCACTTGAAAGCATCTGACCTCGCCGTCAGTCATCGATATTCAGTCAGTAAAAATCATCTGACCTCACCGTCAGTCTTCAATTGTCAAGTAAAATCATCTGACCTCGTCGTTAGTCATCAATATCCAGTCGGTAAAAACATCTGACCTCGCCGTCAGTCATTAACATCACGTTGGTGAAATCATCTGACCTCGCCGTAAGTCCTCGACATCAAGTCGGTAAAAACATTTTAACTCGTCGTCAGTCTTTAAAATCAAGTAAAAACATCTAACCTCGCCGTCAGTCATCCATATCCATCCGCTAAAAACATATGACCTCGTCGTCAGTCATCGACATCACATCGGTTAAATCATCTGACCTCGCCGTCAGTCCTCGACATCACGTCGGTAAAAACATCTGACCTTGCCGTCAGTCCTCGATATCAATTCGGTAAAAACATATGACCTCGCCATCAGTCATCAACATCACGTCGGTACAAATATCTGACCTCGCTGTCAGTGATCGACATCATGTCGGTAAAATCATCTGACCTCGCCGTTAGTCCTCGACATCACATCGGTAAAATCATTTGACCTCGCTGTCAGTCCTCGACATCAAGTCGATAAAAACATCTGACCTCGCCGTCAGTCTTTAGTATCAAGTAAAAACATCTGACCTTGCCGTCAGTCATCAATATCCAACCGGAAAAAACATTTGGCCTCGCCGTCAGTCATCAAAATCACGTCGATAAAATCATATGACCTCGCCGTCAGTCCTCGACATCAAGTTGGTAAAAACATCTGACCTCTCCGTCTGTCATCGACATTACGTGAAAGCATCTGACCTCGCCGTCAGTCATCGACATCTAGCCGGTAAAAACATCTGACCTCTCCGTCAGTCATCAATATCAAGTAAAAACATCTGACCTCGCCGTCAGTCATCAACATCAAGTGAAAGCATCCTACCTCGCCGTCAGTCATCGACATCCAGTCAGTAAAAACATCTGACCTCGCCGTCAGTCATCGACATCACGTTGGGAAAATCATCTGACCTCGCCGTCAAGACCTCGACATCAAGTCGGTAAAAACATCTGACCTCGCCGTCAGTGATCGACATCACTTGAAAGCATCTGACCTCGCCGTCATTCAACGACACTCAGTTGGTAAAAAAATCTGACCTCGCCGTCAGTCTTAAGTTATCAAGTAAAATCATCTGACCTCACCGTTAGTCATCAACATCACGTCGATAAAAGCATCTGACCTCGTTGTCAGTTATCGACGTCAAGTCAGTAAAACTATCTGACCTCGCCGTCAGTCATCGACATCGCGTCGGTAAAAACATCTGACCTCGCCGTCAGTCACCGATATCACGTCGGTAAAATCATCTGACCTCGCCGACAGTCCTCGACATCTAGTCGGTAAAAACATTTGACCTTGCCGTCAGATATGGACATCACTTGAACGCATCTGACCTCACCGCCAGTCATCGATATTCAATCAATAAAAATCATCTGACCTCACCATTAGTCTTCAATTATCAAGTAAAATCATCTGACCTCGCTGTTAGTCATCAATATCTAGTCGGTAAAAACATCTGACCTCGCCGTCAGTCATCAACATCGTGTCGGTAAAATCATCTGACCTCGCCGTAAGTCCTCGACATCAAGTCGGTAAAAACATTTGAACTCGTCTTCAGTCTTTAATATCAAGTAAAAACATCTGACCTCGCTGTCAGTCATCCACATGCAACAGGTAAAAACATAGGACCTCGTCGCCAGTCATCGACATCATGTCGGTTAAATCATCTGACCTCGCCGTCAGTCCTCGACATCAATTTAGAAAAAACATCTGACCTCGCCGTCAGTCATCGACATCACGTCGGTAAAAACATCTGACCTTACCATCAGTCGTCGATATCAATTCGGTAAAAACACATGACCTCGCCGTCAATCATCAACATCACGTCGATAAAAACATCTGACCTCGTCGTCAATCATCGACATCACGTCGGTAAAATCATCTGACCTCGCCGTCAGTCCTCGACATCAAGTTGGTAAACACATCTGACCTCTCCGTCTGTCATTGACATTACGTGAAAGCATCTGACCTCGCCGTCAGTCATCGACATCTAGCCGGTTAAAACATCTGACCTCGCCGTCAGTCTTCAATATCAAGTAAAAACATCTGACCTCGCCGTCACTCATCGACATCAAGTGAAAGCATCCGACCTCGTCGTCAATCATCAACATCCAGTCGATAAAAACATCTGACCTCGATGTTAGTCTTCAATATCAAGTAAAAACATCTAACCTCACATTCAGTCATCGGCATCCAGCCGGTAAAAACATTTGACCTCGTCGTCAGTCATCAACATCACGTCTGTAAAAGTATCTGACCTCGCCGTCAGCCATCGACATCAAATCGGTAAAACCATCTGAGCTCGCCGTCAGTCATCGACATCACGTCGGTAAAATCATTTGACCTCGCCGTCAGTCCTCGACATCTTGTCGGTAAAAACATCTGACCTTGCTGTCAGTCATCGACATCACTTGAAAGCATCTGACCTCGCCGTCAGTCATCGATATTCAGCAGTAAAAATCATCTGACCTCACCAACAATCTTCAATTATCAAGTAAAATCATCTGACCTCGCCGTTAGTCATCAATATCCAGTCGGTAAAAACATCTTACCTCGCCGTCAGTCATTAACATCGCGTTGGTGAAATCATCTGACCTCGCCGTAAGTCCTCGACATCAAGTCGGTAAAAACATTTTAACTCGTTGTCAGTCTTTAAAATCAAGTAAAAACATCTAACCTCGCCGTCAGTCATCTATATCCAACCGCTAAAAACATATGACCTCGTCGTCAGTCATTGACATCACATCGGTTAAATCATCTGACCTCGCCGTCAGTCCTCGACATCACGTCGATAAAAACATCTGACCTTGCCGTCAGTCCTCGATATCAATTCAGTAAAAACATATGACCTCGCCATCAGTCATCAACATCACGTCGGTACAAACATCTGACCTCGCTGTCAGTGATCGACATCATGTCGGTAAAATCATCTGACCTCGCCGTCAGTCCTCGACATCACATCGGTAAAATCATCTGACCTCGCTGTCAGTCCTCGACATCAAGTCGGTAAAAACATCTGACCTCGCCGTCAGTCTTTAATATCAAGTAAAAACATCTGACCTCGCCGTCAGTCATCGATATCCAGCCGGAAAAAACATTTGGCCTCGCCGTCAGTCATCAAAATCACGTCGATAAAATCATCTGACCTCGCCGTCAGTCCTCGACATCAAGTTGGTAAAAACATCTGACCTCTTCTTCTGTCATCGACATTTCGTGAAAGCATCTGACCTCGCCGTCAGTCATCGACATCTAGCCGGTAAAAACATCTGACCTCGCCGTCAGTCTTCAATATCAAGTAAAAACATCTGACCTCGCCGTCAGTCATAAACATCAAGTGAAAGCATCCTACCTCGCCGTCAGTCATCGACATCCAGTCAGTAAAAACATCTGACCTCGCCGTCAGTCATCGACATCACGTTGGGAAAATCATCTGACCTCGCCGTCAAGACCTCGACATCAAGTCGGTAAAAACATCTGACCTCGCCGTCAGTGATCGACATCACTTGAAAGCATCTGACCTCGCCGTCATTCATCGACACTCAGTTGGTAAAAGCATCTGGCCTCGCCGTCAGTCTTAAGTTATCAAGTAAAATCATCTGACCTCACCGTTAGTCATCAACATCACGTCGATAAAAGCATTTGACCTCGTTGTCAGTTATCGACGTCAAGTCAGTAAAACTATCTGACCTCGCCGTCAGTCATCGACATCGCGTCGGTAAAAACATCTGACCTCGCCGTCAGTCACCGATATCACGTCGGTAAAATCATCTGACCTCGCCGTCAGTCCTCGACATCTAGTCGGTAAAAACATCTGACCTTGTCGTCAGACATGGACATCACTTGAACGCATCTGACCTCGCCGCCAGTCATCGATATTCAATCAATAAAAATCATCTGACCTCACCATCAGTCTTCAATTATCAAGTAAAATCATATGACCTCGCTGTTAGTCATCAATATCCAGTCGGTAAAAACATCTGACCTCGCCGTCAGCCATCAACATCGTGTCGGTAAAATCATCTGACCTGGCCGTAAGTCCTCGACATCAAGTCGGTAAAAACATTTGAACTCGTCTTCAGTCTTTAATATCAAGTAAAAACATCTGACCTCGCTGTCAGTCATGCACATGCAACAGGTAATAACATAGGACCTCGTCGTCAGTCATCGACATCATGTCGGTTAATTCATCTGACCTCGCTGTCAGTCCTCGACATGAATTTAGTAAAAACATCTGACCTCGCCGTCAGTCATAGACATCACGTCGGTAAAAACATCTAACCTTGCCATCAGTCCTCGATATCAATTCGGTAAAAACACATGACCTCGCCGTCAATCATCAACATCACGTCGATAAAAACATCTGACCTCGCTGTCAGTGATCGACATCACGTCGGTAAAATCATCTGACCTCGTCGTCAGCCCTCGACATCAAGTTGGTAAAAACATCTGACCTCTCCGTCTGTCATCGACATTACGTGAAAGCATCAGACCTCGCCGTCAGTCATCGACATCTAGCCGGTTAAAACATCTGACCTCGCTGTCAGTCTTCAATATCAAGTAAAAACATCTGACCTCGCCGTCACTCATCGACATCAAGTGAAAGCATCCGACCTCGCCGTCAATCATCAACATCCAGTCGATAAAAACATCAGACCTCGATGTTAGTCTTCAATATCAAGTAAAAACATCTAACCTCACATTCAGTCATCGGCATCCAGCCGGTAAAAACATTTGACCTCGTCGTCAGTCATCAACATCACGTCTGTAAAAGTATCTGACCTCGCCGTCAGCCATCGACATCAAGTCGGTAAAAACATCTGAGCTCGCCATCAGTCATCGACATCACGTCGGTAAAATCATTTGACCTCGCCGTCAGTCCTCTACATCTTGTCGGTAAAAACATATGACCTTGCTGTCAGTCATCAACATCACTTGAAAGCATCTGACCTCACCGTCAGTCATCGATATTCAGTCAGTAAATATCATCTGACCTCGCTGTCAGTCTTCAATTATCAAGTAAAATCATCTGACCTCGCCGTTAGTCATCAATATCCAATCGGTAAAAACATCTGACCTCGTCGTCAGTCATTAACATCACGTTGGTGAAATCATCTGACCTCGCCGTAAGTCCTCGACATCAAGTCGGTAAAAACATTTGAACTCGTCGTCAGTCTTTAAAATCAAGTAAAAACATGTGACCTCGCCGTCAGTCATCCACATCCAGCCGGTAAAAACATATGACCTCGTTGTCAGTCATCGACATCACGTCGGTTAAATCATCTGACCTCGCTGTCAATCTCCGACATCACGTCGGTAAAAACATCTGACCTTGCCGTCAGTCCTCGATATTAATTCGGTATAATCGTCTGACCTCGCCATCAGTCATCAACATCACGTCGTTACAAACATCTGACCTCGCTGTCAGTGATCGACATCATGTCGGTAAAATCATCTGACCTCGTCGTCAGTCCTCGACATCACGTCGGTAAAATCATCTGACCTCGCTGTCAGTCCTCGACATCAAGTCGGTAAAAACATCTGACCTCGCCGTCAGTCTTCAATATCAAGTAAAAACATCTGACCTCGCCATCAGTCATCGACATCCAGCCGGTAAAAACATATGACCTCGCCGTCAGTCATCAACATCACGTCGGTAAAATCATATGACCTCGCCGTCAGTCCTCGACATCAAGTTGGTAAAAATATCTGACCACTCCGTTAGTCATCGACATCTAGTCGGTAAAAACATCTGACCTCGCTGTCAGTCATCGACATCACATTGGTAAAATCGTCTGACCTCGCTGTCAGTCCTCGACATCTAGTCAGTAAAAACATCTGACCTTGCCGTCAGACATCGACATCACTTGAAAGCATCTGACCTCGTTGTCAGTCATCGATATTCAGTCAGTAAAAATCATCTGACCTCACCGTCAGTCTTCAATTATCAAGTAAAATCATCTGACCTCGCTGTTAGTCATCAATATCCAGTCGGTAAAAACATCTGACCTCGCCGTCAGTCATCAACATCACGTCGGTAAAATCATTTGACCTCGTCGTAAGTCCTCGACATCAAGTCGGTAAAAACATTTGAACTCGTTGTTAGTCTTTAATATCAAGTAAAAACATCTGACCTCGCTGTCAGTCATCCACATCCATCTGGTAAAAACATATGACCTCGTCGTCAGTCATCGACATCACGTTGGTTAAATCATCTGACGTCGCTGTCAGTCATTGACATCCAGTCGGTAAAAACATCTGGCCTCACTGTCATTCATCGATATCACGTCGGTAAAATCATCTGACCTCGCCGTTAGTCATCAACATCACATCGGTAAAAACATCTGACCTCGCTGTCAGTGATCGACATCACGTTGATAAAATCATCTGACCTCGCCGTCAGTCCTCGATATCACATCGGTAAAATCATCTGACCTCGCCGTCAGTCCTTGACATTAAGTCGGTAAAAACATCTGACCTCGTCGTCAGTCTTCAATATCAAGTAAAAACATCTGACCTCGCCGTCAGTCATCGACATCCAGCTGGTAAAAACATCTGACCTCGCCGTCAGTCATCAACATCACGTCGGTAAAATCATCTGACCTCGTCGTCAGTCCTCAACATCAAGTTGGTAAAGACATCTGACCACTTCTTCAGTCATCGACATCTAGTCGGTAAAAACATATGACCTCGCTGTCAGTCATCAACATCACGTCGAAAAAATCATTTGACCTCTGTCGCTACTGCGAAAATAAGGTGCCGGCAAAACAGAAGAGTCGCCACCTTTCGTTATTTATCCCTCAGAACGGGAAAGGAAACGATCGGAAAAACCTGACGAGAAGGTATAAGACAAGGTCATCGCAACCATTGTATGGGTTCGGGAGTCGGTTACGCAAGGGGAAGGTATTAGCACCCCTCACGTCCATCGTACTCGATGGGATCCATGCTTGTTGTGTTTATCTGATGGGTTTATTTACTATCTACCTATCAAGGCTGGCTTAAAAATAAAAGAAAATGACTCGGCAAAGCATCGCGCTTTATGCCTACGTATTCCCATCAGAGAATGAGAAATCAGAGTCAACGTAGTTCGACTAACTACGGGTTACGGACGGGGGAAGATGGCTCGCCAATACATCAGTATTGTGCCTACGTACTCTCAACAGGTATGAGAGATCAGAGCTTACGTAGTTCGGGATAATACGAATTACGGGGATTCAAATTCATCTGTTTTATCGAGTAGGGTTAACAAACAGTTCCAGCAGTTTGGCGTACGCAGCTCGACCCTTGGAGACTTAGGCGTTACCGTTTGCGGTAGAACTGAGAGTTAACGACACTATTTTCTTCAGAAAAAGCTTCCTTTGAATTACGGGCCCACAGGGCAAAAAGTTTGAAGTTTGTTTTCTGTCTTTTACGGAATAACTGTTTTTTATGGATGTTTGCAACCAATATCACACTAGAGACTATGACCTGAGAGTGAGTGCGTCGCATGTCACCTAAAGGGTACCATGCTAAACATCCAGACTATTGAAGAGTGACCCTTCAACAAACCTTTCTCAAATAGCTTAAGGCTCGTAACGTACGATATCAGTTAACCTTTATTACTGTATTTTGATTTGTTTAAAGACAAGAAGAGAGAATGAACAGGTTCAACTACGGGGAAACTATCAAGTCCTAATGTTGTCATGCCAAGGATTCATTCTATGGTTGAGGTTTGAAACAAGGAACTCCTAGAAGTTATCATGCATAGGTTTCAACCTAAAGTTCTATCATCACTTCCTTATCAAAGGAGGTGAGATTCCTAGGGGATCATGTCAATGATAAACGGAAACAGATAAAGCATCAGCTTAAACAGTAAACAGTAAACGACTGTAAAATGCATGCAATGCAAGTGAGGGAGGAAATGTGTGTGGGGCATCAACCTCCACAAGCTCATCTCAACCTCAAGCCAGATATGAGTAACTGTAATCATGCAGAAAGAACATGCTATCAAGCAAGATATAATAACTGCAATCATACAGAGGAAAGGAAACAAAGTGCCAACAACCACACACAAACCACATAGGCAAGGGAGCAGGGCTCTACTGAATACCCGCAAGCAAAGCCATACAGTAAAAATACAAGCAGAAGGTGCAACTCAACCTCTAGTGCAGTCATGCTCCTAGCTTAAATCAATCTAAATATGAACTTATTCTAATGCATCAAGCAAATCAAACAAGTCACATCAATACAGTTGCACAGCAAGCAAACAGACAAGAAAAGAAAACCAATCAACAACTTCCACAGCCTCACAGTAAAGCAATTCTGACAGCAGTTCAGTCATCAGTCTGCAACTACTCTTCAAGGCTAACATCTTCAATAGCAAGTATCAACTTGCTTCTTCAAGCTTTCAACACATCAACCATAAGTATCAACTCATTCTTTCTTCCAAAGTAGACTCCACCTTCAGGCTTCACTCCTAATATCAAGTATCAACTTGTTCCTTCAGGGACTCAGTGCATTAAACTCACAAGTATCAACTTGCTTTCCAACCTCAAGCTTCAGCTTCTTCATTCCATCTCCAATGGATTCCTCTCACAAGTATCAACTTACTTTTCTCCTTCCTCAAGCTTCAGCTCCTTCTTCCTTACAAGTATCAACTTACTCTTCTCCTTCCTCAAGCTTCAGCTCCTTCATCCTTACAAGTATCAACTTGCTCTTCCTGATCTACAAGCTTCAGCTCCTAAGGGCAGTCTTCAAACACAAAGAAGTATCAACTTCTAGCCTTCAATCTTCTTCAAGCAAGGAACTCCATCCTCTAGCAAGGGAGAAAGATTCATCTAACAAGAGCAAAGTTTGGATGATTGGTAGCAGAGTGAAGACCAAAGGTCACCACTAAGCATCCTATCATCAGAGAAAGGGACCCTCAAAGATTCTACCAACTTGTAAAGAGCCACACATCCTACCAAAGGAGGGATGAGGCATTTACAAGGGGACCTTACATCATAGGGAAGAATGGAAGTGATCAACACCTTCCATGTTTATGAAAGAAGAGAATCTATCTAGAAGCTCTGCCTACAAACCCTAATCTTAACACCTAATCAACACTACACCAAAAGAAGGGAAGATCCTCACATCCAAGCTTCTTCAAGCATTCCATGGTAGCCCAATCTTGTCTTCAACATCATCCAAGAGCAAGAGAGACAAAACCCTAATCTAAGGGAACTAAAGAAGTCATTCTAGTTGAATTAGTGCATTAGAATCATCCAAAGTTAGCACCTAAACTAAAATCAAAAAAAAATAGTAAACTCCATTGTAAATTCCTACAAAATTTCCTAAGGGACTCTAATTCAATCATGAATCTACCATACAAAATTTAGAGGTTGAATCATCCACCAAGTTCTAGATATAAAACCTAAATCATAAGGTATTAACCATAAACCCTAAAAATGGAGCTCCTAAAGTTTCAACTTAAAACTACCACTTACATTCATCACAAAAATGTGAGAAAAATCTAGGGGCAACATGCATATCTATGCTAGCTACACACAAAAAATCAAGGGAAGAATCATCATCACATGATCAAACCAAATTCAACAAAATAGGGTATCAACCATGATTATTTTAATATCAATTAAAATTCAATAAATGCTAATAAAATCAAAAATGCATGAAATATTAATATTTTTTATCTAAAAAAAACTAGTTTCAATCATGAATCAAATGAAAAAAATGGAATTAATTGAGTCATTTTTCAATTTTTCATGAATTATTTACTAAACTATGAAAAATTGAAGAAAATAAAAGAAAATAATGAGAAATTAATAAGCGCGTGTGGTAAATAACAAGTATTCCCAGTTCAGATTCACTAATGGGCTCAGAGGGGGGTGTGGAGAGAAAGGCGCGTGCCAGGCCCACCCACAATCAGAAATTAATACGAAAATCCCAGGAAAATGATTAAAACCTTGGTACGAATAACGACTAAAAACAGTATAAAACTCAAGTGGGCCTCAAACAGGGGTGTAAATAATAACAAATTCACTTAAGCCCATACTATAAACTTAATGAAACGGTGCGTTCAAGTAATCAGAATCCTTCACAAACTTAAATCAATTCCTGGCCGTGGGATCTTACTTTGGTCAAAGTCTTCAGCCCAATCCAATGGCAACCAACTCATCTTCTTCCTTTTGAATGTTGGAGGGAAATGGAACCCATGGAAGTTCAGAACCTCAACTTCATCTTCCTCATTCGTGTTTCATCAATACTCCATCAAAACTCTCACATGAATGCTCTAATCCACTCCATTTTTCACCAGCAATCTAACTATGCAATCTATGAACACTGAATCATCATCTTCTTCAAACACGATGGAATTTTCAGAAATCACTCAAGAATCAAACATCACCATTCTTGAAATTATGGTGTCTAACATCATCACCACCTAATACTGACTTGATCTAGCTATCAAACTAAGCTTAAAACTCAAGAATCATCAAGATACGATCAAGAACAGAATTTGTGTCATCTTACTTATTGCCTCTAAATCAATCCAATTGTTACCAAAAAGCTCCCTACACCAATCTACAATACATCTAACCTAACAAATCCTATTGATTATGCTTAAATTAAGCCAGGGATTGAAGTTTACATACCTATAATTTCTTGATGAACAGAGTGGCAAAAGCTTCAAATCAACCTTCAATAAGCTCCAGATTCCTTCAATGGAGTATAACCTAGCTTCTGTATGCAACAAACTTGATTGAAATGCCCTGAATTCTTGAACCCGATTCTGAGTTGCAGATGAAGAATTCCAAGTGCCAACTCCCAATTCTTCCACGATCTTGCCTTGAATTTGATCTGTAATCAATCACTAACACTAGAGCAAGCTACTGAGATCAAGAACTTGGATTGAAATGGCCTCAATTGATGTAACCGATTTTGATTTGCAATGTGCAAATTCAAAATGCAATCTCACTCTTTCCTCTCAATTCTCACCAACCTTGGCTCTGAATCACCTCATATGCTTATATAGGACATGAATGAATGATCTAGAAAGTTCTGGATCAATCTAATGAGAATTTCAATATCTCATGTCATGGAAAATGTCATCTCATGCCATCCTCATACCAGTTCAGGTTATAGCTTGTACAGCACCATGCTCTTGGTTTAAATTCTCTCCACAATAGATTTTGAGTGTGTTTGAATGTGTTAGCACCTTGGTTTTGCACTTGTGTGTAGTTTGGCAAATGTAACTTAAGTCTTAAGTAACAAAATGCAACTCCATGATTTTGACCTCAAATGAGAAAAGTGCTATTGCCATTGTCTTTAAAATGTCATTTCTGATCAAAATGACATATTACATGTCATATTTCGGCCTTGGAATGAAAAATCACAAATTTGGTCCTTAAATGAACTTTAATTCTTCCTTTTTAAGCCAATTTTGCAATTTTGAGTTACAAGCAATTCCAACCTCTCATGACCACTTGGTTAGCCTCAAAACATCATTTTGAACAAGTTTGATGTTGAACATTTTCCCATTTGAAGCTTGCAAATAGAAGTTATGGACTTATGATTGAAATGACCTGTAATCTCCAAATGTCCAAAATACCCTTGACTTGTCAAAGCCATAACTTGAGTTCTACAAATCCTATCAAGGACTTCTAGTACTCTCTAGAAATCTAAGAGGATAAGGAACAACATTCATGTTGACCAAAAGTTCATAGGAATCATCCTTCTAGGGCAAAAGTGCCATGCAAGTTGGGTAACTTTCAAGCTCCAAATTCACATTCCTCATATGACTTGTAACTTGTCAAAGCCATAACTTAAGTTCTACAAATCCTATCAAGGACTTCTAGAACTCAAATTAAAGCTAAGACCATGCTCTACAACAATCATGTTGAGGGCCAGATGAGATGACAATCACATCTTGAGCTAAATTTCCTTGAAGATAGGGGTCAAACTAGGGGATTTTACACTGTCAAGCCTTAGAAACCCTAGCTTGAAACTTCTCAAACTCTTTAATCATGAGGAGTTGACCTTGGAATCATCCTTATAACATCTCAATGTATCAATCCATGATCACATGGCTTTTGAATTTGGTCTCAAACTTCTTCAAATCCTCAGTTGACTTAGGGTTGACCCAATCAAACCCTAATTGCACCACTCATGGCTGAGTCTTCTTATACTTGCACAATGACCTGTCTAGGCTTCAAAGTGATCTTCAAACCTTATCATGAGATCTCTCAAGGCCTCAAGTCCATCCTCATGGCTTCAGAATCATCTGAGGACTCTCCACAACTCTCAAGTTAGGAGACCTACACACTTGGCTTCAACCACTCTCTCTGAGGATCTTTTAACTTCTCTGACAAGGATATCAACCCTTGAACACTTGAATAACCTTCTTAGCTTAGCTTCATAGTCTTGTATAGCTCTTAATTGGTGATCATACCTCTTGGTCTCCTGCATACATGTCAATGAAATGCAAATGATAATGCTAATGTGAATGAAATGAAACATAAGCTAGGTAAAGAAAAGTTGGGCAAATTTTGGGGTGCAACAGCTGCCCCTATTCAAACGGCTTGGACCTGACTGGGTGAGAAGCGAACGGCTCTCAAACAATCAAGGTAAAAGACGGTTGAATACCAACAAACCCAGAAATTTGCCAACTGCATAAGTACACGGTACTCTGATGGGGACAAATCTTCGGAAACTGAAACAATAGCTGCACGGCAACTAGCTGGAGAATACTGATCTAAATCTCCGTCAGGATGATTCCCTGATTTATCTGATATCATTGCGTCCTCAAATCATCGAGGGATCACTGGTTTCACGGTAACTGAACATGACAATTGGCGGCAACTTGCCGGGGAATTGGTCACACGGTAACCGGTGAAGGGTCTAATCTCAAATCTCCGTCAGGATGATCATCTGATTTTGCTGTAGAACTTCGTCCTCAAGTCATCAAGGGATCACTGGTCACTTGGTAACCGGTAATGGATGGTTGATCATGCCTTCAGGCATCCTGCATCACTGCATCAGAATTCCTCGGGACTCATCAGGTCGTTAGGAACTTTTTAACAATCGAGTTAGTCATGCCGTCGGGCATTCAAAGGAATTTTTGGGCGTAAGCCGGGCTTCATCAGTAAGTCAGAAATAGCATTCTTGGTCAATCAATAACCAAATAGGGATATCTATTCTTCTGCCGTCAGGCACCCCGCGTCAGCTAGGAGAACTACTTCGACCTCGTAGTTGGACTTCATCGGTAAGTCCTCAAAGGGAATCCTTAATCAATCAGGAACCACTAAGGATACGCAATCTTTTGCCGTCAGGCACTCTGCGTCAGCTAGGCAAACTGCTTCAACATCGCAGTTGGACTTCATTAGTAAGTCAGGGGTTTTGGCACCGCTGCCGGACTTCAATCATCAAGTCTTCAAGGAAATCTCCACTTCTCTGTTCAGAAACCTGCTGGGGATGACACATCTCCGCAGGGGGGTTCTGGAGAACTATCAAGTAACTCTGCTTTGGGGATCCAGAAATCATTCTGGGTGAATCAACTCTGCTGAGGACTTCAAGAATCATCTTGGACAAATAACTCCGCCGGAGACTTCAAGAATCATCCTGAACCAATAACTCTGCTGGAGATTTCAGGAATCATCCTGAGCAAACACTCTGTCGGGGACTCTAAGCATCAACTTGAGCAACCAACTCTGGCGACTTCACTGGGGATTTTAAGAATCATCTTAAGCAATCAACTTCGCTGAGGAGTTCAAGAATCATCTTGGGCTAACGACTTTGTTGGGGAATTCAAGAATCATCTTGAGCCACCTAACTCTTTCGAGATTTTAGGAATCATCCTGAGCAAACACCCCGCCGGGGAACACCTGCAAAATAAGAACGGTAACAACCTAGCTCATGATTTATATGCATATGTTTGACAATGGCGCAATGCTCCACGCGGTGGAAATGCTACACGTTTAGGGTAAATGCTATGCAATCATGCACAATTCTACGACCCCATCAGCAAAATAAATGCTGAAGGGAGAATCCTCCTGTCAAGGAGGGAGAACCACTCTGGTGGAGAGGAGGAATCATCCTGCCGAGGAGAAGAAGTCACACCAATCTCAATTGGACTCCGCCTGGGGAAATGATCTTCAGTCGACTGCTGCAGGGGAATAAAGCTCTACGAGAACCTGGACCTGCTCATCTAGGTATTCAAACCATAAACTGCTGAGGAAAACGATATCAATCGCAGATATAAACTGCACGGCCTTCGCAACAAAACTTTCCTGGAGATAACGACTCCGGTGGGGAAATACAGCATCAGCTACTCTACTAGGGAGAACCAATCATGGCCTCAACAGCTCCCAAGGACTCGGCTCTCTTGGAGATTTGCCAGCTCGGCTGGGGAAGAAAGAATCATCCTGCTTGCTGGGGAGAGTACAACTTTGTGGGGAATTTCAATTCCACTGGAGACTTCAGTCTTGAACTATCAATTGCTGCGCACTTCAGTATATGACTCAGCTGGGAAGATGACGATCCTTCAGGATACATCTGATTGGGGAGAGAATCTTCTCTGCCCGGGGAGACATATCAATGCTTTCGATCTCATGTTCAAACTCCACGAGGAGGTGCTGCTGAACTTGCTGAAGAAGAAGGAATCATCCTGCTTGGGGACGCATACGGCGTATTGCCTGGTATATGCTACACCTGCAACAACACAAACAAACAGACAAGATACCCTTTTCAAAGGGACCTATCCAGGTTATCATCTCGTGACAATATTCAACTAACTCATTGTTTCAACAATCAGTGGCCTAGGCCAGTAAGTTTATGTATGCGCATTTTATCAAAAACATCGGCGTTCTTTTTCGCAAACAAAACAGATAGATGCTAAACAAACAAACAGAATTGCTGAATAGTATACGTTTCATTGATAACGAACCCCTGAATGGGCAAAAAATGTTTTACAACAGATGCAAGCTCCTGGAATGAGGAAGCTGCGCAAAAAATAAAACATAAATATACATCAGTATATACACAAATGTCGTCAATATGGCGTAGACGAACACCATGAGTTGATCCCTCTATGACCCACTCGACTTCGATACTTCTCCGACGCTTCAGCTTCAGAAGAGATTGATTCTGATAAACGGCCCTCAGGTCTTCCAAACCACTAAACAATGAGAGTCCACACGCGGAACGCAGTCATTTGCTTTTTCAAATCCCTAACTTTTGCCTGAATCGCCCTTCTGGGTTTTCGATTCAACGGGATACCCTTTTTTGCCAAAGTCGCCCTTCCAGGTTTTCGACTTTGCGGGTGTACATCTTTTCAATTTATATCCCTAATTTTTGCCCGAACCTTTTTCTTTTTTATGGTTCGCCGGGATGCCCCATTTTTTCCTGGATATTCTTTTTCTTTCCGGCGGGTCGTTTTTTAAGCAAAGTATTTTTTAACTGCGTCCGCATTCACCGGGGATGCAAAATCTTCGCCATCAATCGTAGATAACAACAAGGCTCCTCCTGAAAAGACCTTGCTAACGACGTACGGACCTTCGTAATTGGGAGTCCACTTGCCCCGGTGATCGGAGTGTGGAGGAAGAATCTTCTTCGGGACGAGATCACCCGTCTGAAAGCTTCTAGGACGCACCTTCTTATCATAAGCTTTCTTCATTCAGCTTTGGTACAGACGACCATATGCAATCGATGCCAATCTCTTCTCGTCCATCAGGCTGAGTTGGTTTAGTCGGTTCTTAACCCATTCTGCCTCATCGAGTTTCACGTCAACCAAAACTCGTAAAGAAGGAATCTCAACTTCTAACGGTAGGACAACTTCCATACCGTACACCAGTGAGAAAGGAGTTGCCCCGGTTGATGTACGTACCGTCGTACGATAACCGTGCAATGCAAATGGCAACATCTCGTGCCAGTCTTTGTAGGTCACAACCATCTTTTGTACAATCTTCTTAATGTTTTTATTGGCCGCTTCAATGGCGCCATTCATCTTCGGCCGGTAAGGAGATGAGTTGTGATGTTCAATCTTGAAACTCTGGCACAGCTCCTTCATCATCTTGTTATTCAGATTCGAACCATTATCAGTAATGATCCGCTCGGGAATTCCGTAACGACAGATGATGTCCCTCTTTATGAATTTAGCCACCACCTGCTTGGGCACATTAGCGTATGAGGCTGCCTCCACCCACTTGGTGAAGTAGTCGATAGCTACTAGAATGAAGCGATGACCGTTAGATGCAGTGTGCTCGATCTTGCCTATCATGTCGATGCCCCACATAGAGAACGGCCACGGGGAGGACATGACATTCAACGGGCACGGCGGTACATGAACCTTATCAGCGTAAATTTGGCATTTATGACATCTCTTCGCGAATTTAAAGCAATCCGATTCCATCGTCAGCCAGTAGTATCCTGCTCTCAGGATCTTTCTTGTCATAGCATGCCCGCCGGCGTGCGTACCAAATGTGCCTTCATGGACTTCTTCCATGAGCATACTCGCTTCTTTCTCATCTACACATCTGAGTAGCACGAGATCATGGTTTCTTTTATACAAAACTCCATCAGGATTGAGATAAAAATTTCCAAATAGCCTCCTCAGAGTCTTCTTATCCTGGGTTGATGCTCCCGCAGGATACTCCTTAGTCATAAGGAAGGTCTGGATATCATGGAACCATGGCTTGCCATCGGAGGCTTCCTCGATCGCAAAGACAAATGCAGGTCTATCAAGATGAGAAAGGACAATTCTTGGAGCTTCATTCCAAAAATTGACTTTATACATCGAAGCCAACGTGGCTAAGGCATCAGCCATCTGGTTTCCAGCTCTGGATACATGATGGAGTTCCACTCGGTCAAAGAACGGAAGCAGCCTTCTGGCATAATTCATGTACGGCACCAAATTCGATTGACGAGTCTCCCACTCCCCTTTAATTTGGTTAATCACAAGCGCCGAGTCACCATATACATCTAGGTTCTTGATTCTCAAATCAATTGCTTCTTCTAGACCCATGATGCACGCCTCGTACTCCGCTTCATTATTGGTGACCGGAAACGTCAGTCTCGCAGTGAACGGGATGTGGGATTC
Organism: Lathyrus sativus; assembly: GCA_963859935.3. Classification (NCBI taxonomy): domain Eukaryota; kingdom Viridiplantae; phylum Streptophyta; class Magnoliopsida; order Fabales; family Fabaceae; genus Lathyrus; species Lathyrus sativus. The sequence goes on from CAWUDS030001981.1 coordinate 94,674, forward strand.
ATGGGGAGTCGTGATGATCGCCCCAATGCCACTTCCGTAAGAATTAACCGCCCCGTCAAATATCAATTTCCATTGGGATTTCCTGTCTGGACCTTCGTCGGGCAACGGTTCATCACAATCTTTGGCTTTAAGAAACATGATATCCTCATCAGGGAATTCAAATTTCATCGGCTGATAGTCCTCGATCGACTGTTCGGCAAGGTACTCAGACAATACGCTGCCCTTAATGGCCTTCTGGGAAACTTACTGAATGTCATATTCCGTCAACACCATTTGCCATCTGGCAATCCTGCCCGAAAGTGCTTGCTTCTCGAAGACGTAGTTGATCGGATCCATCTTCGAAATTAGCATGGTGGTGTGATTGAGCATGTACTGTCGTAAACGTTTGGCAGCCCAGGCTAGTGCACAACACGTTTTCTCCAGCATCGAGTAACGAGATTCACATTCTGTGAACTTTTTACTCAAGTAGTAAATGGCATGCTCCTTTCTGCCTGTCTCGTCGTGCTGACCGAGAACACACCCCATACTATTCTCAAGAACTGTCAAGTACATGATTAAGGGTCTTCCGGCCACTGGGGGAATCAAGATCGGAGGTTACTGTAGATACTGCTTTATCTTATCAAATGCCTTATGGCAATCCTCGTTCCAGATAATTGCCTGATCTTTCTTTAGTAGTTTGAACATTGGTTCGCACGTGGCCGTGAGCTGAGAGATAAACCTTGCAATGTAGTTTATTCTGCCCAGGAAACCACGAACTTCTTTTTCTGTTTTTGGCGCTGACATTTCTTGTATTGCTTTTATCTTCTCAGGATCAACCTTGATGCCTCTTTCACTCACAATAAACCCCAGTAGCTTTCCAGACCGTACTCCAAAAGTACACTTGTTAGGATTCAGCCTCAACCTGAACTTCCTAAGCCTCTCAAAAAGCTTCAGCAAATTGACCAGATGTCCTTCCTCCGTTTGGGACTTCGCAATCATGTCATCAACATAAACTTCAATCTCATGATGAATCATATCATGAAACAAAGTGACCATTGCTCGTTGGTAAGTGGCCCCTGCGTTCTTCAGACTGAAAGGCATTACCTTGTAGCAAAATGTTCCCCAAGGAGTGATAAACGTAGTTTTCTCCATGTCTTCCAGCGCCATCTTGATCTGATTGTAGCCGGAGAAGCCATCCATGAACGAAAACACGGAGAACTGAGATGTATTGTCGACCAACACATCGATATGAGGGAGCGGGAAATCATCTTTAGGGCTCGCCATATTCAAATCCCAATAATCGACGCACATTCGTACCTTACCGTCCTTCTTCGGTACAGGCACTATGTTGGCGACCCACGGAGGGTAAGTAGTGACCGCTAAGAAGCCAGCATCAAGCTGCTTTTGCACTTCTTCTTTGATCTTGACGGCCATATCTGGTCGCGTCCTCCTAAGCTTCTGCTTGACAGGAGGACAATCTTCTCACAGCGGCAAGTGATGGACCACAATGTCAGTATCAAGTCCGGGCATATTTTCGTATGACCAAGCAAAGATGTCACTATACTCTCTCAGCATCTCGACCAATCTCTGCTTGACATCACTCTGCAATGCAGCCCCTACCCTGACGTTCCTGACTAGTTCTTCAGAACCCAGATTCACAATCTCGATCTCTTCTTCGTGAGGTAGAATAACTTTCTCTTCTTGTTTCAACAAGCGGGCCAACTCTTCGGGAAGGTCTTCGTCTTCATCAATCTCTTTTTCGACTTGATAGATCGGGCAATCAAAGTCGAAGTGAGTCGTAGAAGGTCCAGAGTCGATGTCATCTGTTATGTGGATCCTGCAATAACAAGGGTTAAGCTTAAAACAAGGATATGCAGGTTAGCACAAACCCCATTGCCATTTTGTTGTTTTTCAAAACAAATATAAAACAGGAATAACAGAGATCATAACATTTGAATACGAAGAAAAACGCCTTTTGATTTATTGGTAAAATGCATGTACATAATCAAACAAGGCCCTGACAATAAGACCACTATGCCCCGGGTAGGACATAGGGTTGTACAATGATTGGAGAAAGTAAATCATTAGTCTTCGCCTGTCACTTGGATGGTATCCCTGATGGACCAGTTGTTGAGGCTCTCGCCTGGCTTCCTCGGCTGGATCCAGGAATCTAGGTCGCAATCGCTGTCCTTGCCGTCTTCAGACACTGCGTTGACACTTTCAAATATCACCCCGCCGCTTGTAAACTAGATCGGCCCTTTACCTCGCGATGCACTGCGAGAAGAGGAGGCTTCAGCCGCCGGAGAGTATCCTAACCCAAACTTGTCTTGCTTGTTAGGTATCTCTAGAATTTGCCCCCACCCTGGGGTAGATCCGGCTTGAACAACGGCTCGGGCTTCCTTGAAGGAAGAGAGAGTCATCTCTGGTTTCTCAATGATTACAGGAGCCACGTTCTTGACTTTAACAGCTTCGAACGCCTGACATAGGGTTTCGTGGATTTCCCCATCCATCTCAACATATTTGAAGGACGACAAATGGCTCACCATTATATCTTCCTCGCCACATACGGTCACGATGCTACCTCCCACAGCATACTTGAGCTTCTGGTGCAACGTGGAGGTCACGACGCCAACATAATGAATCCATGGCCGGCCTAAGAGACAGCTGTAGGTAGGCATGATGTCCATGGTATAGAAGACTGCGTCTAATGTTTCAGGCCCCACTTGGATTGGTAGTGTCACCTCCCCGAAAACATGACGTTTGGTTCCATCGAACGCTTTCACCACCAGATCACTGGGTGTGCAGATCAATCCTCGAGTATCTAACTTCATCAATGCTTTCTTCGGAAGAACATTGAGTGATGACCCTGTGTCCACCAACACATGAGACATAATCGTTCCCCTACACTCTATCTAGATGTGCAGGGCACTGTTGTGGTTTCTTCCCTTCGGCGTCAGCTCTAGGTCAGGGAACCCTAACCCGTTTCCAGCATTCACGTGGGCTACGACCCCTTCCAACTGGTTGACCGATATTTCCTGCGGTACATACGTGGCATTCAACACCTTCAGCAGCGCGTTGCGATGTGCCTCAGAACACAGCAACAGATTCAGGATGGAGATTTTTGAGGGTGTTTGATGGAGGTGATCCACGATCTTGTAGTCACTCTTCTTAATCAACCTCATAAACTCTTCAGCGTCCTTAACGAGTAAGTCCTTCTCTATCCCCCGAGGGGTTTCCTCAACGACTTTACTCTTTCCCTTATCGGTTTCTTCAGCTTTGTCCACTTTGTCCGCCTCAACCTCAGGTGGAGCAAATACTTTTCCGCAGCGAGTGATTCCGCCAATGCCCACTAGGTTATCCACAGACGACCCAGATGGTTCCAGTTCCAACTTCTGTTCGTTGCAGTAGACGTCTGCCCCGTAATTCCACGGGACAACATTGGTGCTTTCAAAGGGTATCGGCCCAGCTTTGGTGATGGTAATTGTGGGCGGCCTGGGTGCAGAAATGGTGATCGTCCGGCGAGGGATGGTGATGGTGGCAACTTCATCATCTTGCTTCAGCATTACCTCTCCTGATCCGCTTTCGGCCCTTCGGCTAAACTGCAAGATTCCTTCGGTCATCAGACTCTGAATCCCCTCTATCAACTGTTCACATCCATCAGGACGAGTCGCACAGCCCATACACAGTTCTCCACAGCCCGGGAAGAAACCTCTCTTCATCAGCTTAGCTTTGACGAAGCTAAGTGGTGTCTTCAGATCCTTGACATCAGTCAACAAATCCAAGCTCTCGTCCTCAATAATGGCATTTACTCCACCTCCCCTATGATTCGGCATAGGGTTCTTCGTGACATTTGGCACATTATCTGAGAAGTTGATGATCTTGGCGTCCACCATATCTTGCACCTTGTGCTTGAAGGCTTTGCAGTTTTCTATCGTGTGGCCGGGTGCCCCTGAGTGAAACTCACAAGTTGCATTCGCATCATAACCTGGCGGCGGTGCCCCTGTCAAGGGAGCTAGGGTTCTCTTCTGGATTAGCTGTAACTGAAGCAGAGTCTGTAACAGCTGAGCATAAGACATGGGTGGTGTCTCGAGGTGATGACTTGATAGAGGTGCCCTGTTCTGATACCTCTTGTACCCTTGCTGATTCGACTGCTGCTGCTGGGGTTGTTGGACAACAGGGATGGTTATGCTGGCCACCTGCTGGTGCTGGCCCTTGCCTTTCCTTCGAGCGTTGGACACAACGCTCGTTTCTCCTTCCCGCCTTTTGCCACTATATGGTTTCTTTCCTCCTCCAGCTGAGGATAGATCACCTTGAATTTTCCCCAGCTTGATCCCATTTTCAACGTGCTCACCGATGATGATGAGATCTGAGAAGCTTCCAGACATACTGCTGACCAATTTCTCATAATAAACCCCTGGGAGGGTGGCTACAAACATTTCAACAAGCTCCCGTTCAACCATCGGTGGCTGAACCCTAGCTGCCAATTTACGCCACCTCTGGGCGTACTCTTTGAACCCTTCGTTGTTCCTTTGTGACAAATTCTGCAGTTGGACCCGGTTCGGAGCCAAGTCACTATTATATTGGTAATGGTGTACGAATGCTTCAGCAAGTTCCTTCCACGTGCGCACACTGGTAGGCTCCAGACTCATGTACCATTCCAGGGAGGGCCCGGACAAGCTATCCTGAAAGAACTGCATCAGCAACTTCTCGTCTTCAGAGTGAGCAGACATTTTCCGGTAGCATGATCTCAGATGGACGCGAGGGCAAGTGGTGCCCTTGTACTTCTCAAAGTCAGGTACCTTGAACTTGGGAGGCACCTTGAAATCAGCAATCAGTCCCATCTTGGACATGTCAACACCCATGGTGTTCAGGTTCTCGAGATTCCTCATCTTGTCCTCGAGTGCCTTAAACCTCAGACGTGCTTCAGCAGTCACCTCTCCCTTAGCACCTTTCTGTGAGAACACATCGTCTTGACGGTATTCTAACCATGGCTGAGGCCCATACAGATTCCCAACACCTGTGTTGCTGTTGCCCAGCCCAACATTGGCCTCAAAATTTCCATTACCGACGCCAGTTGTATTACCATTGAGCCCCATGTTAGCGATCACATTGCTGTTGGCACTGCCATTCCCCCCGGTCACGGGGACGCCGTTCTGAGGAGTTTCAACAGGTGGAGGGGTTGGAACAGTCCCACCATGGAGTACACCATTGTTGTCAACCCTTGAAATCAGAGGCTGGACCAAAGTTCTGAGCTGGTCCTGGCCGTTGGCAACCACTTGCATGAGCTCCATGAAGCGGTCCATCCTCTCTCGGATTTCTTGAACGTCAGTTTGCACTTGCTCCATTGCTCTGGCTCGATTTGCTCTGGTCGGATAACAGTGGATTGGTCTTTGATCAATCCTGGAACAACCTGAAACAACCTGTATACACAAAAGGGTTAGAAAAAACGACAAAGTACTCGTTATGCAGATGCTTCATGCAAATGCAAATGTGTGTCTGTGCGTTAGGGACTGTCAAAGGGACCCTTCTTGGGTAGGTGACTGTCAAGCCATCTATAGAGCAGGGGCACACAGCACGAGACATTCTTGCCCCTTCTGTTCTCGTTTTTGTAGTGGACAGAATGGTAAACATCTCCAATCAATGTAGGGACTGGATTCCCTGATGTAAAGATGTGAAAGGCGTCAAAGTGAACAAAGGGCATCTGACTCTTGATAGGCACACCTAACAAATCAACATACTCCTCTAGGGTGGGTGCGAGAATAAAGTCCTGGAAAGTAAAGCATCTCAAAGGAGGATCGTAGAACTGCAGCAAGGCGTGCAACCCGTTCAACTCAAACACGGAGGGTTTACGAACTAGGCTGAGCAGTTTACCGTAAGACTTTCTGAATTCATCTCTTACAGAATCATCTGCCAAAGCAATCAAACCAGTCAGCTGAACAACATCAGGAGTGGGGAGCTTATAAGCCACAGTCTTCCTCAGAGAACCCATAATAGCGCAACAGAAGGCAAGAAAACCTGAATCGGGGGAAACGGTACCTGCAACACAGACACGCGTTAATGAAATGCAGATGAGTATGCAAAGCAATGTAAAATGCAATCATGCAGCAGGAGATCAAGACGACTGTGCTGTTGAAGTGATGAAGGTTCTGTATCAACAAAACCACAATACTGCTCTGTCAAGAACAACCATATCTCTGATGAGAAGAAAACCCTGATATCGGACTATAAATTCTGCTCTATCAAGAAC
>CAWUDS030001982.1:0-225774 GCA_963859935.3 Lathyrus sativus
CATCAAGCCGGTAAAATCATCTGACCTCGCCGTCAGTCCTCGACATCAAGTCGGTAAAAACATCTAACTTTTCTGTCAGTCATCGACATTCGGTTGGTAAAATCATCTGACCTCGCCGTCAGTCCTCGACATCAAGTTGGTAAAAAAATCTGACCTCTTCGTACGTCATCGACATCCAGCCGGTAAAAATATCTGACCTCGCCGGCAGTATTCAATATCAAGTAAAAACATCTGACCTCGCCGTTAGACATCGACATCAAGTGAAAGCATTCGACCTCGCTGTCATTCATCGATATCCAGTCGATAAAAACATCTGACCTCGCTGTTAATCATCGACATCACGTCCGTAAAATCATCTAACCTCGCCGTCAGTCCTCGACATCAAGTCGATAAAAACATCTGACTTCGCTGTCAGTCATCGACATTCAGTCGGTAAAATCATCTGACCTCGCCATCAGTCCTCGACATCAAGTTGGTAAAAATATCTGACCTCTTCGTCCGTCATCGACATCATGTGAAAGCATCTGACCTCGCTGTCAGGTATCGACATCCATCCGGTAAAAACATCTGAACTCGCCGGCAGTCTTCAATATCAAGTAAAAACATCTGACCTCGCTGTCAGTCATCGACATCAAGTGAAAGCATCCGACCTCGCTGTCAGTCATAGACATCCATTCGGTAAAAACATCTGACCTCGCTGTCAATCATCGACATCACGTCGGTAAAATCATCTGACCTCGCCGTCAGTTCTCGACATCACGTCGGTAAAATCACCTGACCTCGCCGTCAGTCATCGACATCAAGTGAAAGCATCCGACCTCGCTGTCAGTCATAGACATCCATTCAGTAAAAACATCTGACCTCGCTGTCAATCATCGACATCACGTCGGTAAAATCATCTGACCTCGCCGTCAGCTCTCGACATCACGTCGGTAAAATCATCTGACCTCGCTGTCAGTCCTCAAAATCAAATCAGTAGAAACATCTGACCTCGTCGTCAGTCTTCAATATCAAGTAAAAACATCTGACCTCGCGGTCAGTCATCGACATCCAGCCGGTAAAAACATCTAACCTCACTGTCAGTCATCGACATCACGTCGGTAAAATCATCTGACCTCGCCGTCACACCTAGACATCAAGTCGGTAAAAACATCTGACCTCGCTGTCAGCCATCAACATCACGTCGGTAAAATCATCTGACCTCATCGTCAGTCCTCGACATCAAGCCGGTAAAATCATCGGACCTCGCCGTCATTCATCGACATCACGTCGGTAAAATCATCTGACCTCGCTGTCAGTCCTCGACATCATATCGGTAAAAACATCTTACCTCGCGGTCAGTCAACGACATCACGTGAAAGCATCAGACCTCGCCGTCAGTCATCGACACTCAGTTGGTAAAAAGATATGATATCACTGTCAGTCATCGACATCACGTGAAAGTATCTGACCTCGCCGCTAGTCATCGACATCCAGTCGGTAAAAACATCTGACCTCGCCGTCAGCCATTAACATCACGTCGGTTAAATCATCTGACCTCATCGTCAGTCCTCGACATCAAGCCGGTAAAATCATCTGACCTCGCCGTCAGTCCTCGACATCAAGTCGGTAAAAACATCTGACTTTTCTGTCAGTCATCGACATTCGGTTGGTAAAATCATCTGACCTCGCCGTCAGTCCTCGACATCAAGTTGGTAAAAACATCTGACCTCTTCGTACGTCATCGACATCCAGCCGGTAAAAATATCTGACCTCGCCGGCAGTATTCAATATCAAGTAAAAACATCTGACCTCGCCGTTAGACATCGACATCAAGTGAAAGCATTCGACCTCGCTGTCATTCATCGATATCCAGTCGATAAAAACATCTGACCTCGCTGTTAATCATCGACATCACGTCCGTAAAATCATCTAACCTCGCCGTCAGTCCTCGACATCAAGTCGATAAAAACATCTGACTTCGCTGTAAGTCATCGACATTCAGTCGGTAAAATCATCTGACCTCGCCATCAGTCCTCGACATCAAGTTGGTAAAAATATCTGACCTCTTCGTCCGTCATCGACATCATGTGAAAGCATCTGACCTCGCCGTCAGGTATCGACATCCATCCGGTAAAAACATCTGAACTCGCCGGCAGTCTTCAATATCAAGTAAAAACATCTGACCTCGCTGTCAGTCATCGACATCAAGTGAAAGCATCCGACCTCGCTGTCAGTCATAGACATCCATTCGGTAAAAACATCTGACCTCGCTGTCAATCATCGACATCATGTCGGTAAAATCATCTGACCTCGCCGTCAGTTCTCGACATCACGTCGGTAAAATCACCTGACCTCGCCGTCAGTCATCGACATCAAGTGAAAGCATCCGACCTCGCTGTCAGTCATAGACATCCATTCGGTAAAAACATCTGACCTCGCTGTCAATCATCGACATCACGTCGATAAAATCATCTGACCTCGCCGTCAGCTCTCGACATCACTTCGGTAAAATCATCTGACCTCGCTGTCAGTCCTCAAAATCAAATCAGTAGAAACATCTGACCTCGTCGTCAGTCTTCAATATCAAGTAAAAACATCTGACCTCGCGGTCAGTCATCGATATCCAGCCGGTAAAAGCATCTAACCTCACTGTCAGTCATCGACATCACGTCGGTAAAATCATCTGACCTCGCCGTCTCACCTAGACATCAAGTCGGTAAAAACATCTGACCTCGCCGTCAGCCATCAATATCACGTCGGTAAAATCATCTGACCTCATCGTCAGTCCTCGACATCAAGCCGGTAAAATCATCGGACCTCGCCGTCAGTCATCGACATCACGTCGGTAAAATCATCTGACCTCGCTGTCAGTCCTCGACATTATATCGGTAAAAACATCTTACCTCGCGGTCAGTCAACGACATCACGTGAAAGCATCAGACCTCGCCGTCAGTCATCGACACTCAGTTGGTAAAAAGATCTGATATCGCTGTCAGTCATCGACATCACGTGAAAGTATCTGACCTCGTCGCTAGTCATCGACATCCAGTCGGTAAAAACATCTGACCTCGCCGTCAGCCATCAACATCACGTCGGTTAAATCATCTGACCTCATCGTCAGTCCTCGACATCAAGCCGGTAAAATCATCTGACCTCGCCGTCAGTCCTCGACATCAAGTCGGTAAAAACATCTGACTTTTCTGTCAGTCATCGACATTCGGTTGGTAAAATCATCTGACCTCGCCGTCAGTCCTCGACATCAAGTTGGTAAAAAAAATCTGACCTCTTCGTACGTCATCGACATCAAGTGAAAGCATCTGACCTCGCCGTCAGTCATCGACATCCAGCCGGTAAAAACATCTGACCTCGCCAGCAGTATTCAATATCAAGTAAAAACATCTGACCTCGCCGTTAGTCATCGACATCAAGTGAAAGCATTCGACCTCGCTGTCATTCATCGATATCCAGTCGGTAAAAACATCTGACCTCGCTGTCAATCATCGACATCAGGTCCGTAAAATCATCTGACCTCGCCGTCAGTCCTCGACATCAAGTCGATAAAAACATCTGACTTCGCTGTCAGTCATCGACATTCAGTCGGTAAAATCATCTGACCTCGCCGTCAGTCCTCGACATCAAGTTGGTAAAAATATCTGACCTCTTCGCCCGTCATCGACATCATGTGAAAGCATCTGACCTCGCCGTCAGGTATCGACATCCAGCCGGTAAAAACATCTGAACTCGCCGGCAGTCTTCAATATCAAGTAAAAACATCTGACCTCGCTGTCAGTCATCGACATCAAGTGAAAGCATCCGAACTCGCTTTCAGTCATAGACATCCATTCGATAAAAACATCTGACCTCGCTGTCAATCATTGACATCACGTCGGTAAAATCATCTGACCTCGCTGTCAGTTCTCGACATCACATCGGTAAAATCATCTGACCTCGCCGTCATTCATTGACATCAAGTGAAAGCATCTGACCTCGCTGTCAATCATAGACATCCATTCGGTAAAAACATCTTACCTCGCTGTCAATCATCGACATCACGTCGGTAAAATCATCTGACCTCGCCGTCAGTTCTCGACATCACGTCAGTAAAATCATCTGACCTCGCCGTCAGTCCTCGACATCAAGTTGGTAAAAACATCTGACCTCTTCGTACGTCATCGACATCACGTGAAAGCATCTGACCTCGCTGTCCGTCATCGACATCCAGCCGGTAAAAACATCTGACCTCGCCGGCAGTATTCAATATCAAGTAAAAACATCTGACCTCGCCGTTAGACATCGACATCAAGTGAAAGCATTCGACCTCGCTGTCATTCATCGATATCCAGTCGATAAAAACATCTGACCTCACTGTCAATCATCGACATCACGTCGGTAAAATCATCTGACCTCGCCGTCAGTTCTCGACATCACGTCGGTAAAAACATCTGACTTCGCTGTCAGTCATCGACATTCAGTCGGTAAAATCATCTGACCTCGCCATCAGTCCTCGACATCAAGTTGGTAAAAATATTTGACCTCTTCGACCGTCATCGACATCATGTGAAAGCATCTGACCTCGCCGTCAGGTATCGACATCCATCCGGTAAAAACATCTGAACTCGTCGGCAGTCTTCAATATCAAGTAAAAACATCTGACCTCGCTGTCAGTCATCGACATCAAGTGAAAGCATCCGACCTCGCTGTCAGTCATAGACATCCATTCGGTAAAAACATCTGACCTCCCTGTCAATCATCGACATCACGTCGGTAAAATCATCTGACCTCGCCATCAGTTCTCGACATCACGTAGGTAAAATCACCTGACCTCGCCGTCAGTCATCGACATCAAGTGAAAGCATCCGACCTCGCTGTCATTCATAGATATCCATTCGGTAAAAACATCTGACCTCGCTGTCAATCATCGACATCACGTCGGTAAAATCATCTGACCTCGCCGTCAGCTCTCGACATCACGTCGATAAAATCATCTGACCTCGCTGTCAGTCCTCAAAATCAAATCAGTAGAAACATCTGACCTCGTCGTCAGTCTTCAATATCAAGTAAAAACATCTGACCTCGCGGTCAGTCATCGACATCCAACCGGTAAAAACATCTAACCTCACTGTCAGTCATCGACATCACGTCGGTAAAATCATCTGACCTCGCCGTCACACCTAGACATCAAGTCGGTAAAAACATCTGACCTCGCTGTCAGCCATCAACATCACGTCGGTAAAATCATCTGACCTCATCATCAGTCCTCGACATCAAGCCGGTAAAATCATCGGACCTCGCCGTCAGTCATCGACATCACGTCGGTAAAATCATCTGACCTCGCTGTCAGTCCTCGACATCATATCGGTAAAAACATCTTACCTCGCGGTCAGTCAACGACATCACGTGAAAGCATCAGACCTCGTCGTCAGTCATCGACACTCAGTTGGTAAAAAGATCTGATATCGCTGTCAGTCATCGACATCACGTGAAAGTATCTGACCTCGCCGCTAGTCATCGACATCCAGTCGGTAAAAACATCTGACCTCGCTGTCAGCCATCAACATCACGTCGGTTAAATCATCTGACCTCATCGTCAGTCCTCGACATCAAGCCGGTAAAATCATCTGGCCTCGCCGTCAGTCCTCGACATCAAGTCGGTAAAAACATCTGACTTTTCTGTCAGTCATAGACATCCATTCGGTAAAAACATCTGACCTCGCTGTCAATCATCGACATCACGTCGGTAAAATCATCTGACCTCGCCGTCAGCTCTCGACATCACGTCGGTAAAATCATCTGACCTCGCTGTCAGTCCTCAAAATCAAATCAGTAGAAACATCTGACCTCGTCGTCAGTCTTCAATATCAAGTAAAAACATCTGACCTCGCGGTCAATCATCGATATCCAGCCGGTAAAAACATCTAACCTCACTGTCAGTCATCGACATCACGTCGGTAAAATCATCTGACCTCGCCGTCACACCTAGACATCAAGTCGGTAAAAACATCTGACCTCGCCGTCAGCCATCAATATCACGTCGGTAAAATCATCTGACCTCATCGTCAGTCCTCGACATCAAGCCGGTAAAATCATCGGACCTCGCCGTCAGTCATCGACATCACGTCGGTAAAATCATCTGACCTCGCTGTCAGTCCTCGACATTATATCGGTAAAAACATCTTACCTCGCGGTCAGTCAACGACATCACGTGAAAGCATCAGACCTCGCCGTCAGTCATCGACACTCAGTTGGTAAAAAGATCTGATATCGCTGTCAGTCATCGACATCACGTGAAAGTATCTGACCTCGTCGCTAGTCATCGACATCCAGTCGGTAAAAACTTCTGACCTCGCCGTCATCCATCAACATCACGTCGGTTAAATCATCTGACCTCATCGTCAGTCCTCGACATCAAGCCGGTAAAATCATCTGACCTCGCCGTCAGTCCTCGACATCAAGTCGGTAAAAACATCTGACTTTTCTGTCAGTCATCGACATTCGGTTGGTAAATCATCTGACCTCGCCGTCAGTCCTCGACATCAAGTTGGTAAAAAAATCTGACCTCTTCGTACGTCATCGACATCAAGTGAAAGCATCTGACCTCGCCGTCAGTCATCGACATCCAGCCGGTAAAAACATCTGACCTCGCCAGTAGTATTCAATATCAAGTAAAAACATCTGACCTCGCCGTTAGTCATCGACATCAAGTGAAAGCATTCGACCTCGCTGTCATTCATCGATATCCAGTCGGTAAAAACATCTGACCTCGCTGTCAATCATCGACATCACGTCCGTAAAATCATCTGACCTCGCCGTCAGTCCTCGACATCAAGTCGATAAAAACATCTGCCTTCGCTGTCAGTCATCGACATTCAGTCGGTAAAATCATCTGACCTCGCCGTCAGTCCTCGACATCAAGTTGGTAAAAATATCTGACCTCTTCGCCCGTCATCGACATCATGTGAAAGCATCTGACCTCGCCGTCAGGTATCGACATCCAGCCGGTAAAAACATCTGAACTCGCCGGCAGTCTTCAATATCAAGTAAAAACATCTGACCTCGCTGTCAGTCATCGACATCAAGTGAAAGCATCCGAACTCGCTTTCAGTCATAGACATCCATTCGATAAAAACATCTGACCTCGCTGTCAATCATCGACATCACGTCGGTAAAATCATCTGACCTCGCTGTCAGTTCTCGACATCACATCGGTAAAATCATCTGACCTCGCCGTCATTCATTGACATCAAGTGAAAGCATCTGACCTCGCTGTCAATCATAGACATCCATTCGGTAAAAACATCTTACCTCGCTGTCAATCATCGACATCACGTCGGTAAAATCATCTGACCTCGCCGTCAGTTCTCGACATCACGTCAGTAAAATCATCTGACCTCGCCGTCAGCCCTCGACATCAAGTTGGTAAAAACATCTGACCTCTTCGTACGTCATCGACATCACGTGAAAGCATCTGACCTCGCTGTCCGTCATCGACATCCAGCCGGTAAAAACATCTGACCTCGCCGGCAGTATTCAATATCAAGTAAAAACATCTGACCTCGCCGTTAGACATCGACATCAAGTGAAAGCATTCGACCTCGCTGTCATTCATCGATATCTAGTCGATAAAAACATCTGACCTCGCTGTCAATCATCGACATCACGTCGGTAAAATCATCTGACCTCGCCGTCAGTTCTCGACATCACGTCGGTAAAAACATCTGACTTCGCTGTCAGTCATCGACATTCAGTCGGTAAAATCATCTGACCTCGCCATCAGTCCTCGACATCAAGTTGGTAAAAATATCTGACCTCTTGGACCGTCATCGACATCATGTGAAAGCATCTGACCTCGCCGTCAGGTATCGACATCCATCCGGTAAAAACATCTGAACTCGCCGGCAGTCTTCAATATCAAGTAAAAACATCTGACCTCGCTGTCAGTCATCGACATCAAGTGAAAGCATCCGACCTCGCTGTCAGTAATAGACATCCATTCGGTAAAAACATCTGACCTCGCTGTCAATCATCGACATCACGTCGGTAAAATCATCTGACCTCGCCGTCAGTTCTCGACATCACGTAGGTAAAATCACCTGACCTCGCCGTCAGTCATCGACATCAAGTGAAAGCATCCGACCTCGCTGTCATTCATAGACATCCATTCGGTAAAAACATCTGACCTCGCTGTCAATCATCAACATCACGTCGGTAAAATCATCTGACCTCGCTGTCAGCTCTCGACATCACGTCGATAAAATCATCTGACCTCGCTGTCAGTCCTCAAAATCAAATCAGTAGAAACATCTGACCTCGTCGTCAGTCTTCAATATCAAGTAAAAACATCTGACCTCGCGGTCAGTCATCGACATCCAGCCGGTAAAAACATCTAACCTCACTGTCAGTCATCGACATCACGTCGGTAAAATCATCTGACCTCGCCGTCACACCTAGACATCAAGTCGGTAAAAACATCTGACCTCGCCGTCAGCCATCAACATCACGTCGGTAAAATCATCTGACCTCATCATCAGTCCTCGACATCAAGCCGGTAAAATCATCGGACCTCGCCGTCAGTCATCGACATCACGTCGATAAAATCATCTGACCTCGCTGTCAGTCCTCGACATCATATCGGTAAAAACATCTTACCTCGCGGTCAGTCAACGACATCACGTGAAAGCATCAGACCTCGTCGTCAGTCATCGACACTCAGTTGGTAAAAAGATCTGATATCGCTGTCAGTCATCGACATCACGTGAAAGTATCTGAACTCGCCGCTAGTCATCGACATCCAGTCGGTAAAAACATCTGACCTCACTGTCAGCCATCAACATCACGTCGGTTAAATCATCTGACCTCATCGTCAGTCCTCGACATCAAGCCGGTAAAATCATCTGGCCTCGCCGTCAGTCCTCGACATCAAGTCGGTAAAAACATCTGACTTTTCTGTCAGTCATCGACATTCGGTTGGTAAAATCATCTGACCTCGCCGTCAGTCCTCGACATCAAGTTGGTAAAAACATCTGACCTCTTCGTACGTCATCGACATCACGTGAAAGCATTTGACCTTGCCGTCAGACATCGACATCCAGCCGGTAAAAACATCTGACCTCGCCGGCAGTATTCAATATCAAGTAAAAACATCTGACCTCGCCGTTAGTCATCGACATCAGGTGAAAGCATTTGACCTCGCTGTCATTCATCGATATCCAGTCGGTAAAAACATCTGACCTCGCTGTCAATCATCGACATCACGTCCGTAAAATCATCTGACCTCGCCGTCAGTCCTCGACATCAAGTCGATAAAAACATCTGACTTCGCTGTCAGTCATCGACATTCAGTCGGTAAAATCATCTGACCTCGTCGTCAGTCCTCGACATCAAGTTGGTAAAAATATCTGACCTCTTCGTCCGTCATCGACATCATGTAAAAGCATCTGACCTCGCTGTCAGGTATCGACATCCAGCCGGTAAAAACATCTGAACTCGCCGGCAGTCTTCATTATCAAGTAAAAACATCTGACCTCGCTGTCAGTCATCGACATCAAGTGAAAGCATCCGAACTCGCTTTCAGTCATAGACATCCATTCGGTAAAAACATCTGACCTCGCTGTCAATCATCGACATCACATCGGTAAAATCATCTGACCTCGCTGTCAGTTCTCGACATCACGTCGGTAAAATCACCTGACCTCGCCGTCAGTCATCGACATCAAGTGAAAGCATCCGACCTCGCTGTCAATCATCGACATCACGTCGGTAAAATCATCTGACCTCGCCGTCAGCTCTCAACATCACGTCGATAAAATCATCTGACCTCGCTGTCAGTCCTCAAAATCAAATCAGTAGAAACATCTGACCTCGTTGTCAGTCTTCAATATCAAGTAAAAACATCTGACCTCGCGGTCAGTCATCGACATCCAGCCGGTAAAAACATCTAACCTCACTGTCAGTCATCGACATCACGTCGGTAAAATCATCTGACCTCGCCGTCACACCTAGACATCAAGTCGGTAAAAACATCTGACCTCGCCGTCAGCCATCAACATAACGTCGGTAAAATCATCTGACCTCGCTGTCAGTCCTCGACATCATATCGGTAAAAACATCTTACCTCGCGGTCAGTCAACGACATCACGTGAAAGCATCAGACCTCGCCGTCAGTCATCGACACTCAGTTGGTAAAAAGATCTGATATCGCTGTCAGTCATCGACATCACGTGAAAGTATCTGACCTCGCCGCTAGTCATCGACATCCAGTCGGTAAAAACATCTGACCTCGCCGCCAGCCATCAACATCACGTCGGTTAAATCATCTGACCTCATCGTCAGTCCTCGACATCAAGCCGGTAAAATCATCTGACCTCGCCGTCAGTCCTCGACATCAAGTCGGTAAAAACATCTGACTTTTCTGTCAGTCATCGACATTCGGTTGGTAAAATCATCTGACCTCGCCGTCAGTCCTCGACATCAAGTTGGTAAAAACATCTGACCTCTTCGTACGTCATCGACATCACGTGAAAGCATCTGACCTTGCCGTCAGTCATCGACATCCAGCCGGTAAAAACATCTGACCTCGCCGGCAGTATTCAATATCAAGTAAAAACATCTGACCTCGCCGTTAATCATCGACATCAAGTGAAAGCATTCGACCTCGCTGTCATTCATCGATATCCAGTCGGTAAAAATATCTGACCTCGCTGTCAATCATCGACATCACGTCCGTAAAATCATCTGACCTCGCCATCAGTCCTCGATATCAAGTCGATAAAAACATCTGACTTCGCTGTCAATCATCGACATTCAGTCGGTAAAATCATCTAACCTCGTCGTCAGTCCTCGACATCAAGTTGGTAAAAATATCTGACCTCTTCGTCCGTCATCGACATCATGTGAAAGCATCTGACCTCGCCGTTAGGTATCGACATCCAGCCGGTAAAAACATCTGAACACGCCGGCAGTCTTCAATATCAAGTAAAAACATTTGACCTCGCTATCAGTCATCGACATCAAGTGAAAGCATCCGAACTCGCTTTCAGTCATAGACATCCATTCGGTAAAAACATCTGACCTCGCTGTCAATCATCGACATCACGTCGGTAAAATCATCTGACCTCGCTGTCAGTTCTCGACATCACATTGGTAAAATCATCTGACCTCACCGTCATTCATCGACATCAAGTGAAAGCATCCGACCTCGCTGTCAGTCATAGACATCCATTCGGTAAAAACATCTGACCTCGCTGTCAATCATCGACATCACGTCGGTAAAATCATCTGACCTCGCCCGTCAGTTCTCGACATCACGTCAGTAAAATCATCTGACCTCGCCGTCAGTCCTCGACATCAAGTTGGTAAAAACATCTGACCTCTTCGTACGTCATCGACATCACGTGAAAGAATCTGACCTCGCCGTCAGTCATCGACATCCAGCCGGTAAAAACATCTGACCTCGCCGGCAGTATTCAATATCAAGTAAAAACATCTGACCTCGCCGTTAGACATCGACATCCAGTGAAAGCATTCGACCTCGCTGTCATTCATCGATATCCAGTCGATAAAAACATCTGACCTCGCTGTCAATCATCGACATCACGTCCGTAAAATCATCTAACCTCGCTGTCAGTCCTCGACATCAAGTCGATAAAAACATCTGACTTCGCTGTCAGTCATCGACATTCAGTCGGTAAAATCATCTGACCTCGCCATCAGTCCTCGACATCAAGTTGGTAAAAATATTTGACCCCTTCGTCCGTCATCGACATCATGTGAAAGCATCTGACCTCGCCGTCAGGTATCGACATCCATCCGGTAAAAACATCTGAACTCGCCGGCAGTCTTCAATATCAAGTAAAAACATCTGACCTCGTTGTCAGTCATCGACATCAAGTGAAAGCATCCGACCTCGCTGTCAGTCATAGACATCCATTTGGTAAAAACATCTGACCTCGCTGTCAATCATCGACATCACGTCGGTAAAATCATCTGACCTCGCCGTCAGTTCTCGACATCACGTCGGTAAAATCATCTGACCTCGCCGTCAGTCATCGACATCAAGTGAAAGCATCCGACCTCGCTGTCAGTCATAGACATCCATTCGGTAAAAACATCTGACCTTGCTGTCAATCATCGACATCACATCGGTAAAATCATCTGACCTCGTCGTCAGTTCTCGACATCACGTCGGTAAAATCATCTGACCTCGCCGTCAGTCCTCGACATCAAGTCGGTAAAAACATCTGACCTCGTCGTCAGTCTTCAATATCAAGTAAAAACATCTGACCTCACCGTCAGTCATCGATATCCAGCCGGTAAAAACATCTGACCTCTCTGTCAGTCATGGACATCACGTCGATAAAATCATCTGACCTCGCCGTCAGTCCTCAACATCAGGTCGGTAAAAACATCTGACCTTGCCGTCAGTCATCGACATCCAGTCGGTAAAAACATATGACCTCGCCGTCAGTCATTAACACCACGTCGGTAAAAGCATTTGACCTCTTCGTCAGTCATCGACATCAAGTCGGTAAAAAGATCTGACCTCACTGTCAGTCATAGACATCATGTGAAAGCATCTGACCTCGCCGTCAGTCATCTACACTCAGTCGGTAAAAACATCTGAGCTCGCTGTCAGTCTTCAATTATCGAGTAAAATCATCTGACCTCGCCGTCAGTCATCAATATCCAGTCAGTAAAAACATCTGACCTCGCCGTCAGTCATCAACATCACGTTGGTAAAAACATCTGACCTCGCCGCCAGTCATCGACATCCAGTCGATAAAAACATCTGACCTCGTTGTCAGTCATCGACATCACATCGGTAAAAGCATCTGACCTCGCCGTCAGTCCTCGACATCAAGCCGGTAAAATCATCTGACCTTGCCGTCAATCATTGACATCAAGTCGGTAAAATCATCTGACCTTGCAGTCAGTCCTCGATATCATATCGGTAAAAACTTCTAACCTCACTGTCAGTCATCAATATCAAGGGAAAGCATCCGACCTCGCCTTCAGTCATCGACATCCAGTCGGTAAAAACATCTTACCTCGCCGTCAATTATCGACATCACGTTGGTAAAATAATCTGAACTCGCTGCCAATCCCCGACATCACGTCGGTAAAATCATTTGACCTCGCCGTCAGTCTTCAATATCAAGTAAAAACATCTGACCTCGCGGTCAGTCATCGACATCCAGTCGGTAAAAACATCTAACCTCACTGTCAGTCATCGACATCACGTCGGTAAAATCATCTGACCTCACTGTCAGTCCTCAACATCAAATCGGTAAAAACATCTGACCTCGCCGTCAGTCATCAACATCACGTTAAAACATCTGACCTTGCCGTCTGTCTTCGACATCCAGTCGGTAAAAACATCTGACCTCGCCGACAGTCATCAACATCATGTAAAACCATCTGACCTCGCCGTCAGTCTTCGACATCCAGCCGGTAAAATCATCTGACCTCGCCGTCAGTCCTCGACATCAAGTCGGTAAAAACATCTGACTTTTCTGTCAGTCATCGACATTCGGTTGGTAAAATCATCTGACCTCGCCGTCAGTCCTCGACATCAAGTTGGTAAAAACATCTGACCTCTTCGTACGTCATCGACATCACGTGAAAGCATCTCACCTCGCCGTCAGTCATCGACATCCAGCCGGTAAAAACATCTGACCTCGCCGGCAGTATTCAATATCAAGTAAAAACATCTGACCTCGCCGTTAGTCATCGACATCAAGTGAAAGCATTCGACCTCGCTGTCATTCATCGATATCCAGTCGGTAAATACATCTGACCTCGCTGTCAATCATCGACATCACGTCCGTAAAATCATCTGACCTCGCCGTCAGTCCTCGACATCAAGTCGATAAAAACATATGACTTCGCTGTCAGTCATCGACATTCAGTCGGTAAAATCATCTGACCTCGTCGTCAGTCCTCGACATCAAGTTGGTAAAAATATCTGACCTCTTCGTACGTCATCGACATCAAGTGAAAGCATCTGACCTCGCCGTCAGTCATCGACATCCAGCCGGTAAAAACATCTGACCTCGCCAGCAGTATTCAATATCAAGTAAAAACATCTGACCTCGCCGTTAGTCATCGACATCAAGTGAAAGCATTCGACCTCTCTGTCATTCATCGATATCCAGTCGGTAAAAACATCTGACCTCGCTGTCAATCATCGACATCACGTCCGTAAAATCATCTGACCTCGCCGTCAGTCCTCGACATCAAGTCGATAAAAACATCTGCCTTCGCTGTCAGTCATCGACATTCAGTCGGTAAAATCATCTGACCTCGCCGTCAGTCCTCGACATCAAGTTGGTAAAAATATCTGACCTCTTCGCCCGTCATCGACATCATGTGAAAGCATCTGACCTCGCCGTCAGGTATCGACATCCAGCCGGTAAAAACATCTGAACTCGCCGGCAGTCTTCAATATCAAGTAAAAACATCTGACCTCGCTGTCAGTCATCGACATCAAGTGAAAGCATCCGAACTCGCTTTCAGTCATAGACATCCATTCGATAAAAACATCTGACCTCGCTGTCAATCATCGACATCACGTCGGTAAAATCATCTGACCTCGCTGTCAGTTCTCGACATCACATCGGTAAAATCATCTGACCTCGCCGTCATTCATTGACATCAAGTGAAAGCATCTGACCTCGCTGTCAATCATAGACATCCATTCGGTAAAAACATCTTACCTCGCTGTCAATCATCGACATCACGTCGGTAAAATCATCTGACCTCGCCGTCAGTTCTCGACATCACGTCAGTAAAATCATCTGACCTCGCCGTCAGCCCTCGACATCAAGTTGGTAAAAACATCTGACCTCTTCGTACGTCATCGACATCACGTGAAAGCATCTGACCTCGCTGTCCGTCATCGACATCCAGCCGGTAAAAACATCTGACCTCGCCGGCAGTATTCAATATCAAGTAAAAACATCTGACCTCGCCGTTAGACATCGACATCAAGTGAAAGCATTCGACCTCGCTGTCATTCATCGATATCCAGTCGATAAAAACATCTGACCTCGCTGTCAATCATCGACATCACGTCGGTAAAATCATCTGACCTCGCCGTCAGTTCTCGACATCACGTCGGTAAAAACATCTGACTTCGCTGTCAGTCATCGACATTCAGTCGGTAAAATCATCTGACCTCGCCATCAGTCCTCGACATCAAGTTGGTAAAAATATCTGACCTCTTGGACCGTCATCGACATCATGTGAAAGCATCTGACCTCGCCGTCAGGTATCGACATCCATCCGGTAAAAACATCTGAACTCGCCGGCAGTCTTCAATATCAAGTAAAAACATCTGACCTCGCTGTCAGTCATCGACATCAAGTGAAAGCATCCGACCTCGCTGTCAGTAATAGACATCCATTCGGTAAAAACATCTGACCTCGCTGTCAATCATCGACATCACGTCGGTAAAATCATCTGACCTCGCCGTCAGTTCTCGACATCACGTAGGTAAAATCACCTGACCTCGCCGTCAGTCATCGACATCAAGTGAAAGCATCCGACCTCGCTGTCATTCATAGACATCCATTCGGTAAAAACATCTGACCTCGCTGTCAATCATCAACATCACGTCGGTAAAATCATCTGACCTCGCTGTCAGCTCTCGACATCACGTCGATAAAATCATCTGACCTCGCTGTCAGTCCTCAAAATCAAATCAGTAGAAACATCTGACCTCGTCGTCAGTCTTCAATATCAAGTAAAAACATCTGACCTCGCGGTCAGTCATCGACATCCAGCCGGTAAAAACATCTAACCTCACTGTCAGTCATCGACATCACGTCGGTAAAATCATCTGACCTCGCCGTCACACCTAGACATTAAGTCGGTAAAAACATCTAACCTCGCCGTCAGCCATCAACATCACGTCGGTAAAATCATCTGACCTCATTATCAGTCCTCGACATCAAGCCGGTAAAATCATCGGACCTCGCCGTCAGTCATCGACATCACGTCGATAAAATCATCTGACCTCGCTGTCAGTCCTCGACATCATATCGGTAAAAACATCTTACCTCGCGGTCAGTCAACGACATCACGTGAAAGCATCAGACCTCGTCGTCAGTCATCGACACTCAGTTGGTAAAAAGATCTGATATCGCTGTCAGTCATCGACATCACGTGAAAGTATCTGAACTCGCCGCTAGTCATCGACATCCAGTCGGTAAAAACATCTGACCTCGCTGTCAGCCATCAACATCACGTCGGTTAAATCATCTGACCTCATCGTCAGTCCTCGACATCAAGCCGGTAAAATCATCTGGCCTCGCCGTCAGTCCTCGACATCAAGTCGGTAAAAACATCTGACTTTTCTGTCAGTCATCGACATTCGGTTGGTAAAATCATCTGACCTCGCCGTCAGTCCTCGACATCAAGTTGGTAAAAACATCTGACCTCTTCGTACGTCATCGACATCACGTGAAAGCATTTGACCTTGCCGTCAGTCATCGACATCCAGCCGGTAAAAACATCTGACCTCGCCGGCAGTATTCAATATCAAGTAAAAACATCTGACCTCGCCGTTAGTCATCGACATCAGGTGAAAGCATTTGACCTCGCTGTCATTCATCGATATCCAGTCGGTAAAAACATCTGACCTCGCTGTCAATCATCGACATCACGTCCGTAAAATCATCTGACCTCGCCGTCAGTCCTCGACATCAAGTCGATAAAAACATCTGACTTCGCTGTCATTCATCGACATTCAGTCGGTAAAATCATCTGACCTCGTCGTCAGTCCTCGACATCAAGTTGGTAAAAATATCTGACCTCTTCGTCCGTCATCGACATCATGTAAAAGCATCTGACCTCGCTGTCAGGTATCGACATCCAGCCGGTAAAAACATCTGAACTCGCCGGCAGTCTTCATTATCAAGTAAAAACATCTGACCTCGCTGTCAGTCATCGACATCAAGTGAAAGCATCCGAACTCGCTTTCAGTCATAGACATCCATTCGGTAAAAACATCTGACCTCGCTGTCAATCATCGACATCACATCGGTAAAATCATCTGACCTCGCTGTCAGTTCTCGACATCACGTCGGTAAAATCACCTGACCTCGCCGTCAGTCATCGACATCAAGTGAAAGCATCTGACCTCGCTGTCAATCATCGACATCACGTCGGTAAAATCATCTGACCTCGCCGTCAGCTCTCGACATCACGTCGATAAAATCATCTGACCTCGCTGTCAGTCCTCAAAATCAAATCAGTAGAAACATCTGACCTCGTTGTCAGTCTTCAATATCAAGTAAAAACATCTGAGCTCGCGGTCAGTCATCGACATCCAGCCGGTAAAAACATCTAACCTCACTGTCAGTCATCGACATCACGTCGGTAAAATCATCTGACCTCGCCGTCACACCTAGACATCAAGTCGGTAAAAACATCTGACCTCGCCGTCAGCCATCAACATAACGTCGGTAAAATCATCTGACCTCGCTGTCAGTCCTCGACATCATATCGGTAAAAACATCTTACCTCGCGGTCAGTCAACGACATCACGTGAAAGCATCAGACCTCGCCGTCAGTCATCGACACTCAGTTGGTAAAAAGATCTGATATCGCTGTCAGTCATCGACATCACGTGAAAGTATCTGACCTCGCCGCTAGTCATCGACATCCAGTCGGTAAAAACATCTGACCTCGCCGCCAGCCATCAACATCACGTCGGTTAAATCATCTGACCTCATCGTCAGTCCTCGACATCAAGCCGGTAAAATCATCTGACCTCGCCGTCAGTCCTCGACATCAAGTCGGTAAAAACATCTGACTTTTCTGTCAGTCATCGACATTCGGTTGGTAAAATCATCTGACCTCGCCGTCAGTCCTCGACATCAAGTTGGTAAAAACATCTGACCTCTTCGTACGTCATCGACATCACGTGAAAGCATCTGACCTTGCCGTCAGTCATCGACATCCAGCCGGTAAAAACATCTGACCTCGCCGGCAGTATTCAATATCAAGTAAAAACATCTGACCTCGCCGTTAATCATCGACATCAAGTGAAAGCATTCGACCTCGCTGTCATTCATCGATATCCAGTCGGTAAAAATATCTGACCTCGCTGTCAATCATCGACATCACGTCCGTAAAATCATCTGACCTCGCCATCAGTCCTCGATATCAAGTCGATAAAAACATCTGACTTCGCTGTCAATCATCGACATTCAGTCGGTAAAATCATCTAACCTCGTCGTCAGTCCTCGACATCAAGTTGGTAAAAATATCTGACCTCTTCGTCCGTCATCGACATCATGTGAAAGCATCTGACCTCGCCGTCAGGTATCGACATCCAGCCGGTAAAAACATCTGAACACGCCGGCAGTCTTCAATATCAAGTAAAAACATCTGACCTCGCTATCAGTCATCGACATCAAGTGAAAGCATCCGAACTCGCTTTCAGTCATAGACATCCATTCGGTAAAAACATCTGACCTCGCTGTCAATCATCGACATCACGTCGGTAAAATCATCTGACCTCGCTGTCAGTTCTCGACATCACATTGGTAAAATCATCTGACCTCACCGTCATTCATCGACATCAAGTGAAAGCATCCGACCTCGCTGTCAGTCATAGACATCCATTCGGTAAAAACATCTGACCTCGCTGTCAATCATCGACATCACGTCGGTAAAATCATCTGACCTCGCCCGTCAGTTCTCGACATCACGTCAGTAAAATCATCTGACCTCGCCGTCAGTCCTCGACATCAAGTTGGTAAAAACATCTGACCTCTTCGTACGTCATCGACATCACGTGAAAGAATCTGACCTCGCCGTCAGTCATCGACATCCAGCCGGTAAAAACATCTGACCTCGCCGGCAGTATTCAATATCAAGTAAAAACATCTGACCTCGCCGTTAGACATCGACATCCAGTGAAAGCATTCGACCTCGCTGTCATTCATCGATATCCAGTCGATAAAAACATCTGACCTCGCTGTCAATCATCGACATCACGTCCGTAAAATCATCTAACCTCGCCGTCAGTCCTCGACATCAAGTCGATAAAAACATCTGACTTCGCTGTCAGTCATCGACATTCAGTCGGTAAAATCATCTGACCTCGCCATCAGTCCTCGACATCAAGTTGGTAAAAATATTTGACCCCTTCGTCCGTCATCGACATCATGTGAAAGCATCTGACCTCGCCGTCAGGTATCGACATCCATCCGGTAAAAACATCTGAACTCGCCGGCAGTCTTCAATATCAAGTAAAAACATCTGACCTCGTTGTCATTCATCGACATCAAGTGAAAGCATCCGACCTCGCTGTCAGTCATAGACATCCATTCGGTAAAAACATCTGACCTCGCTGTCAATCATCGACATCACGTCGGTAAAATCATCTGACCTCGCCGTCAGTTCTCGACATCACGTCGGTAAAATCATCTGACCTCGCCGTCAGTCATCGACATCAAGTGAAAGCATCCGACCTCGCTGTCAGTCATAGACATCCATTCGGTAAAAACATCTGACCTTGCTGTCAATCATCGACATCACATCGGTAAAATCATCTGACCTCGTCGTCAGTTCTCGACATCACGTCGGTAAAATCATCTGACCTCGCCGTCAGTCCTCGACATCAAGTCGGTAAAAACATCTGACCTCGTCGTCAGTCTTCAATATCAAGTAAAAACATCTGACCTCACCGTCAGTCATCGATATCCAGCAGGTAAAAACATCTGACCTCTCTGTCAGTCATGGACATCACGTCGATAAAATCATCTGACCTCGCCGTCAGTCCTCAACATCAGGTCGGTAAAAACATCTGACCTTGCCGTCAGTCATCGACATCCAGTCGGTAAAAACATATGACCTCGCCGTCAGTCATTAACACCACGTCGGTAAAAGCATTTGACCTCTTCGTCAGTCATCGACATCAAGTCGGTAAAAAGATCTGACCTCACTGTCAGTCATAGACATCATGTGAAAGCATCTGACCTCGCCGTCAGTCATCTACACTCAGTCGGTAAAAACATCTGAGCTCGCTGTCAGTCTTCAATTATCAAGTAAAATCATCTGACCTCGCCGTCAGTCATCAATATCCAGTCAGTAAAAACATCTGACCTCGCCGTCAGTCATCAACATCACGTTGGTAAAAACATCTGACCTCGCCGCCAGTCATCGACATCCAGTCGATAAAAACATCTGACCTCGTTGTCAGTCATCGACATCACATCGGTAAAAGCATCTGACCTCGCCGTCAGTCCTCGACATCAAGCCGGTAAAATCATCTGACCTTGCCGTCAATCATTGACATCAAGTCGGTAAAATCATCTGACCTTGCAGTCAGTCCTCGATATCATATCGGTAAAAACTTCTGACCTCACTGTCAGTCATCAATATCAAGGGAAAGCATCCGACCTCGCCTTCAGTCATCGACATCCAGTCGGTAAAAACATCTTACCTCGCCGTCAATTATCGACATCACGTTGGTAAAATAATCTGACCTCGCTGCCAATCCCCGACATCACGTCGGTAAAATCATTTGACCTCGCCGTCAGTCTTCAATATCAAGTAAAAACATCTGACCTCGCGGTCAGTCATCGACATCCAGTCGGTAAAAACATCTAACCTCACTGTCAGTCATCGACATCACGTCGGTAAAATCATCTGACCTCACTGTCAGTCCTCAACATCAAGTCGGTAAAAACATCTGACCTCGCCGTCAGTCATCAACATCACGTTAAAACATCTGACCTTGCCGTCTGTCTTCGACATCCAGTCGGTAAAAACATCTGACCTCGCCGACAGTCATCAACATCATGTAAAACCATCTGACCTCGCCGTCAGTCTTCGACATCCAGCCGGTAAAATCATCTGACCTCGCCGTCAGTCCTCGACATCAAGTCGGTAAAAACATCTGACTTTTCTGTCAGTCATCGACATTCGGTTGGTAAAATCATCTGACCTCGCCGTCAGTCCTCGACATCAAGTTGGTAAAAACATCTGACCTCTTCGTACGTCATCGACATCACGTGAAAGCATCTCACCTCGCCGTCAGTCATCGACATCCAGCCGGTAAAAACATCTGACCTCGCCGGCAGTATTCAATATCAAGTAAAAACATCTGACCTCGCCGTTAGTCATCGACATCAAGTGAAAGCATTCGACCTCGCTGTCATTCATCGATATCCAGTCGGTAAATACATCTGACCTCGCTGTCAATCATCGACATCACGTCCGTAAAATCATCTGACCTCGCCGTCAGTCCTCGACATCAAGTCGATAAAAACATATGACTTCGCTGTCAGTCATCGACATTCAGTCGGTAAAATCATCTGACCTCGTCGTCAGTCCTCGACATCAAGTTGGTAAAAATATCTGACCTCTTTGTCCGTCATCGACATCATGTGAAAGCATCTGACCTCGCCGTCAGGTATCGACATCCAGCCGGTAAAAACATCTGAACTCGCCGGCAGTCTTCAATATCAAGTAAAAACATCTGACCTCGCTGTCAGTCATCGACATCAAGTGAAAGCATCCGAACTCGCTTTCAGTCATAGACATCCATTCGGTAAAAACATCTGACCTCGCTGTCAATCATCGACATCACGTCGGTAAAATCATCTGACCTCGCTGTCAGTTCTCGACATCACATCGGTAAAATCATCTGACCTCGCCGTCATTCATCGACATCAAGTGAAAGCATCCGACCTCGCTGTCAGTCATAGACATCCATTCGGTAAAAACATCTGACCTCGCTGTCAATCATCGACATCACGTCGGTAAAATCATCTGACCTCGCCGTCATTTCTCGACATCACGTCAGTAAAATCATCTGACCTCGCCGTCAGTCCTCGACATCAAGTTGGTAAAAACATCTGACCTCTTCGTACGTCATCGACATCACGTGAAAGAATCTGACCTCGCCGTCAGTCATCGACATCCAGCCGGTAAAAACATCTGACCTCGCCGGCAGTATTCAATATCAAGTAAAAACTTCTGACCTCGCCGTTAGACATCGACATCAAGTGAAAGCATTCGACCTCGCTGGCATTCATCGATATCCAGTCGATAAAAACATCTGACCTCGCTGTCAATCATCGACATCACGTTCGTAAAATCATCTAACCTCGTCGTCAGTCCTCGACATCAAGTCGATAAAAATATCTGACTTCGCTGTCAGTCATTGACATTCAGTCGGTAAAATCATCTGACCTCGCCATCAGTCCTCGACATCAAGTTGGTAAAAATATCTGACCCCTTCTTCCGTCATCGACATCATGTGAAAGCATCTGACCTCGCCGTCAGGTATCGACATCCATCCGGTAAAAACATCTGAACTCGCCGGCAGTCTTCAATATCAAGTAAAAACATCTGACCTCGCTGTCAGTCATCGACATCAAGTGAAAGCATCCGACCTCGCTGTCAGTCATAGACATCCATTCGGTAAAAACATCTGACCTCGCTGTCAATCATCGACATCACGTTGGTAAAATCATCTGACCTCGCCGTCAGTTCTCGACATCACGTCGGTAAAATCATCTGACCTCGCCGTCAGTCATCGACATCAAGTGAAAGCATCCGACCTCGCTGTCAGTCATAGACATCCATTCGGTAAAAACATCTGACCTTGCTGTCAATCATCGACATCACATCGGTAAAATCATCTGACCTCGCCGTCAGTTCTCGACATCACGTCGGTAAAATCATCTGACTTCGCCGTCAGTCCTCGACATCAAGTCGGTAAAAACATCTGACCTCGTCGTCAGTCTTCAATATCAAGTAAAAACATCTGACCTCACCGTCAGTCATCGACATCCAGCCGGTAAAAACATCTGACCTCTCCGTCAGTCATGGATATCACGTCGATAAAATCATCTGACCTCGCCGTCAGTCCTCAACATCAGGTCGGTAAAAACATCTGACCTTGCCGTCAGTCATCGACATCCAGTCGGTAAAAACATCTGACCTCGCCGTCAGTCATTAACACCACGTCGGTAAAAGCATTTGACCTCTTCGTCAGTCATCGACATCAAGTCGGTAAAAAGATCTGACCTCGCCGTCAGTCATAGACATCATGTGAAAGCATCTGACCTCGCCGTCAGTCATCAACACTCAGTCGGTAAAAACATCTGAGCTCGCTGTCAGTCTTCAATTATCAAGTAAAATCATCTGACCTCGTCGTCAGTCATCAATATCCAGTCAATAAAAACATCTGACCTCGCCGTCAGTCATCAACATCACGTTGGTAAAAACATCTGACCTCGCCGCCAGTCATCGACATCCAGTCGATAAAAACATCTGACCTCGTTGTCAGTCATCGACATCACATCGGTAAAAGCATCTGACCTCGCCGTCAGTCCTCGACATCAAGCCGGTAAAATCATCTGACCTCGCCGTCAGTCATTGACATCACGTCGGTAAAATCATCTGACCTTGCAGTCAGTCCTCGATATCATATCGGTAAAAACTTTCGACCTCACTGTCAGTCATCAATATCAAGGGAAAGCATCCGACCTCGCCTTCAGTCATCGACATCCAGTCGGTAAAAACATCTTACCTCGCCGTCAATTATCGACATCACGTCGGTAAAATAATCTGACCTCGCTGCCAATCCCCGACATCACGTCGGTAAAATCATTTGACCTCGCCGTCAGTCTTCAATATCAAGTAAAAACATCTGACCTCGCGGTCAGTCATCGACATCCAGCCGGTAAAAACATCTAACTTCACTGTCAGTCATCGACATCACGTCGGTAGAATCATCTGACCTCACCGTCAGTCCTCAACATTAAGTCGGTAAAAACATCTGACCTCGCCGTCAGTCATCAACATCACGTTAAAACATCTGACCTCGCCGTCTGTCTTCGACATCCAGTCGGTAAAAACATCTGACCTCGCCGACAGTCATCAACATCATGTAAAACCATCTGACCTCGCCGTCAGTCTTCGACATCCAGCCGGTAAAAACATCTGACCTCGCCGTCAGTCATCGACATCACGTCGGTAAGATCATCTGGCTTCGCCGTCAGTCCTCGACATCAAGTCGGTAAAAACAGCTGACCTCGCCGTCAGTCATCTACACGCAGTCGGTTAAAACACCTGACCTCGCTATCAGTCTTCAATTATCAAGTAAAATCATCTGACCTCGTCGTCAGTCATCAATATCTAGTAGGTAAAAACATCTGACCTCGCTGTCAGTCATCAACATCACGTCGGTAAAATCATTTGACCTCGCCGTCAGTCCTCGACGTCAAGTCGGTAAAAACATTTTAACTCGCCATCAGTCTTTAATATCAAGTAAAAACTTCTGACCTAGCCGTCAGTCATCGTCATCCAGTCGGTAAAAAATCCTGACCTTGCCGTCAGTCATCAACATCACGTAAGTAAAAACATCTGACCTCGCCGTTAATCATCAACATCACGTCGGTAAAAGCATCTGACCTCGTCATTAGTCATCAACATCAAGTCAATAAAAACATCTAACCTCACCGTCAGTCAACGACATAACATCGGTAAAATCATCTGACCTAGCCGTCACTCCTTGACATCAAGTCGGTAAGAACATATGACCTCGCCGTCAGTCATAGACATTACGTGAAAGTATCTGACCTCGCCGCCAGCCATCGACACTCAGTCGGTAAAAACATCTGACCTCGCTGTCAGTCATCAACATCACGTCGGTAAAATCATCTGACCTCACCGTCAGTCCTCGACATCAAGCCGGTAAAATCATCTAACCTTGCCGTCAGTCATCGACATCACATCGATAAAATCACCTGACCTTGCTGTCAGTCCTCGACATCATATCGGTAAAAACATCTAACGTCGCGGTCAGTCATCGACATCACGTGAAAGCATCAGACCTTGCCGTCAGTCATCGACACTCAGTCGGTAAAAACATCTTACCTCGCCGTCAGTCATCAACATCACGTCGATAAACTCATTTGACTTCACCGTCAGTCCTCGACATCAAGCCGGTAAAATCATCTGACCTCGCCGTCAGTCATCGACATCACGTCGGTAAAATCATCTGACCTCGCCGTCAGTCATCGACATCACGTGAAAGCATCACACCTCTCTGTCAATCCTCAACATCACGTCGGTAAAATCATATGACCTCGCCGTCAGTCCTCAACATCAAGTCGGTAAAAACATCTCACCTCATCGTCAGTCTTCAATATCAAGTAAAAACATCTGACCTCGCTGTCAGTCATCAACATCCAGCCAGTAAAAACATCTGACCTCGCTGTCAGTCATCGACATCACATCCGTAAAATCATCTGACCTCGCCGTCAGACCTCGAAGACAAGTCGGTAAAAACATTTGACCTCACTGTCAGTCATCAACATCACGTAAAAACAACTGACCTCGCCGTCAGTCATCGACATCCAGTCGGTAAAACGATCTGACCTCGCCGTCAGTCATCAACATCACGTCGGTAAAACCATCTGACCTCGTCGTCAGTCATCGACATCAAGTCGGTAAAAACATTTGACCTCGCTGTCAGTCATCGACATCACGTCGGTAAAATCATCTGACCTCACCGTCAGTCCTCGACATCATGCTAGTAAAATCATCTGACCTCGCTGTCAGTCATTGACATCACGTCGGTAAAATCATCTGACCTCGCCGTCAGTCCTCAACATCATATCGGTAAAAACTTCTGACCTCGCGGTCAGTCATTGACATCACGTGAAAGCATCAGACATCGCCGTCAGTCATCGACAATCAGGCGGTAAAAACATCTGACCTCGTCGTCAGTCATCAACATCACATCGGTAAAATCATCTGACCTCACCGTCAGTCATCGACATCAAGCCGGTAAAATCATCTGACCTCGCCGTCAGTCATCGACATCACGTCGGTGAAATCATCTAACTTCGCCGTCAATCCTCGACATCATATCAGTAAAAACATCTAACCTCGCGGCCAGTCATCGACATCACGTGAAAGTATCTGACCTCTCCGCTAGTCATCGACATCTAGTTAGTAAAAACATCTGACCTCGCCGTCAGCCATCAACATCACGTCGGTAAAATCATCTGACCTCATTGTCAGTCCTCGACATCAAGCCGGTAAAATCATCTGACCTCGCCTTCAGTAATCGACATCACGTCGGTAAAATCATCTGACCTCGCCGTCAGTCCTCGACATCATATCGGTAAAAACATCTGACCTAGCGGTCAGTCATCGACATCACGTGAAAGCATCAGACCTCGCCGTCAGTCATCGACACTCAGTCGGTAAAAACATCTGACCTCGCTGTCAGTCATCAGCATCACGTCGGTAAAATCATCTGACCTCGCCGTCAGTCCTGGACATCAAGTCGGTAAAAACATCTGACTTCGCGATCAGTCATCGACATCCAGTCGGTAAAATCATCTGACCTCGCCGTCAGTCCTCGACATCAAGTTGGTAAAAACATCTGACTTCTTCGCCCGTCATCGACATCACGTGAAAGCATCTGACCTCGCCGTCAGGTATCGACATCCAGCCGGTAAAAACATCTGACCTCGCCGACAGTATTCAATATCAAGTAAAAACATCTGACCTCGCCATCAGTCATCAACATCAAGTGAAAGCATCTGACCTCGCTGTCAGTCATCGACATCCAGTCGGTAAAAACATCTGACCTCGCTGTCAATAATCGACATCACATCGGTAAAATCATTTGACCTCGCCGTCTGTCCTCGACATCACGTCGGTAAAATCATCTGACCTCGCCGTCAGTCGTCGACATCAAGTCGGTAAAAACATCTGACCTCGTCGTCAGTCTTTAATGTCAAGTAAAAACATCTGACCTCACCGTCAGTCATCGACATCTAGCCGGTAAAAACATCTGACCTCTCTGTCAGACATGGACATCACGTCGGTAAAACCATCTGACCTCGCCATAAGTCCTCAACATCAAGTCGGTAAAAACATCTGACCTCGCCGTCAGTCATCAACATCACGTAAAAAAAACTGACCTCGCCGTCAGACCTAGACATCCAGTCGGTAAAAACATATGACCTCTCTGCCAGTCATCAACACCACGTCGGTAAACGCATTCTGACCTCACCGGCAGTCTTCAATATCAAGTAAAAACATCTGACCTCGCCGTCAGTCACCGACATCAAGTGAAAGCTTCCGACCTCACCGTTAGTCATCGACATCCAGTCGGTAAAAACATCTGACCTCCCCGTCAATCATCGACATCACGTCGATAAAATCATCTGACCTCGCCGTCAATCCTCGACATCACGTCGGTAAAATCATCTGACCTCGCCGTCAGTCCTCGACATCAAATCGGTAAAAACATTTGACCTCATCGTCAGTCTTCAATATCAAGTAAAAACATTTGACCTCGCCGTCAGTCACCGACATCCAGCCGGTAAAAATATCTGACCTCACTGTCAGTCATCGACATCACTTTGGTAAAATCATCTGACCTCGCCGTCAGTCCTCGACATCAAGTCGGTAAAAACCTCTGACCTCGCCGTCAGTGATCAACATCACGTAAAAACAACTGACCTCGCCGTCAGTCATCGACACCCAGTCGCTAAAAACATCCGACCTTGCCGTCAGTCATCAACATCACGTCGGTAAAAGCATCTGACGTCGTCGTCAGTCATCGACATCAAGTCAGTAAAAAGATCTGACCTTGCCGTCAGTCATTGACATCACGTGAAAGCATCTGACCTCGCTGTCAGTCATCTACACTCAGTCTATAAAAACATCTGACCTCGCTGTCAGTCTTCAATTATCAAGTAAAATCATCTGACCTCGCCGTCAGTCATCAATATCCAGTCGGTAAAAACATCTAACCTCGCCGTCAGTCATCAACATCACGTCGGTAAAATCATCTGACCTCGCCGTCAGTCCTCGACATCAAGTCGTTAAAACATTTTACCTCGCCATCAATCATCGACATCACGTCGGTAAAATCATCTGACCTCGCCGTCAGTCCTCGACATCACGTCGGTAAAATCATATGACCTTGTCGTCAGTCCTCGACATCAGGTCGGTAAAAACATCTGACCTCGTCGTCAGTCTTCAATATCAAGTAAAAACATGTGACCTCGCCGTCAATCATCGACATCCAGCCGGTAAAATTATCTGACCTCGTCGTCAGTCATCAACATCACGTAAAAACAACTGACCTCGCCGTCAGTCATCGACATCCAGTCTCTAAAAACATCTGCCTCGCCATCAGTCATCAACATCACGTCGGTAAAAGCATCTGACGTCGTCGTCAGTCATCGACATCAAGTCGGTAAAAAGATCTGACCTTGCCGTCAGTCATTGACATCACGTGAAAGCATCTGACCTCGCTGTCAGTCATCTACGCTCAGTCTATAAAAACATCTGACCTCGCTGTCAGTCTTCAATTATGAAGTAAAATCATCTGACCTCGCCGTCAGTCATCAATATCCAGTCGGTAAAAACATCTAACCTCGCCGTCAGTCATCAACATCACGTCGGTAAAATCATCTGACCTCGCCGTCAGTCCTCGACATCAAGTCGTTAAAACATTTTACCTCGCCGTCAATCATCGACATCACGTCGGTAAAATCATCTGACCTCGCCGTCAGTCCTCGACATCACGTCGGTAAAATCATATGACCTTGTCATCAGTCCTCGACATCAGGTCGGTAAAAACATCTGACCTCGTCGTCAGTCTTCAATATCAAGTAAAAACATGTGACCTCGCCGTCAGTCATCGACATCCAGCCGGTAAAATTATCTGACCTCGTCGTCAGTCATCAACATCACGTAAAAACAACTGACCTCGCTGTCAGTTATCGACATCCAGTCGGTAAAAACATGTGACCTCGCTGTCAGTCATCAACATCACGTCGGTAAAAGCATCTGACCTCGCCGTCAGTCCTCAACATCATGTCGGAAAAAACATCTGACCTCGCCCTTAGTCATCGACATCACGTGAAAGCATCTGACCTCGCCGTCAGTCATCTACACTCACTCGGTAAAAACATTTGACCTCGCTGTCAGTCTTCAATTATCAAGTAAAATCATCTGACCTCGCCGTAAGTAATCAATATCTAGTCGGTAAAAACATTTAACCTCGTCGTCAGTCATCAACATCACGTCGGTAAAATCATTTGACCTCGCCGTCAGTCCTCGACATCATATCAGTAAAAACATCTGACCTTGCGGTCATTCATCGACATCACGTGAAAGCATCAAACCTCGCCGTCAGTCATCGACACTCAGTTGGTAAAACAACTGACTTCACCGTCAGTCATAAACATCACGTCGGTAAAATCATCTGACCTCGCCGTCAGTCCTCGACATTAAGTCGGTAAAAACATCTGACTTC
Source organism: Lathyrus sativus (assembly GCA_963859935.3). Classification (NCBI taxonomy): domain Eukaryota; kingdom Viridiplantae; phylum Streptophyta; class Magnoliopsida; order Fabales; family Fabaceae; genus Lathyrus; species Lathyrus sativus. The sequence continues at coordinate 29,297 of CAWUDS030001982.1, forward strand.
GCTGTCAGTCATCGACATTCAGTCGGTAAAATCATCATACCCTGCTGTCAGTCCTCGACATCAAGTTGGTAAAAACATCTGACCTCGCCGTCAGTCATCGACATCACATGAAAGCATCTGACCTCACCGTCAGTCATCGACATTCAGCTGGTAAAAACATCTGACCTCGCCGACAGTCTTTAATATAAAGTAAAAACATCTGACCTCGCCGTCAGTCATCGACATCAAGTGAAAGCATCTGACCTCGCAGTCAGTCATCGACATCCAGTCGGTAAAAACATCTGACCTCGCCGTCAATCATCGACATCACGTCGATAAAATCATCTGACCTCGCCGTTAATCCTCGACATCACGTTGGTAAATTCATCTGACCTCGCCATCAGTCCTCGACATCAAGTCGGTAAAAACATCTGACCTCGCCGTCAGTCATCAACATCACGTAAAAACAACTGACCTCGCCGTCAGTCAATGTCATATAGCCGGTAAAAACATCTGACCTCGCCATCAGTCATCAACATCACGTAAAAACAACTGACCTCGCCGTCAGTCATCGAATCCAGTCGGTAAAAACATTTGACCTCGCCGTCAGTCATCAACATCACGTCCGTAAAAGCATCTGACATCGTTGTCAGTCATCGACATCAAGTCGGTAAAAACATCTAACCTCTCCGTCAGTCATCGACATCACGTCGGTAAAATCATCTGACCTCACCGTCACTCCTCGACATCAAGCCGGTAAAATCATCTGACCTCGCTGTCAGTCATCGACATCACGTCGGTAAAATCATCTGACCTCGCCGTCAGTCCTCGACATCATATCGATAAAAATATCTGACCTCGCGGTCAGTCATCGACATCACGTGAAAGCATCAGACCTCGCCATCAGTCATCGACAATCAGTCGGTAAAAACATCTGACCTCGTCGTCAGTCATCAACATCACATCGGTAAAATCATCTGACCTCACCGTCAGTTATCGACATCAAGCCGGTAAAATCATCTGACCTCGTCGTCAGTCATCGACATCACGTCAGTAAAATGATCTGACCTCGCCGTCAGTCTTCGACATCATTTCGGTAAAAACATTTAACCTCGCGGTCAGTCATCGACATCACGTGAAAGCATCATACCTCGGCGTCAGTCATCGACACTCAGTCGGTAAAAACATCTGACCTCGCTGTCAGTCATTGACATCACGTCGGTAAAATCATCTGACCTCGCCGTCAGTCCTCGACATCATATCGGTAAAAATATCTGACCTCGCGGTCAGTCATCGACATCACGTGAAAGAATCAAACCTCTCCTTCAGTCATCGATACTCACTCAGTAAAAACATCTGACCTCACCGTCAGTCATCAACATCACGTCGGTAAAATCATCTGACCTCGCGGTCAGTCCTCAACATCAAGTCGGTAAAAACATCTGACATCGGTGTCAGTCATCGACATTCAGTCGGTAAAATCATCTGACCTCGCTGTCAGTCCTCGACATCAAGTTGATAAAAACATCTGACGTTGTCGTCAGTCATCGACATCACGTGAAAGCATCTGACCTCGCCGTCAGTCATCGACATCCAGTCGGTAAAAACATCTGACCTCGCCGGCAGTCTTCAATATCAAGTAAAAACATCTGACCTCGCTGTCAGTAATCGACATCAAGTGAAAGCATCCGACCTCGCCTTCAGTCATCGACATCTAGTCGGTAAAAACATCTTACCTCTCCGTCAATCATCGACATCACGTCGATAAAATCATCTGACCTCGCCGTCAATCCTCGACATCACGTCGGTAAAATCATCTGACCTCGCCGTCAGTCCTCAAAATCATATCGGTAAAAACATTTGACCTCGTCGTCAGTCTTCAATATCAAGTAAAAACATCTGACCTCGCGGTCAGTCATCGACATCCAGCCGGTAAAAACATCTAACCTCACTTTCAGTCATCGACATCACGTCAGTAAAATCATCTGACCTCGCCGTCAGACCTAGACATCAAGTCGATAAAAACATCTGACCTCCTCGTCAGTCATCAACATCACGTAAAAACAACTAACCTCGCCGTCAGTCATCGATATCCAGTCGGTAAAAACATCTGACCTCGCCGTCAGTCATCAACATCACGTCGGTAAAATCATCTGACCTCGTCGTCAATCATCGACATCAAGTCGGTAAAAAGATCTGACCTCGCCCTTAGTCATCGACATCACGTGAAAGCATCTGACCTCGCCGTCAGTCATCTACACTCACTCGGTAAAAACATTTGACCTCGCTGTCAGTCTTCAATTATCAAGTAAAATCATCTGACCTCGCCGTAAGTAATCAATATCTAGTCGGTAAAAACATCTGACCTCGTCGTCAGTCATCAACATCACGTCGGTAAAATCATTTGACCTCGCCGTCAGTCCTCGACATCATATCAGTAAAAACATCTGACCTTGCGGTCATTCATCGACATCACGTGAAAGCATCAAACCTCGCCGTCAGTCATCGACACTCAGTTGGTAAAACAACTGACTTCACCGTCAGTCATCAACATCACGTCGGTAAAATCATCTGACCTCGCCGTCAGTCCTCGACATTAAGTCGGTAAAAACATCTGACTTCGCTGTCAGTCATCGACATTCAGTCAGTAAAATCATCATACCCTGCTGTCAGTCCTCGACATCAAGTTGGTAAAAACATCTGACCTCGCCGTCAGTCATCGACATCACATGAAAGCATCTGACCTCACCGTCAGTCATCGACATTCAGCTGGTAAAAACATCTGACCTCGCCGACAGTCTTTAATATAAAGTAAAAACATCTGACCTCGCCGTCAGTCATCGACATCAAGTGAAAGCATCTGACCTCGCAGTAAGTCATCGACATCCAGTCGGTAAAAACATCTGACCTCGCCGTCAATCATCGACATCACGTCGATAAAATCATCTGACCTCGCCGTCAATCCTCGACATCACGTTGGTAAATTTATCTGACCTCGCCATCAGTCCTCGACATCAAGTCGGTAAAAACATCTGACCTCGCCGTCAGTCATCAACATCACGTAAAAACAACTGACCTCGCCGTCAGTCAATGTCATATAGCCGGTAAAAACATCTGACCTCGCCATCAGTCATCAACATCACGTAAAAACAACTGACCTCGCCGTCAGTCATCGAATCCAGTCGGTAAAAACATTTGACCTCGCTGTCAGTCATCAACATCACGTCCGTAAAAGCATCTGACATCGTTGTCAGTCATCGACATCAAGTTGGTAAAAACATCTGACCTCGCCGTCAGTCATCGACATCACGTCGGTAAAATCATCTGACCTCACCGTCAGTCCTCGACATCAAGCCGGTAAAATCATCTGACCTCGCTGTCAGTCATCGACATCACGTCGGTAAAATCATCTGACCTCGCCGTCAGTCCTCGACATCATATCGATAAAAATATCTGACCTCGCGGTCAGTCATCGACATCACGTGAAAGCATCAGACCTCGCCATCAGTCATCGACAATCAGTCGGTAAAAACATCTGACCTCGTCATCAGTCATCAACATCACATCGGTAAAATCATCTGACCTCACCGTCAGTTATCGACATCAAGCCGGTAAAATCATCTGACCTCGCCGTCAGTCATCGACATCACGTCAGTAAAATGATCTGACCTCGCCGTCAGTCTTCGACATCATTTCGGTAAAAACATTTAACCTCGCGGTCAGTCATCGACATCACGTGAAAGCATCATACCTCGGCGTCAGTCATCGACACTCAGTCGGTAAAAACATCTGACCTCGCTGTCAGTCATTGACATCACGTCGGTAAAATCATCTGACCTCGCCGTCAGTCCTCGACATCATATCGGTAAAAACATCTGACCTCGCGGTCAGTCATCGACATCACGTGAAAGAATCAAACCTCTCCTTTAGTCATCGATACTCACTCAATAAAAACATCTGACCTCACCGTCAGTCATCAACATCACGTCGGTAAAATCATTTGACCTCGCGGTCAGTCCTCAACATCAAGTCGGTAAAAACATCTGACATCGGTGTCAGTCATCGACATTCAGTCGGTAAAATCATCTGACCTCGCTGTCAGTCCTCGACATCAAGTTGATAAAAACATCTGACCTCCCCGTCAGTCATCGACATCCAGTCGGTAAAAACATCTGACCTCGCCAGCAGTCTTCAATATCAAGTAAAAACATCTGACCTCGCTGTCAGTAATCGACATCAAGTGAAAGCATCCGACCTCGCCTTCAGTCATCGACATCTAGTCGGTAAAAACATCTTACCTCTCCGTCAATCATCGACATCACGTCGATAAAATCATCTGACCTCGCCGTCAATCCTCGACATCACGTCGGTAAAATCATCTGACCTCGCCGTCAGTCCTCAAAATCATATCGGTAAAAACATTTGACCTCGTCGTCAGTCTTCAATATCAAGTAAAAACATCTGACCTCGCGGTCAGTCATCGACATCCAGCCGGTAAAAACATCTAACCTCACTTTCAGTCATCGACATCACGTCAGTAAAATCATCTGACCTCGCCGTCAGACCTAGACATCAAGTCGATAAAAACATCTGACCTCCCCGTCAGTCATCAACATCACGTAAAAACAACTAACCTCGTCGTCAGTCATCGATATCCAGTCGGTAAAAACATCTGACCTCGCCGTCAGTCATCAACATCACGTCGGTAAAATCATCTGACCTCGTCGTCAATCATCGACATCAAGTCGGTAAAAAGATCTGACCTCGCCCTTAGTCATCGACATCACGTGAAAGCATCTGACCTCGCCGTCAGTCATCTACACTCACTCGGTAAAAACATTTGACCTCGCTGTCAGTCTTCAATTATCAAGTAAAATCATCTGACCTTGCCGTAAGTAATCAATATCTAGTCGGTAAAAACATCTGACCTCGTCGTCAGTCATCAACATCACGTCGGTAAAATCATTTGACCTCGCCGTCAGTCCTCGACATCATATCAGTAAAAACATCTGACCTTGCGGTCATTCATCGACATCACGTGAAAGCATCAAACCTCGCCGTCAGTCATCGACACTCAGTTGGTAAAACAACTGACTTCACCGTCAGTCATCAACATCACGTCGGTAAAATCATCTGACCTCGCCGTCAGTCCTCGACATTAAGTCGGTAAAAACATCTGACTTCGCTGTCAGTCATCGACATTCAGTCAGTAAAATCATCATACCCTGCTGTCAGTCCTCGACATCAAGTTGGTAAAAACATCTGACCTCGCCGTCAGTCATCGACATCACATGAAAGCATCTGACCTCACCGTCAGTCATCGACATTCAGCTGGTAAAAACATCTGACCTCGCCGACAGTCTTTAATATAAAGTAAAAACATCTGACCTCGCCGTCAGTCATCGACATCAAGTGAAAGCATCCGACCTCGCAGTCAGTCATCGACATCCAGTCGGTAAAAACATCTGACCTCGCCGTCAATCATCGACATCACGTCGATAAAATCATCTGACCTCGCCATCAGTCCTCGACATCAAGTCGGTAAAAACATCTGACCTCGCCGTCAGTCATCAACATCTCGTAAAAACAACTGACCTCGCCGTCAGTCAATGTCATATAGCCGGTAAAAACATCTGACCTCGCCATCAGTCATCAACATCACGTAAAAACAACTGACCTCGCCGTCAGTCATCGAATCCAGTCGGTAAAAACATTTGACCTCGCCGTCAGTCATCAACATCACGTCCGTAAAAGCATCTGACATCGTTGTCAGTCATCGACATCAAGTCGGTAAAAACATCTGACCTCGCCGTCAGTCATCGACATCACGTCCGTAAAATCATCTGACCTCACCGTCAGTCCTCGACATCAAGCCGGTAAAATCATCTGACCTCGCTGTCAGTCATCGACATCACGTCGGTAAAATCATCTGACCTCGCCGTCAGTCCTCGACATCATATCGATAAAAACATCTGACCTCGCGGTCAGTCATCGACATCACGTGAAAGCATCAGACCTCGCCATCAGTCATCGACAATCAGTCGGTAAAAACATCTGACCTCGTCGTCAGTCATCAACATCACATCGGTAAAATCATCTGACCTCACCGTCAGTTATCGACATCAAGCCGGTAAAATCATCTGACCTCGCCGTCAGTCATCGACATCACGTCAGTAAAATGATCTGACCTCGCCGTCAGTCTTTGACATCATTTCGGTAAAAACATTTAACCTCGCGGTCAGTCATCGACATCACGTGAAAGCATCATACCTCGGCGTCAGTCATCGACACTCAGTCGGTAAAAACATCTGACCTCGCCGTCAGTCATCAACATCACGTCGGTAAAATCATCTGACCTCGCCGTCAGTCCTCGACATCAAGTCGTTAAAACATTTTACCTCGCCGTCAATCATCGACATCACGTCGGTAAAATCATCTGACCTCGCCGTCAGTCCTCGACATCACGTCGGTAAAATCATATGACCTTGTCGTCAGTCCTCGACATCAGGTCGGTAAAAACATCTGACCTCGTCGTCAGTCTTCAATATCAAGTAAAAACATGTGACCTCGCCGTCAATCATCGACATCCAGCCGGTAAAATTATCTGACCTCGTCGTCAGTCATCAACATCACGTAAAAACAACTGACCTCGCCGTCAGTCATCGACATCCAGTCTCTAAAAACATCTGCCTCGCCATCAGTCATCAACATCACGTCGGTAAAAGCATCTGACGTCGTTGTCAGTCATCGACATCAAGTCGGTAAAAAGATCTGACCTTGCCGTCAGTCATTGACATCACGTGAAAGCATCTGACCTCGCTGTCAGTCATCTACGCTCAGTCTATAAAAACATCTGACCTCGCTGTCAGTCTTCAATTATGAAGTAAAATCATCTGACCTCGCCGTCAGTCATCAATATCCAGTCGGTAAAAACATCTAACCTCGCCGTCAGTCATCAACATCACGTCGGTAAAATCATCTGACCTCGCCGTCAGTCCTCGACATCAAGTCGTTAAAACATTTTACCTCGCCGTCAATCATCAACATCACGTCGGTAAAATCATCTGACCTCGCCGTCAGTCCTCGACATCACGTCGGTAAAATCATATGACCTTGTCATCAGTCCTCGACATCAGGTCGGTAAAAACATCTGACCTCGTCGTCAGTCTTCAATATCAAGTAAAAATATGTGACCTCGCCGTCAGTCATCGACATCCAGCCGGTAAAATTATCTGACCTCGTCGTCAGTCATCAACATCACGTAAAAACAACTGACCTCGCTGTCAGTTATCGACATCCAGTCGGTAAAAACATGTGACCTCGCTGTCAGTCATCAACATCACGTCGGTAAAAGCATCTGACCTCGCCGTCAGTCCTCAACATCATGTCGGAAAAAACATCTGACCTCGCCCTTAGTCATCGACATCACGTGAAAGCATCTGACCTCGCCGTCAGTCATCTACACTCACTCGGTAAAAACATTTGACCTCGCTGTCAGTCTTCAATTATCAAGTAAAATCATCTGACCTCGCCGTAAGTAATCAATATCTAGTCGGTAAAAACATCTAACCTCGTCGTCAGTCATCAACATCACGTCGGTAAAATCATTTGACCTCGCCGTCAGTCCTCGACATCATATCAGTAAAAACATCTGACCTTGCGGTCATTCATCGACATCACGTGAAAGCATCAAACCTCGCCGTCAGTCATCGACACTCAGTTGGTAAAACAACTGACTTCACCGTCAGTCATCAACATCACGTCGGTAAAATCATCTGACCTCGCCGTCAGTCCTCGACATTAAGTCGGTAAAAACATCTGACTTCGCTGTCAGTCATCGACATTCAGTCAGTAAAATCATCATACCCTGCTGTCAGTCCTCGACATCAAGTTGGTAAAAACATCTGACCTCGCCGTCAGTCATCGACATCACATGAAAGCATCTGACCTCACCGTCAGTCATCGACATTCAGCTGGTAAAAACATCTGACCTCGCCGTCAGTCATCGACATCACATGAAAGCATCTGACCTCACCGTCAGTCATCGACATTCAGCTGGTAAAAACATCTGACCTCGCCGACAGTCTTTAATATAAAGTAAAAACATCTGACCTCGCCGTCAGTCATCGACATCAAGTGAAAGCATCTGACCTCGCAGTCAGTCATCGACATCCAGTCGGTAAAAACATCTGACCTCGCCGTCAATCATCGACATCACGTCGATAAAATCATCTGACCTCGCCGTCAATCCTCGACATCACGTTGGTAAATTCATCTGACCTCGCCATCAGTCCTCGACATCAAGTCGGTAAAAACATCTGACCTCGCCGTCAGTCATCAACATCACGTAAAAACAACTGACCTCGCCGTCAGTCAATGTCATATAGCCGGTAAAAACATCTGACCTCGCCATCAGTCATCAACATCACGTAAAAACAACTGACCTCGCCGTCAGTCATCGAATCCAGTCGGTAAAAACATTTGACCTCGCCGTCAGTCATCAACATCACGTCCGTAAAAGCATCTGACATCGTTGTCAGTCATCGACATCAAGTCGGTAAAAACATCTAACCTCGCCGTCAGTCATCGACATCACGTCGGTAAAATCATCTGACCTCACCGTCAGTCCTCGACATCAAGCCGGTAAAATCATCTGACCTCGCTGTCAGTCATCGACATCACGTCGGTAAAATCATCTGACCTCGCCGTCAGTCCTCGACATCATATCGATAAAAATATCTGACCTCGCGGTCAGTCATCGACATCACGTGAAAGCATCAGACCTCGCCATCAGTCATCGATAATCAGTCGGTAAAAACATCTGACCTCGTCGTCAGTCATCAACATCACATCGGTAAAATCATCTGACCTCACCGTCAGTTATCGACATCAAGCCGGTAAAATCATCTGACCTCGTCGTCAGTCATCGACATCACGTCAGTAAAATGATCTGACCTCGCCGTCAGTCTTCGACATCATTTCGGTAAAAACATTTAACCTCGCGGTCAGTCATCGACATCACGTGAAAGCATCATACCTCGGCGTCAGTCATCGACACTCAGTCGGTAAAAACATCTGACCTCGCTGTCAGTCATTGACATCACGTCGGTAAAATCATCTGACCTCCCCGTCAGTCCTCGACATCATATCGGTAAAAACATCTGACCTCGCGGTCAGTCATCGACATCACGTGAAAGAATCAAACCTCTCCTTCAGTCATCGATACTCACTCAGTAAAAACATCTGACCTCACCGTCAGTCATCAACATCACGTCGGTAAAATCATCTGACCTCGCAGTCAGTCCTCAACATCAAGTCGGTAAAAACATCTGACATCGGTGTCAGTCATCGACATTCAGTCGGTAAAATCATCTGACCTCGCTGTCAGTCCTCGACATCAAGTTGATAAAAACATCTGACGTTATCGTCAGTCATCGACATCACGTGAAAGCATCTGACCTCGCCGTCAGTCATCGACATCCAGTCGGTAAAAACATCTGACCTCGCCGGCAGTCTTCAATATCAAGTAAAAACATCTGACCTCGCTGTCAGTAATCGACATCAAGTGAAAGCATCCGACCTCGCCTTCAGTCATCGACATCTAGTCGGTAAAAACATCTTACCTCTCCGTCAATCATCGACATCACGTCGATAAAATCATCTGACCTCGCCGTCAATCCTCGACATCACGTCGGTAAAATCATCTGACCTCGCCGTCAGTCCTCAAAATCATATCGGTAAAAACATTTGACCTCGTCGTCAGTCTTCAATATCAAGTAAAAACATCTGACCTCGCGGTCAGTCATCGACATCCAGCCGGTAAAAACATCTAACCTCACTTTCAGTCATCGACATCACGTCAGTAAAATCATCTGACCTCGCCGTCAGACCTAGACATCAAGTCGATAAAAACATCTGACCTCCCCGTCAGTCATCAACATCACGTAAAAACAACTAACCTCGTCGTCAGTCATCGATATCCAGTCGGTAAAAACATCTGACCTCGCCGTCAGTCATCAACATCACGTCGGTAAAATCATCTGACCTCGTCGTCAATCATCGACATCAAGTCGGTAAAAAGATCTGACCTCGCCCTTAGTCATCGACATCACGTGAAAGCATCTGACCTCGCTGTCAGTCATCTACACTCACTCGGTAAAAACATTTGACCTCGCTGTCAGTCTTCAATTATCAAGTAAAATCATCTGACCTCGCCGTAAGTAATCAATATCTAGTCGGTAAAAACATCTGACCTCGTCGTCAGTCATCAACATCACGTCGGTAAAATCATTTGAACTCGCCGTCAGTCCTCGACATCATATCAGTAAAAACATCTGACCTTGCGGTCATTCATCGACATCACGTGAAAGCATCAAACCTCGCCGTCAGTCATCGACACTCAGTTGGTAAAACAACTGACTTCACCGTCAGTCATCAACATCACGTCGGTAAAATCATCTGACCTCGCCGTCAGTCCTCGACATTAAGTCGGTAAAAACATCTGACTTCGCTGTCAGTCATCGACATTCAGTCGGTAAAATCATCATACCCTGCTGTCAGTCCTCGACATCAAGTTGGTAAAAACATCTGACCTCGCCGTCAGTCATCGACATCACATGAAAGCATCTGACCTCACCGTCAGTCATCGACATTCAGCTGGTAAAAACATCTGACCTCGCCGACAGTCTTTAATATAAAGTAAAAACATCTGACCTCGCCGTCAGTCATCGACATCAAGTGAAAGCATCCGACCTCGCAGTCAGTCATCGACATCCAGTCGGTAAAAACATCTGACCTCGCCGTCAATCATCGACATCACGTCGATAAAATCATCTGACCTCGCCGTCAATCCTCGACATCACGTTGGTAAATTCATCTGACCTCGCCATCAGTCCTCGACATCAAGTCGGTAAAAACATCTGACCTCGCCGTCAGTCATCAACATCACGTAAAAACAACTGACCTCGCCGTCAGTCAATGTCATATAGCCGGTAAAAACGTCTGACCTCGCCATCAATCATCAACATCACGTAAAAACAACTGACCTCGCCGTCAGTCATCGAATCCAGTCGGTAAAAACATTTGACCTCGCCGTCAGTCATCAACATCACGTCCGTAAAAGCATCTGACATCGTTGTCAGTCATCGACATCAAGTCGGTAAAAACATCTAACCTCGCCGTCAGTCATCGACATCACGTCGGTAAAATCATCTGACCTCACCGTCAGTCCTCGACATCAAGCCGGTAAAATCATCTGACCTTGCTGTCAGTCATCGATATCACGTCGGTAAAATCATCTGACCTCGCCGTCAGTCCTCGACATCATATCGATAAAAATATCTGACCTCGCGGTCAGTCATCGACATCACGTGAAAGCATCAGACCTCGCCATCAGTCATCGACAATCAGTCGGTAAAAACATCTGACCTCGTCGTCAGTCATCAACATCACATCGGTAAAATCATCTGACCTCACCGTCAGTTATCGACATCAAGCCGGTAAAATCATCTGACCTCGCCGTCAGTCATCGACATCACGTCAGTAAAATGATCTGACCTCGCCGTCAGTCTTCGACATCATTTCGGTAAAAACATTTAACCTCGCGGTCAGTCATCGACATCACGTGAAAGCATCATACCTCGGCGTCAGTCATCGACACTCAGTCGGTAAAAACATCTGACCTCGCTGTCAGTCATTGACGTCACGTCGGTAAAATCATCTGACCTCGCCGTCAATCCTCGACATCATATCGGTAAAAACATCTGACCTCGCGGTCAGTCATCGACATCACGTGAAAGAATCAAACCTCTCCTTTAGTCATCGATACTCACTCAATAAAAACATCTGACCTCACCGTCAGTCATCAACATCACGTCGGTAAAATCATTTGACCTCGCGGTCAGTCCACAACATCAAGTCGGTAAAAACATCTGACATCGGTGTCAGTCATCGACATTCAGTCGGTAAAATCATCTGACCTCGCTGTCAGTCCTCGACATCAAGTTGATAAAAACATCTGACGTCGCCGTCAGTCATCGACATCACGTGAAAGCATCTGACCTCACCGTCAGTCATCGACATCCAGTCGGTAAAAACATCTGACCTCGCCGGCAGTCTTCAATATCAAGTAAAAACATCTGACCTCGCTGTCAGTAATCGACATCAAGTGAAAGCATCCGACCTCGCCTTCAGTCATCGACATCTAGTCGGTAAAAACATCTTACCTCTCCGTCAATCATCGACATCACGTCGATAAAATCATCTGACCTCGCCGTCAATCCTCGACATCACGTCGGTAAAATCATCTGACCTCGCCGTCAGTCCTCAAAATCATATCGGTAGAAACATTTGACCTCGTCGTAAGTCTTCAATATCAAGTAAAAACATCTGACCTCGCGGTCAGTCATCGACATCCAGCCGGTAAAAACATCTAACCTCACTTTCAGTCATCGACATCACGTCAGTAAAATCATCTGACCTCGCCGTCAGACCTAGACATCAAGTCGATAAAAACATCTGACCTCCCCGTCAGTCATCAACATCACGTAAAAACAACTAACCTCGCCGTCAGTCATCGATATCCAGTCGGTAAAAACATCTGACCTCGCTGTCAGTCATCAACATCACGTCGGTAAAATCATCTGACCTCGCCGTCAATCATCGACATCAAGTCGGTAAAAAGATCTGACCTCGCCCTTAGTCATCGACATCACGTGAAAGCATCTGACCTCGCCATCAGTCATCTACACTCACTCGGTAAAAACATTTGACCTCGCTGTCAGTCTTCAATTATCAAGTAAAATCATCTGACCTCGCCGTAAGTAATCAATATCTAGTCGGTAAAAACATCTGACCTCGTCGTCAGTCATCAACATCACGTCGGTAAAATCATTTGACCTCGCCGTCAGTCCTCGACATCATATCAGTAAAAACATCTGACCTTGCGGTCATTCATCGACATCACGTGAAAGCATCAAACCTCGCCGTCAGTCATCGACACTCAGTTGGTAAAACAACTGACTTCACCGTCAGTCATCAACATCACGTCGGTAAAATCATCTGACCTCGCCGTCAGTCCTCGACATTAAGTCGGTAAAAACATCTGACTTCGCTGTCAGTCATCGACATTCAGTCGGTAAAATCATCATACCCTGCTGTCAGTCCTCGACATCAAGTTGGTAAAAACATCTGACCTCGCCGTCAGTCATCGACATCACATGAAAGCATCTGACCTCACCGTCAGTCATCGACATTCAGCTGGTAAAAACATCTGACCTCGCTGACAGTCTTTAATATAAAGTAAAAACATCTGACCTCGCCGTCAGTCATCGACATCAAGTGAAAGCATCCGACCTCGCAGTCAGTCATCGACATCCAGTCGGTAAAAACATCTGACCTCGCCGTCAATCATCGACATCACGTCGATAAAATCATCTGACCTCGCCGTCAATCCTCGACATCACGTTGGTAAATTCATCTGACCTCGCCATCAGTCCTCGACATCAAGTCGGTAAAAACATCTGACCTCGCCGTCAGTCATCAACATCACGTAAAAACAACTGACCTCGCCGTCAGTCAATGTCATATAGCCGGTAAAAACATCTGACCTCGCCATCAGTCATCAACATCACGTAAAAACAACTGACCTCGCCGTCAGTCATCGAATTCAGTCGGTAAAAACATTTGACCTCGCCGTCAGTCATCAACATCACGTCCGTAAAAGCATCTGACATCGTTGTCAGTCATCGACATCAAGTCGGTAAAAACATCTGACCTCGCTGTCAGTCATCGACATCACGTCGGTAAAATCATCTGACCTCACCGTCAGTCCTCGACATCAAGCCGGTAAAATCATCTGACCTCGCTGTCAGTCATCGACATCACGTCGGTAAAATCATCTGACCTCGCCGTCAGTCCTCGACATCATATCGATAAAAATATCTGACCTCGCGGTCAGTCATCGACATCACGTGAAAGCATCAGACCTCGCCATCAGTCATCGACAATCAGTCGGTAAAAACATCTGACCTCGTCGTCAGTCATCAACATCACATCGGTAAAATCATCTGACCTCACTGTCAGTTATCGACATCAAGCCGGTAAAATCATCTGACCTCGCCGTCAGTCATCGACATCACGTCAGTAAAATGATATGACCTCGCCGTCAGTCTTTGACATCATTTCGGTAAAAACATTTAACCTCGCGGTCAGTCATCGACATCACGTGAAAGCATCATACCTCGGCGTCAGTCATCGACACTCAGTCGGTAAAAACATCTGACCTCGCTGTCAGTCATTGACATCACGTCGGTAAAATCATCTGACCTCGCCGTCAATCCTCGACATCATATCGGTAAAAACATCTGACCTCGCGGTCAGTCATCGACATCACGTGAAAGAATCAAACCTCTCCTTTAGTCATCGATACTCACTCAATAAAAACATCTGACCTCACCGTCAGTCATCAACATCACGTCGGTAAAATCATTTGACCTCGCGGTCAGTCCTCAACATCAAGTCGGTAAAAACATCTGACATCGGTGTCAGTCATCGACATTCAGTCGGTAAAATCATCTGACCTCGCTGTCAGTCCTCGACATCAAGTTGATAAAAACATCTGACGTCGCCGTCAGTCATCGACATCACGTGAAAGCAGCTGACTTCGCCGTCAGTCATCGACATCCAGCCGGTAAAAACATCTGACCTTGCCGGCAGTCTTCAATATCAAGTAAAAACATCTGACCTCGCTGTCAGTAATCGACATCAAGTGAAAGCATCCGACCTCGCCTTCAGTCATCGACATCTAGTCAGTAAAAACATCTTACCTCTCCGTCAATCATCGACATCACGTCGATAAAATCATCTGACCTCGCCGTCAATCCTCGACATCACGTCGGTAAAATCATCTGACCTCGCCGTCAGTCCTCAAAATCAAATCGGTAAAAACATTTGACCTCGTCGTCAGTCTTCAATATCAAGTAAAAACATCTGACCTCGCGGTCAGTCATCGACATCCAGCCGGTAAAAACATCTAACCTCACTTTCAGTCATCGACATCACGTCAGTAAAATCATCTGACCTCGCCGTCAGACCTAGACATCAAGTCGATAAAAACATCTGACCTCCCCGTCAGTCATCAACATCACGTAAAAACAACTAACCTCGCCGTCAGTCATCGATATCCAGTCGGTAAAAACATCTGACCTCGCTGTCAGTCATCAACATCACGTCGGTAAAAGCATCTGACCTCGTCGTCAATCATCGACATCAAGTCGGTAAAAAGATCTGACCTCGCCCTTAGTCATAGACATCACGTGAAAGCATCTGACCTCGCCGTCAGTCATCTACACTCAGTCGGTAAAAACATCTGACCTCGCTGTCAGTCTTCAATTATGATGTAAAATCATCTGACCTCGCCGTAAGTCATCAACATCTAGTCGATAAAAACATCTGACCTCGTTATCAGTCATCAACATCACGTCGGTAAAATCATCTGACCTCGCTGTCAGTCCTCGACATCATATCAGTAAAAACATCTGACCTCGCGGTTATTCATCGACATCACTTGAAAGCATCAAACCTCGCCGTCAGTCATTGACATATAGCCGGTAAAAACATCTGACCTCGCCATCAGTCATCAACATCACGTAAACACAACTGACCTCGTCGTCAGTCATCGACATCCAGTCGGTAAAACCATTTGACCTCGCCGTCAGTCATCAACATCACGTCCGTAAAAGCATCTGACCTCGTCGTCAGTCATCGACATCAAGTCGGTAAAAAAATCTGACCTCGCCGTCAGTCATCGACATCACGTCGATAAAATCATCTGACCTCATCGTCAGACCTCGACATCAAGCCGGTAAAATCATCTGACCTCGCTGTCAGTCATCGACATCACGTCGGTAAAATCATCTGACCTCGCCGTCAGTCCTCGACATCATATCGGGAAAAACATCTGACCTTGCGGTCATTCATCGACATCACGTGAAAGCATCAAACCTCGCCGTCAGTCATCGACACTCAGTTGGTAAAACAACTGACTTCACCGTCAGTCATCAACATCACGTCGGTAAAATCATCTGACCTCGCCGTCAATCCTCGACATTAAGTCGGTAAAAACATCTGACTTCGCTGTCAGTCATCGACATTCAGTCGGTAAAATCATCATACCCTGCTGTCAGTCCTCGACATCAAGTTGGTAAAAACATCTGACCTCGCCGTCAGTCATCGACATCACATGAAAGCATCTGACCTCACCGTCAGTCATCGACATTCAGCTGGTAAAAACATCTGACCTCGCCGACAGTCTTTAATATAAAGTAAAAACATCTGACCTCGCCGTCAGTCATCGACATCAAGTGAAAGCATCCGACCTCGCAGTCAGTCATCGACATCCAGTCGGTAAAAACATCTGACCTCGCCGTCAATCATCGACATCACGTCGATAAAATCATCTGACCTCGCCGTCAATCCTCGACATCACGTTGGTAAATTCATCTGACCTCGCCATCAGTCCTCGACATCAAGTCGGTAAAAACATCTGACCTCGCCGTCAGTCATCAACATCACGTAAAAACAACTGACCTCGCCGTCAGTCAATGTCATATAGCCGGTAAAAACATCTGACCTCGCCATCAGTCATCAACATCACGTAAAAACAACTGACCTCGCCGTCAGTCATCGAATCCAGTCGGTAAAAACATTTGACCTCGCCGTCAGTCATCAACATCACGTCCGTAAAAGCATCTGACATCGTTGTCAGTCATCGACATCAAGTCGGTAAAAACATCTGACCTCGTCGTCAGTCATCGACATCACGTCGGTAAAATCATCTGACCTCACCGTCAGTCCTCGACATCAAGCCGGTAAAATCATCTGACCTCGCTGTCAGTCATCGACATCACGTCGGTAAAATCATCTGACCTCGCCGTCAGTCCTCGACATCATATCGATAAAAATATCTGACCTCGCGGTCAGTCATCGACATCACGTGAAAGCATCAGACCTTGCCATCAGTCATCGACAATCAGTCGGTAAAAACATCTGACCTCGTCGTCAGTCATCAACATCACATCGGTAAAATCATCTGACCTCACCGTCAGTTATCGACATCAAGCCGGTAAAATCATCTGACCTCGCCGTCAGTCATCGACATCACGTCAGTAAAATGATCTGACCTCGCCGTCAGTCTTTGACATCATTTCGGTAAAAACATTTAACCTCGCGGTCAGTCATCGACATCACGTGAAAGCATCATACCTCGGCGTCAGTCATCGACACTCAGTCGGTAAAAACATCTGACCTCGCTGTCAGTCATTGACATCACGTCGGTAAAATCATCTGACCTCGCCGTCAGTCCTCGACATCATATCGGTAAAAACATCTGACCTCGCGGTCAGTCATCGACATCACGTGAAAGAACCAAACCTCTCCTTTAGTCATCGATACTCACTCAATAAAAACATCTGACCTCACCGTCAGTCATCAACATCACGTCGGTAAAATCATTTGACCTCGCGGTCAGTCCTCAACATCAAGTCGGTAAAAACATCTGACATCGGTGTCAGTCATCGACATTCAGTCGGTAAAATCATCTGACCTCGCTGTCAGTCCTCGACATCAAGTTGATAAAAACATCTGACGTCGCCGTCAGTCATCGACATCACGTGAAAGCATCTGACCTCGCCGTCAGTCATCGACATCCAGCCGGTAAAAACATCTGACCTTGCCGGCAGTCTTCAATATCAAGTAAAAACATCTGACCTCGCTGTCAGTAATCGACATCAAGTGAAAGCATCCGACCTCGCCTTCAGTCATCGACATCTAGTCAGTAAAAACATCTTACCTCTCCGTCAATCATCGACATCACGTCGATAAAATCATCTGACCTCGCCGTCAATCCTCGACATCACGTCGGTAAAATCATCTGACCTCGCCGTCAGTCCTCAAAATCAAATCGGTAAAAACATTTGAACTCGTCGTCAGTCTTCAATATCAAGTAAAAACATCTGACCTCGCGGTCAGTCATCGACATCCAGCCGGTAAAAACATCTAACCTCACTTTCAGTCATCGACATCACGTCAGTAAAATCATCTGACCTCGCCGTCAGACCTAGACATCAAGTCGATAAAAACATCTGACCTCCCCGTCAGTCATCAACATCACGTAAAAACAACTAACCTCGCCGTCAGTCATCGATATCCAGTCGGTAAAAACATCTGACCTCGCTGTCAGTCATCAACATCACGTCGGTAAAAGCATCTGACCTCGTCGTCAATCATCGACATCAAGTCGGTAAAAAGATCTGACCTCGCCCTTAGTCATAGACATCACGTGAAAGCATCTGACCTCGCCGTCAGTCATCTACACTCAGTCGGTAAAAACATCTGACCTCGCTGTCAGTCTTCAATTATGATGTAAAATCATCTGACCTCGCCGTAAGTCATCAACATCTAGTCGATAAAAACATCTGACCTCGTCATCAGTCATCAACATCACGTCGGTAAAATCATCTGACCTCGCTGTTAGTCCTCGACATCATATCAGTAAAAACATCTGACCTCGCGGTTATTCATCGACATCACTTGAAAGCATCAAACCTCGCCGTCAGTCATTGACATATAGCCGGTAAAAACATCTGACCTCGCCATCAGTCATCAACATCACGTAAACACAACTGACCTCGTCGTCAGTCATCGACATCCAGTCGGTAAAACCATTTGACCTCGCCGTCAGTCATCAACATCACGTCCGTAAAAGCATCTGACCTCGTCGTCAGTCATCGACATCAAGTCGGTAAAAAAATCTGACCTCGCCGTCAGTCATCGACATCACGTCGATAAAATCATCTGACCTCATCGTCAGTCCTCGACATCAAGCCGGTAAAATCATCTGACCTCGCTGTCAGTCATCGACATCACGTCGGTAAAATCATCTGACCTCGCCGTCAGTCCTCGACATCATATCGGGAAAAACATCTGACCTCGCGGTCAGTCATCGACATCACGTGAAAGCATCAGACCTCGCCGTCAGTCATCGACAATCAGTCGGTAAAAACATCTGACCTTGTTGTCAGTCATCAACATCACATCGGTAAAATCATCTGACCTCACCGTCAGTTATCGACATCAAGCCGGTAAAATCATCTGACCTCGCCGTTAGTCATCGACATCACGTCAGTAAAATGATCTGACCTCGCCGTCAGTCTTCGACATCATTTCGGTAAAAACATTTAACCTCGCGGTCAGTCATCGACATCACGTGAAAGCATCATACCTCGGCGTCAGTCATCGACACTCAGTCGGTAAAAACATCTGACCTCGCTGTCAGCCATTGACATCACGTCGGTAAAATCATCTGACCTCGCCGTCAGTCCTCGACATCATATCGGTAAAAACATCTGACCTCGCGGTCAGTCATCCACATCACGTGAAAGAATCAAACCTCTCCTTCAGTCATCGATACTCACTCAGTAAAAACATCTGACCTCACCGTCAGTCATCAACATCACGTCGGTAAAATCATCTAACCTCGCGGTCAGTCCTCAACATCAAGTCGGTAAAAACATCTGACATCGGTGTCAGTCATCGACATTCAGTCGGTAAAATCATCTGACCTCGCTGTCAGTCCTCGACATCAAGTTGATAAAAACATCTGACGTCGCCATCAGTCATCGACATCACGTGAAAGCATCTGACCTCGCCGTCAGTCATCGACATCCAGCCGGTAAAAACATCTGACCTCGCCGGCAGTTTTCAATATCAAGTAAAAACATCTGACCTCGCTGTCAGTAATCGACATCAAGTGAAAGCATCCGACCTCGCCTTCAGTCATCGACATCTAGTCGGTAAAAACATCTTACCTCTCCGTCAATCATCGACATCACGTCGATAAAATCATCTGACCTCGCCGTCTATCCTCGACATCACGTCGGTAAAATCATCTGACCTCGCCGTCAGTCCTCAAAATCATATCGGTAAAAACATTTGACCTCGTCGTCAGTCTTCAATATCAAGTAAAAACATCTGACCTCGCGGTCAGTCATCGACATCCAGCCGGTAAAAACATCTAACCTCACTTTCAGTCATCGACATCACGTCAGTAAAATCATCTGACCTCGCCGTCAAACCTAGACATCAAGTCGATAAAAACATCTGACCTCCCCGTCAGTCATCAACATCACGTAAAAACAACTAACCTCGCCGTCAGTCATCGATATCCAGTCGGTAAAAACATCTGACCTCGCCGTCAGTCATCAACATCACGTCGGTAAAATCATCTGACCTCGTCGTCAATCATCGACATCAAGTCGGTAAAAAGATCTGACCTCGCCCTTAGTCATCGACATCACGTGAAAGCATCTGACCTCGCCGTCAGTCATCTACACTCACTCGGTAAAAACATTTGACCTCGCTGTCAGTCTTCAATTATCAAGTAAAATCATCTGACCTCGCCGTAAGTAATCAATATCTAGTCGGTAAAAACATCTAACCTCGTCGTCAGTCATCAACATCACGTCGGTAAAATCATTTGACCTCGCCGTCAGTCCTCGACATCATATCAGTAAAAACATCTGACCTTGCGGTCATTCATCGACATCACGTGAAAGCATCAAACCTCGCCGTCAGTCATCGACACTCAGTTGGTAAAACAACTGACTTCACCGTCAGTCATCAACATCACGTCGGTAAAATCATCTGACCTCGCCGTCAGTCCTCGACATTAAGTCAGTAAAAACATCTGACTTCGCTGTCAGTCATCGACATTCAGTCAGTAAAATCATCATACCCTGTTGTCAGTCCTCGACATCAAGTTGGTAAAAACATCTGACCTCGCCGTCAGTCATCGACATCACATGAAAGCATCTGACCTCACCGTCAGTCATCGACATTCAGCCGGTAAAAACATCTGACCTCGCTGACAATCTTTAATATAAAGTAAAAACATCTGACCTCGCCGTCAGTCATCGACATCAAGTGAAAGCATCCGACCTCGCAGTCAGTCATCGACAACCAGTCGGTAAAAACATCTGACCTCGCCGTCAATCATCGACATCACGTCGATAAAATCATCTGACCTCGCCGTCAATCCTCGACATCACGTTGGTAAATTCATCTGACCTCGCCATCAGTCCTCGACATCAAGTCGGTAAAAACATCTGACCTCGCCGTCAATCATCAACATCACGTAAAAACAACTGACCTCGCCGTCAGTCAATGACATATAGCCGGTAAAAACATCTGACCTCACCATCAGTCATCAACATCACGTAAAAACAACTGACCTCGCCGTCAGTCATCGAATCCAGTCGGTAAAAACATTTGACCTCGCCGTCAGTCATCAACATCACGTCCGTAAAAGCATCTGACATCGTTGTCAGTCATCGACATCAAGTCGGTAAAAACATCTGACCTCGCCGTCAGTCATCGACATCACGTCGGTAAAATCATCTGACCTCACCGTCAGTCCTCGACATCAAGCCGGTAAAATCATCTGACCTCGCTGTCAGTCATCGACATCACGTCGGTAAAATCATCTGACCTCGCCGTCAGTCCTCGACATCATATCGATAAAAATATCTGACCTCGCGGTCAGTCATCGACATCACGTGAAAGCATCAGACCTCGCCATCAGTCATCGACAATCAGTCGGTAAAAACATCTGACCTCGTCGTCAGTCATCAACATCACATCGGTAAAATCATCTGACCTCACCGTCAGTTATCGACATCAAGCCGGTAAAATCATCTGACCTCGCCGTCAGTCATCGACATCACGTCAGTAAAATGATCTGACCTCGCCGTCAGTCTTCGACATCATTTCGGTAAAAACATTTAACCTCGCGGTCAGTCATCGACATCACGTGAAAGCATCATACCTCCGCGTCAGTCATCGACACTCAGTCGGTAAAAACATCTGACCTCGCTGTCAGTCATTGACATCACGTCGGTAAAATCATCTGACCTCGCCGTCAGTCCTCGACATCATATCGGTAAAAACATTTGACCTCGCGGTCAGTCATCGACATCACGTGAAAGAATCAAACCTCTCCTTCAGTCATCGATACTCACTCAATAAAAACATCTGACCTCACCGTCAGTCATCAACATCACGTCGGTAAAATCATCTGACCTCGCGGTCAGTCCTCAACATCAAGTCGGTAAAAACATCTGACATCGGTGTCAGTCATCGACATTCAGTCGGTAAAATCATCTGACCTCGCTGTCAGTCCTCGACATCAAGTTGATAAAAATATCTGACGTCGCCGTCAGTCATCGACATCACGTGAAAGCATCTGACCTCGCCGTCAGTCATCGACATCCAGCCGGTAAAAACATCTGACCTCGCCGGCAGTCTTCAATATCAAGTAAAAACATCTGACCTCGCTGTCAGTAATCGACATCAAGTGAAAGCATCCGACCTCGCCTTCAGTCATCGACATCTAGTCAGTAAAAACATCTTATCTCTCCGTCAATCATCGACATCACGTCGATAAAATCATCTGACCTCGCCGTCAATCCTCGACATCACGTCAGTAAAATCATCTGACCTCGCCGCCAGTCCTCAAAATCAAATCGGTAAAAACATTTGACCTCGTCGTCAGTCTTCAATATCAAGTAAAAACATCTGACCTCACGGTCAGTCATCGACATCCAGCCGGTAAAAACATCTAACCTCACTTTCGGTCATCGACATCACGTCAGTAAAATCATCTGACCTCGCCGTCAGACCTAGACATCAAGTCGATAAAAACATCTGACCTCCCCGTCAGTCATCAACATCACGTAAAAACAACTAACCTCGCCGTCAGTCATCGATATCCAGTCGGTAAAAACATCTGACCTCGCCATCAGTCATCAACATCACGTCGGTAAAAGCATCTGACCTCGTCGTCAATCATCGACATCAAGTCGGTAAAAAGATCTGACCTCGCCCTTAGTCATAGACATCATGTGAAAGCATCTGACCTGGCGTCAGTCATCTACACTCAGTCGGTAAAAACATCTGACCTCGCTGTCAGTCTTCAATTATCATGTAAAATCATCTGACCTCACCGTAAGTCATCAACATCTAGTCGATAAAAACATCTGACCTCGTCATCAGTCATCAACATCACGTCGGTAAAATCATCTGACCTCGCTGTCAGTCCTCGACATCATATCAGTAAAAACATCTGACCTCGCGGTTATTCATCGACATCACTTGAAAGCATCAAACCTCGCCGTCAGTCATTGACATATAGCCGGTAAAAACATCTGACCTCGCCATCAGTCATCAACATCACGTAAACACAACTGACCTCGCCGTCAGTCATCGACATCCAGTCGGTAAAACCATTTGACCTCGCCATCAGTCATCAACATCACGTCCGTAAAAGCATCTGACCTCGTCGTCAGTCATCGACATCAAGTCGGTAAAAAAATCTGACCTCGCCGTCAGTCATCGACATCACGTCGATAAAATCATCTGACCTCATCGTCAGTCCTCGACATCAAGCCGGTAAAATCATCTGACCTCGCTGTCAGTCACCGACATCACGTCGGTAAAATCATCTGACCTCGCCGTCAGTCCTCGACATCATATCGGGAAAAACATCTGACCTCGCCGTCAGTCATCGACATCCAGCCGGTAAAAACATCTGACCTCGCTGGCAGTCTTCAATATCAAGTAAAAACATCTGACCTCCCTGTCAGTAATCGACATCAAGTGAAAGCATCCGACCTCGCCTTCAGTCATCGACATCTAGTCGGTAAAAACATCTTACCTCTCCGTCAATCATCGGCATCACGTCGATAAAATCATCTGACCTCGCCGTCAATCCTCGACATCACGTCGGTAAAATCATCTGACCTCGCCGTCAGTCCTCAAAATCATATCGGTAAAAACATTTGACCTCGTCGTCAGTCTTCAATATCAAGTAAAAACATCTGACCTCGCGGTCAGTCATCGACATCCAGCCGGTAAAAACATCTAACCTCACTTTCAGTCATCGACATCACGTCATTAAAATCATCTGACCTCGCCGTCAGACCTAGACATCAAGTCGATAAAAACATCTGACCTCCCAGTCAGTCATCAACATCACGTAAAAACAACTAACCTCGCCGTCAGTCATCGATATCCAGTCGGTAAAAACATCTGACCTCGCCGTCAGTCATCAACATCACGTCGGTAAAAGCATCTGACCTCGTCGTCAATCATCGACATCAAGTCGGTAAAAAGATCTGACCTCGCCCTTAGTCATAGACATCACGTGAAAGCATCTGACCTCGCCGTCAGTCATCTACACTCAGTCGGTAAAAACATCTGACCTCGCTGTCAGTCTTCAATTATCATGTAAAATCATCTGACCTCGCCGTAAGTCATTAACATCTAGTCGATAAAAACATCTGACCTCGTCATCAGTCATCAACATCACGTCGGTAAAATCATCTGACCTCGTTGTCAGTCCTCGACATCATATCAGTAAAAACATCTGACCTCGCGGTTATTTATCGACATCACTTGAAAGCATCAAACCTCGCCGTCAGTCATTGACATATAGCCGGTAAAAACATCTGACCTCGCCATCAGTCATTAACATCACGTAAACACAACTGACCTCGCCGTCAGTCATCGACATCCAGTCGGTAAAACCATTTGACCTCGCCGTCAGTCATCAACATCACGTCCGTAAAAGCATCTGACCTCGTCGTCAGTCATCGACATCAAGTCGGTAAAAAAATCTGACCTCGCCGTCAGTCATCGACATCACGTCGATAAAATCATCTGACCTCATCGTCAGTCCTCGACATCAAGCCGGTAAAATCATCTGACCTCGCTGTCAGTCACCGACATCACGTCGGTAAAATCATCTGACCTCGCCGTCAGTCCTCGACATTATATCGGGAAAAACATCTGACCTCGCCGTCAGTCATCGACATCCAGCCGGTAAAAACATCTGACCTCGCTGGCAGTCTTCAATATCAAGTAAAAACATCTGACCTCCCTGTCAGTAATCGACATCAAGTGAAAGCATCCGACCTCGCCTTCAGTCATCGACATCTAGTCGGTAAAAACATCTTACCTCTCCGTCAATCATCGGCATCACGTCGATAAAATCATCTGACCTCGCCGTCAATCCTCGACATCACGTCGGTAAAATCATCTGACCTCGCCGTCAGTCCTCAAAATCATATCGGTAAAAACATTTGACCTCGTCGTCAGTCTTCAATATCAAGTAAAAACATCTGACCTCGCGGTCAGTCATCGACATCCAGCCGGTAAAAACATCTAACCTCACTTTCAGTCATCGACATCACGTCATTAAAATCATCTGACCTCGCCGTCAGACCTAGACATCAAGTCGATAAAAACATCTGACCTCCCAGTCAGTCATCAACATCACGTAAAAACAACTAACCTCGCCGTCAGTCATCGATATCCAGTCGGTAAAAACATCTGACCTCGCCGTCAGTCATCAACATCACGTCGGTAAAAGCATCTGACCTCGTCGTCAATCATCGACATCAAGTCGGTAAAAAGATCTGACCTCGCCCTTAGTCATAGACATCACGTGAAAGCATCTGACCTCGCCGTCAGTCATCTACACTCAGTCGGTAAAAACATCTGACCTCGCTGTCAGTCTTCAATTATCATGTAAAATCATCTGACCTCGCCGTAAGTCATCAACATCTAGTCGATAAAAACATCTGACCTCGTCATCAGTCATCAACATCACGTCGGTAAAATCATCTGACCTCGCTGTCAGTCCTCGACATCATATCAGTAAAAACATCTGACCTCGCGGTTATTCATCGACATCACTTGAAAGCATCAAACCTCGCCGTCAGTCATTGACATATAGCCGGTAAAAACATCTGACCTCGCCATCAGTCATTAACATCACGTAAACACAACTGACCTCGCCGTCAGTCATCGACATCCAGTCGGTAAAACCATTTGACCTCACCGTCAGTCATCAACATCACGTCCGTAAAAGCATCTGACCTCGTCGTCAGTCATCGACATCAAGTCGGTAAAAAAATCTAACCTCGCCGTCAGTCATCGACATCACGTCGATAAAATCATCTGACCTCATCGTCAGTCCTCGACATCAAGCCGGTAAAATCATCTGACCTCGCTGTCAGTCATCGACATCACGTCGGTAAAATCATCTGACCTTGCCGTCAGTCCTCGACATCATATCGGGAAAAACATATGACCTCGCGGTCAGTCATCGACATCACGTGAAAGCATCAGACCTCGCCGTCAGTCATCGACAATCAGTCGGTAAAAACATCTGACCTTGTCGTCAGTCATCAACATCACATCGGTAAAATCATCTGACCTCACCGTCAGTTATCGACATCAAGCCGGTAAAATCATCTGACCTCGCCGTTAGTCATCGACATCACGTCAGTAAAATGATCTGACCTCGCCGTCAGTCTTCGACATCATTTCGGTAAAAACATTTAACCTCACGGTCAGTCATCGACATCACGTGAAAGCATCATACCTCGGCGTCAGTCATCGACACTCAGTCGGTAAAAACATCTGACCTCGCTGTCAGTCATTGACATCACGTCGGTAAAATCATCTGACCTCGCCGTCAGTCCTCGACATCATATCGGTAAAAACATCTGACCTCGCGGTCAGTCATCGACATCACGTGAAAGAATCAAACCTCTCCTTCAGTCATCGATACTCACTCAGTAAAAACATCTGACCTCACCGTCAGTCATCAACATCACGTCGGTAAAATCATCTGACCTCGCGGTCAGTCCTCAACATCAAGTCGGTAAAAACATCTGACATCGGTGTCAGTCATCGACATTCAGTCGGTAAAATCATCTGACCTCGCTGTCAGTCCTCGACATCAAGTTGATAAAAACATCTGACGTCGCCATCAGTCATCGACATCACGTGAAAGCATCTGACCTCGCCGTCAGTCATCGACATCCAGCCGGTAAAAACATCTGACCTCGCCGGCAGTCTTCAATATCAAGTAAAAATATCTGACCTCGCTGTCAGTAATCGACATCAAGTGAAAGCATCCGACCTCGCCTTCAGTCATCGACATCTAGTCGGTAAAAACATCTTACCTCTCCGTCAATCATCGACATCACGTCGATAAAATCATCTGACCTCGCCGTCAATCCTCGACATCACGTCGGTAAAATCATCTGACCTCGCCGTCAGTCCTCAAAATCATATCGGTAAAAACATTTGACCTCGTCGTCAGTCTTCAATATAAAGTAAAAACATCTGACCTCGCGGTCAGTCATCGACATCCAGCCGGTAAAAACATCTAACCTCACTTTCAGTCATCGACATCACGTCAGTAAAATCATCTGACCTCGCCGTCAGACCTAGACATCAAGTCGATAAAAACATCTGACCTCCTCGTCAGTCATCAACATCACGTAAAAACAACTAACCTCGCCGTCAGTCATCGATATCCAGTCGGTAAAAACATCTGACCTCGCCGTCAGTCATCAACATCACGTCGGTAAAAGCATCTGACCTCGTCGTCAATCATCGACATCAAGTCGGTAAAAAGATCTGACCTCGCCCTTAGTCATAGACATCACGTGAAAGCATCTGACCTCGCCGTCAGTCATCTACACTCAGTCGGTAAAAACATCTGACCTCGCTGTCAGTCTTCAATTATCATGTAAAATCATCTAACCTCGCCGTAAGTCATTAACATCTAGTCGATAAAAACATCTGACCTCGTCATCAGTCATCAACATCACGTCGGTAAAATCATCTGACCTCGCTGTCAGTCCTCGACATCATATCAGTAAAAACATCTGACCTCGCGGTTATTCATCGACATCACTTGAAAGCATCAAACCTCGCCATCAGTCATTGACATATAGCCGGTAAAAACATCTGACCTCGCCATCAGTCATCAACATCACGTAAACACAACTGACCTCGCCGTCAGTCATCGACATCCAGTCGGTAAAACCATTTGACCTTGCTGTCAGTCATCAACATCACGTCCGTAAAAGCATCTGACCTCGTCGTCAGTCATCGACATCAAGTCGGTAAAAAAATCTGACCTCGCCGTCAGTCATCGACATCACGTCGATAAAATCATCTGACCTCATCGTCAGTCCTCGACATCAAGCCGGTAAAATCATCTGATCTCGCTGTGAGTCATCGACATCACGTCGGTAAAATCATCTGACCTCGCCGTCAGTCCTCGACATCATATCGGGAAAAACATCTGACCTCGCGGTCAGTCATCGACATCACGTGAAAGCATCAGACCTCGCCGTCAGTCATCGACAATCAGTCGGTAAAAACATCTGACCTTATCGTCAGTCATCAACATCACATCGATAAAATCATCTGACCTCACCGTCAGTTATCGACATCAAGCCGGTAAAATCATCTGACCTCGCCGTCAGTCATCGACATCACGTCAGTAAAATGATCTGACCTCGCCGTCACTCTTCGACATCATTTTGGTAAAAACATTTAGCCTCGCGGTCAGTCATCGACATCATGTGAAAGCATCATACCTCGGCGTCAGTCATCGACACTCAGTCGGTAAAAACATCTGACCTCGCTGTCAGTCATTGACATCACGTCGGTAAAATCATTTGACCTCGCCGTCAGTCCTCGACATCATATCGGTAAAAACATCTAACCTCGCGGTCAGTCATCGACATCACGTGAAAGCATCAAACCTCGCCTTCAGTCATCGATACTCACTTGGTAAAAACATCTGACCTCACCGTCAGTCATCAACATCACGTCGGTAAAATCATCTGACCTCGCGGTCAGTCCTCAACATCAAGTCGGTAAAAACATCTGACATCGGTGTCAGTCATCGACATTCAGTCGGTAAAATCATCTGACCTCGCTGTCAGTCCTCGACATCAAGTTGGTAAAAACATCTGACCTCGCCGTCATTCATCGATATCACGTGAAAGCATCTGACCTCGCCGTCAGTCATCGATATCCAGCCTGTAAAAACATCTGACCTCGCCGGCAGTCTTCAATATCAAGTAAAAACATCTGACCTCGCTGTCAGTCATCGACATCAAGTGAAAGCATCCGACCTCACCTTCAGTCATCGACATCTAGTCGGTAAAAACATCTTACCTCTCCGTCAATCATCGCCATCACGTCGATAAAATCATCTGACCTCGCCGTCAATCCTCGACATCACGTCGATAAAATCATCTGACCTCGCCATCAGTCCTCAAAATCAAATCGGTACAAACATCTGACCTCGTCGTTAGTCTTCAATATCAAGTAAATACATCTGAGCTCGCGGTCAGTCATCGACATCCAGCCGGTAAAAACATCTAACCTCACTGTCAGTCCTCGACATCACGTCAGTAAAATCATCTGACCTCGCCGTCAGACCTAGACATCAAGTTGATAAAAACATCTGACCTCCCCGTCAGTCATCAACATCACGTAAAAACAACTGACCTCGCCGTCAGTCATCGACATCCAGTCGGTAAAAACATCTGACCTCGCCGTCAGTCATCAACATCACATCGGTAAAAGCATCTGACCTCGTCGTCAATCATCGACATCAAGTCGGTAAAAAGATCTGACCTCGCCCTTAGTCATAGACATCACGTGAAAGCATCTGACCTCGCCGTCAGTCATCTACACTCAGTCGGTAAAAACATCTGACCTCGCTGTCAGTCTTCAATTATCATGTAAAATCATCTGACCTCGCCGTAAGTCATCAACATCTAGTCGATAAAAACATCTGACCTCGTCATCAGTCATCAACATCACGTCGGTAAAATCATCTGACCTCGCTGTCAGTCCTCGACATCATATCAGTAAAAACATCTGACCTCGCGGTTATTCATCGACATCACTTGAAAGCATCAAACCTCGCCGTCAGTCATTGACATATAGCCGGTAAAAACATCTGACCTCGCCATCAGTCATCAACATCACGTAAACACAACTGACCTCGTCGTCAGTCATCGACATCCAGTCGGTAAAACCATTTGACCTCGCCGTCAGTCATCAACATCACGTCCGTAAAAGCATCTGACCTCGTCGTCAGTCATCGACATCAAGTCGGTAAAAAAATCTGACCTTGCCGTCAGTCATCGACATCACGTCAATAAAATCATCTGACCTCATCGTCAGTCCTCGACATCAAGCCGGTAAAATCATCTGACCTCGCTGTGAGTCATCGACATCACGTCGGTAAAATCATCTGACCTCGCCGTCAATCCTCGACATCATATCGGGAAAAACATCTGACCTCGCGGTCAGCCATCGACATCACGTGAAAGCATCAGACCTCGCCGTCAGTCATCGACAATCAGTCGGTAAAAACATCTGACCTTATCGTCAGTCATCAACATCACATCGGTAAAATCATCTGACCTCACCGTCAGTTATCGACATCAAGCCGGTAAAATCATCTGACCTCGCCGTCAGTCATCGACATCACGTCAGTAAAATGATCTGACCTCGCCGTCAGTCTTCGACATCATTTTGGTAAAAACATTTAACCTCGCGGTCAGCCATCGACATCACGTGAAAGCATCAGACCTCGGCGTCAGTCATCGACACTCAGTCGGTAAAAACATCTGACCTCGTTGTCAGTCATTGATATCACGTCGGTAAAATCATCTGACCTCGCCGTCAGTCCTCGACATCATATCGGTAAAAACATCTAACCTCGCGGTCAGTCATCGACATCACGTGAAAGCATCAAACCTCGCCTTCAGTCATCGATACTCACTTGGTAAAAACATCTGACATCACCGTCAGTCATCAACATCACGTCGGTAAAATCATTTGACCTCGCGGTCAGTCCTCAACATCAAGTCGGTAAAAACATCTGACATCGGTGTCAGTCATCGACATTCAGTCGGTAAAATCATCTGACCTCGTTGTCAGTCCTCGACATCAAGTTGGTAAAAACATCTGACCTCGCCGTCATTCATCGATATCACGTGAAAGCATCTGACCTCGCCGTCAGTCATCGATATCCAGCCGGTAAAAACATCTGACCTCGCCGGCAGTCTTCAATATCAAGTAAAAACATCTGACCTCGCTGTCAGTCATCGACATCAAGTGAAAGCATCCGACCTCACCTTCAGTCATCGACATCTAGTCGGTAAAAACATCTTACCTCTCCGTCAATCATCGCCATCACGTCGATAAAATCATCTGACCTCGCCGTCAATCCTCGACATCACATCGATAAAATCATCTGACCTCGCCATCAGTCCTCAAAATCAAATCGGTACAAACATCTGACCTCGTCGTTAGTCTTCAATATCAAGTAAATACATCTGAGCTCGCGGTCAGTCATCGACATCCAGCCGGTAAAAACATCTAACCTCACTGTCAGTCCTCGACATCACGTCAGTAAAATCATCTGACCTCGCCGTCAGACCTAGACATCAAGTTGATAAAAACATCTGACCTCCCCGTCAGTCATCAACATCACGTAAAAACAACTGACCTCGCCGTCAGTCATCGACATCCAGTCGGTAAAAACATCTGACCTCGCCGTCAGTCATCAACATCACATCGGTAAAAGCATCTGACCTCGTCGTCAATCATCGACATCAAGTCGGTAAAAAGATCTGACCTCGCCCTTAGTCATAGACATCACGTGAAAGCATCTGACCTCGCCGTCAGTCATCTACACTCAGTCGGTAAAAACATCTGACCTCGCTGTCAGTCTTCAATTATCATGTAAAATCATCTGACCTCGCCGTAAGTCATCAACATCTAGTCGATAAAAACATCTGACCTCGTCATCAGTCATCAACATCACGTCGGTAAAATCATCTGACCTCGCTGTCAGTCCTCGACATCATATCAGTAAAAACATCTGACCTCGCGGTTATTCATCGACATCACTTGAAAGCATCAAACCTCGCCGTCAGTCATTGACATATAGCCGGTAAAAACATCTGACCTCGCCATCAGTCATCAACATCACGTAAACACAACTGACCTCGTCGTCAGTCATCGACATCCAGTCGGTAAAACCATTTGACCTCGCCGTCAGTCATCAACATCACGTCCGTAAAAGCATCTGACCTCGTCGTCAGTCATCGACATCAAGTCGGTAAAAAAATCTGACCTTGCCGTCAGTCATCGACATCACGTCAATAAAATCATCTGACCTCATCGTCAGTCCTCGACATCAAGCCGGTAAAATCATCTGACCTCGCTGTGAGTCATCGACATCACGTCGGTAAAATCATCTGACCTCGCCGTCAATCCTCGACATCATATCGGGAAAAACATCTGACCTCGCGGTCAGCCATCGACATCACGTGAAAGCATCAGACCTCGCCGTCAGTCATCGACAATCAGTCGGTAAAAACATCTGACCTTATCGTCAGTCATCAACATCACATCGGTAAAATCATCTGACCTCACCGTCAGTTATCGACATCAAGCCGGTAAAATCATCTGACCTCGCCGTCAGTCATCGACATCACGTCAGTAAAATGATCTGACCTCGCCGTCAGTCTTCGACATCATTTTGGTAAAAACATTTAACCTCGCGGTCAGCCATCGACATCACGTGAAAGCATCAGACCTCGGCGTCAGTCATCGACACTCAGTCGGTAAAAACATCTGACCTCGTTGTCAGTCATTGATATCACGTCGGTAAAATCATCTGACCTCGCCGTCAGTCCTCGACATCATATCGGTAAAAACATCTAACCTCGCGGTCAGTCATCGACATCACGTGAAAGCATCAAACCTCGCCTTCAGTCATCGATACTCACTTGGTAAAAACATCTGACATCACCGTCAGTCATCAACATCACGTCGGTAAAATCATTTGACCTCGCGGTCAGTCCTCAACATCAAGTCGGTAAAAACATCTGACATCGGTGTCAGTCATCGACATTCAGTCGGTAAAATCATCTGACCTCGTTGTCAGTCCTCGACATCAAGTTGGTAAAAACATCTGACCTCGCCGTCATTCATCGATATCACGTGAAAGCATCTGACCTCGCCGTCAGTCATCGATATCCAGCCGGTAAAAACATCTGACCTCGCCGGCAGTCTTTAATATCAAGTAAAAACATCTGACCTCGCTGTCAGTCATCGACATCAAGTGAAAGCATCCGACCTCGCCTTTAGTCATCGACATCTAGTCGGTAAAAACATCTTACCTCTCCGTCAATCATCGCCATCACGTCGATAAAATCATCTGACCTCGCCGTCAATCCTCGACATCACGTCGATAAAATCATCTGACCTCGCCATCAGTCCTCAAAATCAAATCGGTACAAACATCTGACCTCGTCGTTAGTCTTCAATATCAAGTAAAAACATCTGAGCTCGCGGTCAGTCATCGACATCCAGCCGGTAAAAACATCTAACCTCACTGTCAGTCCTCGACATCACGTCAGTAAAATCATCTGACCTCGCCGTCAGACCTAGACATCAAGTCGATAAAAACATCTGACCTCCCCGTCAGTCATCAACATCACGTAAAAACATTTGACCTCGCCGTCAGTCATCGACATCCAGTCGGTAAAAACATCTGACCTCGCCGTCAGTCATCAACATCACATCGGTAAAAGCATCTGACCTCGTTGTCAATCATCGACATCAAGTCGGTAAAAAGATCTGACCTCGCCCTTAGTCATCGACATCACGTGAAAGCATCTGACCTCGCCGTCAGTCATCTACACTCAGTCGGTAAAAACATTTGACCTCGTTGTCAGTCTTCAATTATCAAGTAAAATCATCTGACCTCGCCGTAAGTAATCAATATCTGACCTCGCCGTCAGTCCTCGACATCATCTGACCTCGCTGTCAGTCATCGACATCACGTCGGTAAAATCATCTGACCTCGCCGTCAGTCCTCGACATCATATCGGGAAAAACATCTGACCTCGCGGTCAGTCATCGACATCACGTGAAAGCATCAGACCTCGCCGTCAGTCATCGACAATCAGTCGGTAAAAACATCTGACCTTGTCGTCAGTCATCAACATCACATCGTTAAAATCATCTGACCTCACCGTCAGTTATCGACATCAAGCCGGTAAAATCATCTGACCTCGCCGTCAGTCATCGACATCACGTCAGTAAAATGATCTGACCTCGCCGTCAGTCTTCGACATCATTTTGGTAAAAACATTTAACCTCGCGGTCAGTCATCGACATCACGTGAAAGCATCAGACCTCGGCGTCAGTCATCGACACTCAGTCGGTAAAAACATCTGACCTCGCTGTCAGTCATTGACATCACGTCGGTAAAATCATCTGACCTCGCCGTCAGTCCTCGACATCATATCGGTAAAAACATCTGACCTCGCGGTCAGTCATTGACATCACGTGAAAGCATCAAACCTCGCCTTCAGTCATCGATACTCACTCGGTAAAAACATCTGACCTCACCGTCAGTCATCAACATCACGTCGGTAAAATCATCTGACCTCGCGGTCAGTCCTCAACATCAAGTCGGTAAAAACATCTGACATCGGTGTCAGTCATCGACATTCAGTCGGTAAAATCATCTGACCTCGCTGTCAGTCCTCGACATCAAGTTGGTAAAAACATCTGACCTCGCTGTCAGCCATCGATATCACGTGAAAGCATCTGACCTCGCCGTCAGTCATCGACATCCAGCCGGTAAAAACATCTGACCTCGCCGGCAGTCTTCAATATCAAGTAAAAACATCTGACCTCGCTGTCAGTCATCGACATCAAGTGAAAGCATCCGACCTCGCCTTCAGTCATCGACATCTAGTCGGTAAAAACATCTTACCTCTCCGTCAATCATCGCCATCACGTCGATAAAATCATCTGAACTCGCCATCAATCCTCGACATCACGTCGATAAAATCATCAGACCTCGCCGTCAGTCCTCAAAATCAAATCGGTACAAACATCTGACCTTGTCGTCAGTCTTCAATATCAAGTAAAAACATCTGAGCTCGCGGTCAGTCATCGACATCCAGCCGGTAAAAACATCTAACCTCACTGTCAGTCATCGACATCACGTCAGTAAAATCATCTGACCTCGCCGTCAGACCTAGACATCAAGTCGATAAAAACATCTGACCTCCTCGTCAGTCATCAACATCACGTAAAAACAACTGACCTCGCCGTCAGTCATCGACATCCAGTCGGTAAAAACATCTGACCTCGCCGTCAGTCATCAACATCACGTCGGTAAAAGCATCTGACCTCGTCGTCAATCATCGACATCAAGTCGGTAAAAAGATCTGACCTCGCCCTTTGTCATCGACATCACGTGAAAGCATCTGACCTCGCCGTCAGTCATTTACACTCAGTCGGTAAAAACATCTGACCTCGCTGTCAGTCTTCAATTATCATGTAAAATCATCTGACCTCGTCGTAAGTCATCAACATCTAGTCGATAAAAACATCTGACCTTGTCATCAGTCATCAACATCACGTCGGTAAAATCATCTGACCTCGCTGTCAGTCCTCGACATCATATCAGTAAAAACATCTGACCTCGCGGTTATTCATCGACATCACTTGAAAGCATCAAACCTCGCCGTCAGTCATTGACATATAGCCGGTAAAAACATCTGACCTCGCCATCAGTCATCAACATCACGTAAACACAACTGACCTCGCCGTCAGTCATCGACATCCAGTCGGTAAAACCATTTGACCTCGCCGTCAGTCATCAACATCACGTCCGTAAAAGCATCTGACCTCGTCGTCAGTCATCGACATCAAGTCGGTAAAAAAATCTGACCTCGCCGTCAGTCATCGACATCACGTCGATAAAATCATCTGACGTCATCGTCAGTCCTCGACATCAAGCCGGTAAAATCATCTGACCTCGCTGTCAGTCATCGACATCACGTCGGTAAAATCATCTGACCTAACCGTCAGTCCTCGACATCATATCGGGAAAAACATCTGACCTCGCGGTCAGTCATCGACATCACGTGAAAGCATCAGACCTCGCCGTCAGTCATCGACAATCAGTCGGTAAAAACATCTGACCTTGTCGTCAGTCATCAACATCACATCGGTAAAATCATCTGACCTCACCGTCAGTTATCGACATCAAGCCGGTAAAATCATCTGACCTCGCCGTCAGTCATCGACATCACGTCAATAAAATGATATGACCTCGCCGTCAGTCTTCGACATCATTTTGGTAAAAACATTTAACCTCGCGGTCAGTCATCGACATCACGTGAAAGCATCAGACCTCGGCGTCAGTCATCGACACTCAGTCGGTAAAAACATCTGACCTCGCTGTCAGTCATTGACATCACGTCGGTAAAATCATCTGACCTCGCCGTCAGTCCTCGACATCATATCGGTAAAAACATCTAACCTCGCGGTCAGTCATCGACATCACGTGAAAGCATCAAACCTCGCCTTCAGTCATCGATACTCACTTGGTAAAAACATCTGACCTCACCGTCAGTCATTAACATCACGTCGGTAAAATCATCTGACCTCGCGGTCAGTCCTCAACATCAAGTCGGTAAAAACATCTGACATCGGTGTCAGTCATCGACATTCAGTCGGTAAAATCATCTGACCTCGCTGTCAGTCCTCGACATCAAGTTGGTAAAAACATCTGACCTCGCCGTCATTCATCGATATCACGTGAAAGCATCTGACCTCGCCGTCAGTCATCGATATCCAGCCGGTAAAAACATCTGACCTCGCCGGCAGTCTTCAATATCAAGTAAAAACATCTGACCTCGCTGTCACTCATCGACATCAAGTGAAAGCATCCGACCTCGCCTTCAGTCATCGATATCTAGTCGGTAAAAACATCTTACCTCTCCGTCAATCATCGCCATCACGTCGATAAAATCATCTGACCTCGCCGTCAATCCTCGACATCACGTCGATAAAATCATCTGACCTCGCCATCAGTCCTCAAAATCAAATCGGTACAAACATCTGACCTCGTCGTCAGTCTTCAATATCAAGTAAAAACATCTGAGCTCGCGGTCAGTCATCGACATCCAGCCGGTAAAAACATCTAACCTCACTGTCAGTCCTCGACATCACGTCAGTAAAATCATCTGACCTCGCCGTCAGACCTAGACATCAAGTCGATAAAAACATCTGACCTCCCCGTCAGTCATCAACATCACGTAAAAACAACTGACCTCACCGTCAGTCATCGACATCCAGTCGGTAAAAACATCTGACCTCGCCGTCAGTCATCAACATCACATCGGTAAAAGCATCTGACCTCGTTGTCAATCATCGACATCAAGTCGGTAAAAAGATCTGACCTCGCCCTTAGTCATCGACATCACGTGAAAGCATCAGACCTCGGCGTCAGTCATCAACACTCAGTCGGTAAAAACATCTGACCTCGCTGTCAGTCATTGACATCACGTCGGTAAAATCATCTGACCTCGCCGTCAGTCCTCGACATCATATCGGTAAAAACATCTAACCTCGCGGTCAGTCATCGACATCACGTGAAAGCATCAAACCTCGCCTTCAGTCATCGATACTCACTTGGTAAAAACATCTGACTTCACCGTCAGTCATTAACATCACGTCGGTAAAATCATCTGACCTCGCGGTCAGTCCTCAACATCAAGTCGGTAAAAACATCTGACATCGGTGTCAGTCATCGACATTCAGTCGGTAAAATCATCTGACCTCGCTGTCAGTCCTCGACATCAAGTTGGTAAAAACATCTGACCTCGCCGTCATTCATCGATATCACGTGAAAGCATCTGACCTCGCCGTCAGTCATCGATATCCAGCCGGTAAAAACATCTGACCTCGCCGGCAGTCTTCAATATCAAGTAAAAACATCTGACCTCGCTGTCAGTCATCGACATCAAGTGAAAGCATCCGACCTCGCCTTCAGTCATCGACATCTAGTCGGTAAAAACATCTTACCTCTCCGTCAATCATCGCCATCACGTCGATAAAATCATATGACCTCGCCGTCAATCCTCGACATCACGTCGATAAAATCATCTGACCTCGCCATCAGTCCTCAAAATCAAATCGGTACAAACATCTGACCTCGTCGTCAGTCTTCAATATCAAGTAAAAACATCTGAGCTCGCGGTCAGTCATCGACATCCAGCCGGTAAAAACATCTAACCTCACTGTCAGTCCTCGACATCACGTCAGTAAAATCATCTGACCTCGCCGTCAGACCTAGACATCAAGTCGATAAAAACATCTGACCTCCCCGTCAGTCATCAACATCACGTAAAAACAACTGACCTCACCGTCAGTCATCGACATCCAGTCGGTAAAAACATCTGACCTCGCCGTCAGTCATCAACATCACATCGGTAAAAGCATCTGACCTCGTTGTCAATCATCGACATCAAGTCGGTAAAAAGATCTGACCTCGCCCTTAGTCATCGACATCACGTGAAAGCATCTGACCTCGCCGTCAGTCATCTACACTCAGTCGGTAAAAACATTTGACCTCGTTGTCAGTCTTCAATTATCAAGTAAAATCATCTGACCTCGCCGTAAGTAATCAATATCTGACCTCGCCGTCAGTCCTCGACATCATCTGACCTCGCTGTCAGTCATCGACATCACGTCGGTAAAATTATCTGACCTCGCCGTCAGTCCTCGACATCATATCGGGAAAAACATCTGACCTCGCGGTCAGTCATAGACATCACGTGAAAGCATCAGACCTCGCCGTCAGTCATCGACAATCAGTCGGTAAAAACATCTGACCTTGTCGTCAGTCATCAACATCACATCGTTAAAATCATCTGACCTCACCGTCAGTTATCGACATCAAGCCGGTAAAATCATCTGACCTCGCCGTCAGTCATCGACATCACGTCAGTAAAATGATCTGACCTCGCCGTCAGTCTTCGACATCATTTTGGTAAAAACATTTAACCTCGCGGTCAGTCATCGACATCACGTGAAAGCATCAGACCTCGGCGTCAGTCATCGACACTCAGTCGGTAAAAACATCTGACCTCGCTGTCAGTCATTGACATCACGTCGGTAAAATCATCTGACCTCGCCATCAGTCCTCGACATCATATCGGTAAAAACATCTGACCTCGCGGTCAGTCATCGACATCACGTGAAAGCATCAAACCTCGCCTTCAGTCATCGATACTCACTCGGTAAAAACATCTGACCTCACCGTCAGTCATCAACATCACGTCGGTAAAATCATCTGACCTCGCGGTCAGTCCTCAACATCAAGTCGGTAAAAACATCTGACATCGGTGTCAGTCATCGACATTCAGTCGGTAAAATCATCTGACCTCGCTGTCAGTCCTCGACATCAAGTTGGTAAAAACATCTGACCTCGCTGTCAGCCATCAATATCACGTGAAAGCATCTGACCTCGCCGTCAGTCATCGACATCCAGCCGGTAAAAACATCTGACCTCGCCGGCAGTCTTCAATATCAAGTAAAAACATCTGACCTCGCTGTCAGTCATCGACATCAAGTGAAAGCATCCGACCTCGCCTTCAGTCATCGACATCTAGTCGGTAAAAACATCTTACCTCTCCGTCAATCATCGCCATCACGTCGATAAAATCATCTGAACTCGCCATCAATCCTCGACATCACGTCGATAAAATCATCTGACCTCGCCGTCAGTCCTCAAAATCAAATCGGTACAAACATCTGACCTTGTCGTCAGTCTTCAATATCAAGTAAAAACATCTGAGCTCGCGGTCAGTCATCGACATCCAGCCGGTAAAAACATCTAACCTCACTGTCAGTCATCGACATCACGTCAGTAAAATCATCTGACCTCGCCGTCAGACCTAGACATCAAGTCGATAAAAACATCTGACCTCCCCGTCAGTCATCAACATCACGTAAAAACAACTGACCTCGCCGTCAGTCATCGACATCCAGTCGGTAAAAACATCTGACCTCGCCGTCAGTCATCAACATCACGTCGGTAAAAGCATCTGACCTCGTCGTCAATCATCGACATCAAGTCGGTAAAAAGATCTGACCTCGCCCTTAGTCATCGACATCACGTGAAAGCATCTGACCTCGCCGTCAGTCATCTACACTCAGTCGGTAAAAACATCTGACCTCGCTGTCAGTCTTCAATTATCATGTAAAATCATCTGACCTTGCCGTAAGTCATCAATATCTAGTCGATAAAAACATCTGACCTCGTCGTCAGTCATCAACATCACGTCGGTAAAATCATCTAACCTCGCTGTCAGTCCTCGACATCATATCAGTAAAAACATCTGACCTCGCAGTTATTCATCAACATCACTTGAAAGCATCAAACCTCGCCGTCAGTCATTGACATATAGCCGGTAAAAACATCTGACCTCGCCATCAGTCATCAACATCACGTAAACATAACTGACCTCGCCGTCAGTCATCGACATCCAGTCGGTAAAACCATTTGACCTCGCCGTCAGTCATCAACATCACGTCCGTAAAAGCATCTGACCTCGTCGTCAGTCATCGACATCAAGTCGGTAAAAAAATCTGACCTCGCCGTCAGTCATCGACATCACGTCGATAAAATCATCTGACCTCACCGTCAGTCCTCGACATCAAGCCGGTAAAATCATCTGACCTCGCTGTCAGTCATCGACATCACGTCGGTAAAATCATCTGACCTCGCCGTCAGTCCTCAACATCATATCGAGAAAAACATCTGACCTCGCGGTCAGTCATCGACATCACGTGAAAGCATCAGACCTCGCCGTCAGTCATCGACAATCAGTCGGTAAAAACATCTGACCTTGTCGTCAGTCATCAACATCACATCGGTAAAATCATCTGACCTCACCGTCAGTTATCGACATCAAGCCGATAAAATCATCTGACCTCGCCGTCAGTCATCGACATCACGTCAGTAAAATGATCTGACCTCGCCGTCAGTCTTCGACATCATTTTGGTAAAAACATTTAACCTCGCGGTCAGTCATCGACATCACGTGAAAGCATCAGACCTCGGCGTCAGTCATCGACACTCAGTCGGTAAAAACATCTGACCTCGCTGTCAGTCATTGACATCACGTCGGTAAAATCATCTGACCTCGCCGTCAGTCCTCGACATCATATCGGTAAAAACATCTGACCTCGCGGTCAGTCATCGACATCACGTGAAAGCATCAAACCTCACCTTCAGTTATTGATACTCACTCGGTAAAAACATCTGACCTCACCGTCAGTCATCAACATCACGTCGGTAAAATCATCTGACCTCGCGGTCAGTCCTCAACATCAAGTCGGTAAAAACATCTGACATCGGTGTCAGTCATCGACATTTAGTCGGTAAAATCATCTGACCTCGCTGTCAGTCCTCGACATCAAGTTGATAAAAACATCTGACGTCGTCGTCAGTCATCGACATCACGTGAAAGCATCTGACCTCGTCGTCAGTCATCGACATCCAGCCGGTAAAAACATCTGACCTCACCGGCAGTCTTCAATATCAAGTAAAAACATCTGACCTCGCTGTCAGTAATCGACATCAAGTGAAAGCATCCGACCTCGCCTTCAGTCATTGACATCTAGTCAGTAAAAACATCTTACCTCTCCGTCAATCATCGACATCACGTCGATAAAATCATCTGACCTCGCCGTCAATCCTCGACATCACGTCGGTAAAATCATCTGACCTCGCCGTCAGTCCTCAAAATCAAATCGGTAAAAACATTTAACCTCGTCGTCAGTCTTCAATATCAAGTAAAAACATCTGACCTCGCGGTCAGTCATCGACATCCAGCCGGTAAAAACATCTAACCTCACTTTCAGTCATCGACATCACGTCAGTAAAATCATCTGACCTC
This sequence comes from Lathyrus sativus, assembly GCA_963859935.3. Taxonomy (NCBI): domain Eukaryota; kingdom Viridiplantae; phylum Streptophyta; class Magnoliopsida; order Fabales; family Fabaceae; genus Lathyrus; species Lathyrus sativus. The sequence goes on from CAWUDS030001982.1 coordinate 71,008, forward strand.
GCCGTCAGACCTCGACATCAAGTCGATAAAAACATCTGACCTCCCCGTCAGTCATCAACATCACGTAAAAACAACTAACCTCGCCGTCAGTCATCGATATCCAGTCGGTAAAAACATCTGACCTCGCCGTCAGTCATCAACATCACATTGGTAAAAGCATCTGACCTCGTCGTCAATCATCGACATCAAGTCGGTAAAAAGATATGACCTCGCCCTTAGTCATAGACATCACGTGAAAGCATCTGACCTCGCCGTCAGTCATCTACACTCAGTCGGTAAAAACTTCTGACCTCGCTGTCAGTCTTCAATTATCATGTAAAATCATCTGACCTCGCCGTAAGTCATCAATATCTAGTCGATAAAAACATCTGACCTCGTCGTCAGTCATCAAGATCACGTCGGTAAAATCATCTGACCTCGCTGTCAGTCCTCGACATCATATCAGTAAAAACATCTGACCTCGCGGTTATTCATCGACATCACTTGAAAGCATCAAACCTCGCCGTCAGTCATTGACATATAGCCGGTAAAAACATCTGACCTCGCCATCAGTCATCAACATCACATAAACACAACTGACCTCGCCGTCAGTCATCGACATCCAGTCGGTAAAACCATTTGACATCGCCGTCAGTCATCAACATCACGTCCGTAAAAGCATCTGACCTCGTCGTCAGTCATCGACATCAAGTCGGTAAAAAAATCTGACCTCACCGTCAGTCATCGACATCACGTCGATAAAATCATCTGACCTCACCGTCAGTCCTCGACATCAAGCCGGTAAAATCATCTGACCTCGCTGTCAGTCATCAACATCACGTCAGTAAAATCATCTGACCTCGCCGTCAGTCCTCGACATCATATCGGGAAAAACATCTGACCTCGCGGTCAGTCATCGACATCATGTGAAAGCATCAGACCTCGCCGTCAGTCATCGACAATCAGTCGGTAAAAACATCTGACCTTGTCATCAGTCATCAACATCACATCGGTAAAATCATCTGACCTCACCGTCAGTTATCGACATCAAGCCGGTAAAATCATCTGACCTCGCCGTCAGTCATCGACATCACGTCAGTAAAATGATCTGACCTCGCCGTCAGTCTTCGACATCATTTTGGTAAAAACATTTAACCTCGCGGTCAGTCATCGACATCACGTGAAAGCATCAGACCTCGGCGTCAGTAATCGACACTCAGTCGGTAAAAACATCTGACCTCGCTGTCAGTCATTGACATCACGTCGGTAAAATCATCTGACCTCGCCGTCAGTCCTCGACATCATATCGGTAAAAACATCTGACCTCGCGGTCAGTCATCGACATCACGTGAAAGCATCAAACCTCGCCTTCAGTCATCGATACTCACTCGGTAAAAACATCTGACCTCACCGTCAGTCATCAACATCACGTCGGTAAAATCATCTAACCTCGCGGTCAGTCCTCAACATCAAGTCGGTAAAAACATCTGACATCGGTGTCAGTCATCGACATTCAGTCGGTAAAATCATCTGACCTCGCTGTCAGTCCTCGACATCAAGTTGGTAAAAACATCTGACCTCACCGTTAGTCATCAATATCACGTGAAAGCATCTGACCTCGCCGTCAGTCATCGACATCCAGCCGGTAAAAACATCTGAGCTCGCCGGCAGTCTTCAATATCAAGTAAACACATCTGACCTCGCTGTCAGTCATCGACATCAAGTGAAAGCATTCGACCTCGCCTTCAGTCATCGACATCTAGTCGGTAAAAACATCTTACCTCTCCGTCAATTATCGCCATCACGTCGATAAAATCATCTGACCTCGCCGTCAATCCTCGACATCACGTCGATAAAATCATCTGACCTCGCCATCAGTCCTCAAAATCAAATCGGTACAAACATCTGACCTCGTCGCCAGTCTTCAATATCAAGTAAAAACATCTGAGCTCGCGGTCAGTCATCGATATCCAGTCGGTAAAAACATCTAACCTCACTGTCAGTCATCGACATCACGTCACTAAAATCATCTGACCTCGCCGTCAGACCTAGACATCAAGTCGATAAAAACATCTGACCTCCCCGTCAGTCATCAACATCACGCAAAAACAACTGACCTCGCCGTCAGTCATCGACATCCAGTCGGTAAAAACATCTGACCTCGCCGTCAGTCATCAACATCACATCGGTAAAAGCATCTGACCTCGTCGTCAATCATCGACGTCAAGTCGGTAAAAAGATCTGACCTCGCCCTTAGTCATCGACATCACGTGAAAGCATCTGACCTCGCCGTCAGTCATCTACACTCAGTCGGTAAAAACATTTGACCTCGTTGTCAGTCTTCAATTATCAAGTAAAATCATCTGACCTCGCCGTAAGTAATCAATATCTAGTCGGTAAAAACATCTAACCTCGTATTCAGTCATCAACATCACGTCGGTAAAATCATTTGACCTCGCCGTCAGTCCTCGACATCATATCAGTAAAAACATCTGACCTTGCGGTCATTCATCGACATCACGTGAAAGCATCAAACCTCGCCGTCAGTCATCGACACTCAGTTGGTAAAAACAACTCACGTCGCCGTCAGTCATCAACATCACGTCGGTAAAATCATCTGACCTCGCCGTCAGTCCTCGACATTAAGTCGGTAAAAACATCTGACTTCGCTATCAGTCATCGACATTCAGTCGGTAAAATCATCTGACCCTGCTGTCAGTCCTCGACATCAAGTTGGTAAAAACATCTGACCTCGCCGTCAGTCATCGACATCACATGAAAGCATCTGACCTCACCGTCAGTCATCGACATTCAGCTGGTAAAAACATCTGACCTCGCCGGCAGTCTTTAATATAAAGTAAAAACATCTGACCTCGCCGTCAGTCATCGACATCAAGTGAAAGCATCCGACCTCGCAGTCAGTCGTCGACATCCAGTCGGTAAAAACATATGACCTCGCCGTCAATCATCGACATCACGTCGGTAAAATCATCTGACCTCGTCGTCAATCCTCGACATCACGTCGGTAAATTCATCTGACCTCGCCATCAGTCCTCGACATCAAGTCGGTAAAAACATTTGACCTCGCCGTCAGTCATCAACATCACGTAAAAACAACTGACCTCGCCGTCAGTCAATGACATATAGCCGGTAAAAACATCTGACCTCGCCATCAGTCATCAACATCACGTAAAAACAACTGACCTCGCCGTCAGTCAACGACATCCAGTCGGTAAAAACATTTGACCTTGCCGTCAGTCATCAACATCACGTCCGTAAAAGCATCTGACATCGTCGTCAGTCATCGACATCAAGTCGGTAAAAACATCTGACGTCGCCGTCAGTCATCGACATCACGTCGGTAAAATCATATGACCTCACCGTCAGTCCTCGACATCAAGCCGGTAAAATCATCTGACCTCGCTGTCAGTCATCGACATCACGTCGGTAAAATCATCTGATCTCGCCGTCAGTCCTCGACATCATATCGATAAAAATATCTGACCTCGCGGTCAGTCATCGACATCACGTGAAAGCATCAGACCTCGCCGTCAGTCATCGATAATCAGTCGGTAAAAACATTTGACCTCGTCGTCAGTCATCAACATCACATCGGTAAAATCATCTGACCTCACCGTCAGTTATCGACATCAAGCCGGTAAAATCATCTGACCTCGCCGTCAGTCATCGACATCACGTCAGTAAAATGATCTGACCTCGCCGTCAGTCTTCGACATCATTTCGGTAAAAACATTTAACCTCGCGGTCAGTCATCGACATCACGTGAAAGCATCAGACCTCGGCGTCAGTCATCGACACTCAGGCGGTAAAAACATCTGACCTCGCTGTCAGTCATTGACATCACGTCGGTAAAATCATCTGACCTCGCCGTCAGTCCTCGACATCATATGGGTAAAAACATCTGACCTCGCGGTCAGTCATCGACATCACGTGAAAGAATCAAACCTCGCCTTCAGTCATCGATACTCACTCAGTAAAAACATCTGACCTCACCGTCAGTCATCAACATCACGTCGGTAAAATCATCTGACCTCGCGGTCAGTCCTCAACATCAAGTCGGTAAAAACATCTGAATTCGGTGTCAGTCATCGACATTCAGTCGGTAAAATCATCTGACCTCGCTGTCAGTCCTCGACATCAAGTTGGTAAAAACATCTGACCTCGCCTTCAGTCATCAACATCACGTGAAAGCATCTGACCTCGCCGTCAGTCATCGACATCCAGCCGGTAAAAACATCTGACCTCGCCGGCAGTCTTCAATATCAAGTAAAAACATCTGACCTCGCCTTCAGTCATCGACATCTAGTCGGTAAAAACATCTTACCTCTCCGTCAATCATCGACATCACGTCGATAAAATCATCTGACCTCGCCGTCAATCCTCGACACACGTCGGTAAAATCATCTGACCTCGCCGTCAGTCCTCAAAATCAAATCGGTAAAAACATTTGACCTCATCGTCAGTCTTCAATATCAAGTAAAAACATCTGACCTCGCGGTCAGTCATCGACATCCAGCCGGTAAAAACATCTAACCTCACTGTCAGTCATCGACATCACGTCAGTAAAATCATCTGACCTCGCCGTCAGACCTAGACATCAAGTCGATAAAAACATCTGACCTCCCCGTCATTCATCAACATCACGTAAAAACAACTAACCTCGCCGTCAGTCATCGATATCCAGTCGGTAAAAACATCTGACCTCGCTGTCAGTCATCAACATCACGTCGATAAAAGCATCTGACCTCGTCGTCAATCATCGACATCAAGTCGGTAAAAAGATCTGACCTCGCCCTTAGTCATAGACATCACGTGAAAGCATCTGACCTCGCCGTCAGTCATCTACACTCAGTCGGTAAAAACATCTGACCTCGCTGTCAGTCTTCAATTATCATGTAAAATCATATGACCTCGCCGTAAGTCATCAATATCTAGTCGATAAAAACATCTGACCTCGTCGTCAGTCATCAACATCACGTCGGTAAAATCATCTGACCTCGCTGTCAGTCCTCGACATCATATCAGTAAAAACATATGACCTCGCGGTTATTCATCGACATCACTTGAAAGCATCAAACCTCGCCGTCAGTCATCGACACTCAGTCGGTAAAAACAACTGACCTCGCCGTCAGTCATCAACATCACGTCGATAAAATAATCTGACCTCGACGTCAGTCCTCGACATTAAGTCGGTAAAAACATCTGACTTCGCTGTCAGTCATCGACATTCAGTCAGTAAAATCATCTGACCCTGTCGTCAGTCCTCGACATCAAGTTGGTAAAAACATCTGACCTCGCTGTCAGTCATCGACATTACGTGAAAGCATCTGACCTCACTGTCAGTCATCGACATCCAGCTGGTAAAAACATCTGACCTTGCCGGCAGTCTTTAATATAAAGTAAAAACATCTGACCTCGCCGGCACTCATCGACATCAAGTGAAAGCATCCGACCTCGTAGTCAGTCATCGACATCCAGTCGGTAAAAACATCTGACCTCGCCGTCAATCATCGACATCACGTCGGTAAAATCATCTGACCTCGCCGTCAATCCTCGACATCACGTCGGTAAATTCATCTGACCTCGCCGTCAGTCCTCGACATCAAGTCGGTAAAAACATCTGACCTCGCCGTCAGTCATCAACATCACGTAAAAACAACTGACCTCGCCATCAGTCATTGACATATAGCCGGTAAAAACATCTGACCTCGCCATCAGTCATCAACATCACGTAAAAACAACTGACCTCGCCGTCAGTCATCGACATCCAGTCGGTAAAAACATTTGACCTCGCTGTCAGTCATCAACATCACGTCGGTAAAAGCATCTGACCTCGTCGTCAGTCATCGACATCAAGTCGGTAAAACATTCTGACCTCGCCGTCAGTCATCGACATCACGTCGGTAAAATCATCTGACCTCGCCGTCAGTCCTCGACATCAAGCCGGTAAAATCATCTGACCTCGTTGTCAATCATCGACATCACGTCGGTAAAATCATCTGACCTCGCCGTTAGTCCTCGACATCATATCGGTAAAAACATCTGACCTCGCGGTCATTCATCGACATCACGTGAAAGCATCAGACCTCGCTGTCAGTCATTGATAATCAGTCGGTAAAAACATCTGACCTCGTCGTCAGTCATCAACATCACATCGGTAAAATCATCTGACCTCACCGTCAGTTATCGACATCAAGCTGGTAAAATCATCTGACCTCGCCGTCAGTCATCGACATCACGTCGGTAAAATCATCTGACCTCGCTGTCAGTCCTCGACATCATTTCGGTAAAAACATCTAACCTCGTGGTCAGTCATCGACATCACGTGAAAGCATCAGACCTCGGTGTCAGTCATCGACACTCAGTCGATAAAAACATCTGACCTCGCTGTCAATCATTGACATCACGTCGGTAAAATCATCTGACCTCGCCGTCAGTCCTCAGCATCATATCGGTAAAAACATCTGACTTCGCAGTCAGTCATCGACATCACGTGAAAGCATCAAACCTCGCCTTCAGTCATCGATACTCACTCGGTAAAAACATCTGACCTCGCCGTCAGTCCCCGACATCAAGTCGGTAAAAACATCTAACATCGGTGTGAGTCATCGACATTCAGTAGGTAAAATCATCTAACCTCGTTGTCTGTCCTCGACATCAAGTTGGTAAAAACATCTGACCTCGCTGTCAGTCATCGACATCACGTGAAAGCATCTGACCTCGCCGTCAGTCATCGACATCACGTGAAAGCATCTGACCTCGCCGTCAGTCATCGACATCCAGCCGGTAAAAACATCTGACCTCGCCGGCAGTCTTCAATATCAAGTAAAAACATCTGACCTCGCCGTCAGTCATCGACATCAAGTGAAAGCATCCGACCTCGTAGTCAGTCATCGATATCGAGTCGGTAAAAACATCTGACCTCGCCGTCAATCATCGACATCACGTCGGTAAAATCATCTGACCTCGCCGTCAGTCCTCAAAATCAAATCGGTAAAAACATCTGACGTCAGTCTTCAATATCAAGTAAAAACATCTGACCTCGCGGTCAGTCATCGACATCCAGCCGGTAAAAACATCTAACCTCACTGTCAGTCATCGACATCACGTTGGTAAAGTCATCTGACCTCGCCGTCAGACCTAGACATCAAGTCGATAAAAACATCTGACCTCCCCGTCAGTCATCAACATCACGTAAAAACAACAAACCTCGTCGTCAGTTATCGACATCCAGTCGGTAAAAACATCTGACCTCGCCGTCATTCATCAACATCACGTCGGTAAAAGCATCTGACCTCGTCGTCAATCATCGACATCAAGTCGGTAAAAAGATCTGACCTCGCCCTTAGTCATCGACATCTCGTGAAAACATCTGACCTCGCCGTCAGTCATCTACACTCAGTCGGTAAAAACATCTGACCTCGCTGTCAGTCTTCAATTATCAAGTAAAAACATCTGACCTCGCCGGAAGTCATCAATATCTAGTCAGTAAAAACATCTGACCTCTTCGTCAGTCATCAACATCACGTCGGTAAAATCATCTGACCTCGCCGTCAGTCCTAAACATCATATCAGTAAAAACATCTGACCTGGCGGTCATTCATCGACATCACGTGAAAGCATCAAACCTTGCCGTCAGTCATCGACACTCAGTTGGTAAAAACAACTGACCTCGCAGTCAGTCATCAACATCACGTCGGTAAAATCATCTGACCTCGCCGTCAGTCCTCGACATTAAGTCGGTAAAAACATCTGACTTCGCTGTAGGTCATCGATCTTCAGTCGGTAAAATCATCTGACCCTGCCGTTAGTCCTCGACATCAAGATGGTAAAAACATCTGACCTCGCCGTCAGTCATCGACATCACGTGAAAGCATCTGACCTCACCGTCAGTCATCGACATCTAGCTGGTAAAAACATCTGACCTCGCCGGCACTCATCGACATCAAGTGAAAGCATCCGACCTCGCAGTCAGTCAGCGACATCCAGTCGGTAAAAACATCTGACCTCTCCGTCAATCATCGACATCACGTCGGTAAAATCATCTGATCTCGCCGTCAATCCTCGACATCACGTTGGTAAATTCATCTGACCTCACCGTCAGTCCTCAATATCAAGTCGGTAAAAACATCGGACCTCGCCGTCAGTCATTAACATCACGTAAAAACAACTGACCTCGCCGTCAGTCATTGACAACCAGCCGGTAAAAACATCTGACCTCGCCATCAGTCATCAACATCACGTAAAAACAACTGACCTCGCCGTCAGTCATATACATCCAGTCGGTATAAACATTTGACCTCGCCGTCAGTCATCAACATCACGTCGGTAAAAGCATCTGACCTCGTCATCAGTCATCGACATCAAGTCGGTAAAAACATCTGACCTCGCCGTCAGTCATCAACATCACGTCGGTAAAATCATCTGACCTCACCGTCAGTCCTCGACATCAAGCCAGTAAAATCATCTGACCTCGCTGTCAGTCATCTACATCACGTCGGTAAAATCATCTGACCTCGTCGTCAGTCCTCGACATCATATCGGTAAAAACATCTGACCTCACGGTCAGTCATCGACATCACGTGAAAGCATCAGACCTCGCCGTCAGTCATCGACAATCAGTCGGTAAAAACATCTGACCTCGTCGTCAGTTATCAACATCACATCGGTAAAATCATCTGACCTCACCATCAGTTATCGACATCATGCCGGTAAAATCATCTTACCTCGCCGTCAGTCATCGACATCACGTCGGTAAAATCATCTGACCTCGCCGTCAATCCTCGACATCAAGCCGGTAAAATCATCTGACCTCGCTGTCAATCATCGACATCACGTCGGTAAAATCATCTGACCTCGCCGTTAGTTCTCGACATGATATCGGTAAAAACATCTGACCTCGCGGTCAGTCATCGACATCGCGTGAAAGCATTAGACCTCGCCGTCAGTCATCGATAATCAGCAGCTAAAAACATCTGACCTCGTCGTCAGTCATCAACATCACATCGGTAAAATCATCTGACCTCACCGTCAGTTATCGACATCAAGCTGGTAAAATCATCTGACCTCGCCGTCAGTTATCGACATCACGTCGGTAAAATCATCTAACCTCGCCGTCAGTCCTTAACATCATTTCGGTAAAAACATCTAACCTCGCGGTCAGTCATCGACATCACGTGAAAGCATCAGACCTCGGTGTCAGTCATCGACACTCAGTCGATAAAAACATCTGACCTCGCTGTCAGTCATTGACATCACGTCGGTAAAATCATCTAACCTCGCCGTCAGTCCTCAACATCATATCGGTAAAAACATCTGACCTCGCGGTCAGTCATCGACATCACGTGAAAGCATCAAACCTCGGCTTCAGTCATCGACACTCACTCGGTAAAAACATCTGACCTCACCGTCAGTTATACACATCACGTCGGTAAAATCATCTGACCTCGCCGTCAGTCCTCGACATCAAGTCGGTAAAAACATCTAACATCGGTGTCAGTCATCGACATTCAGTCGGTAAAATCATCTGACCTCGTTGTCAGTCCTCGACATCAAGTTGGTAAAAACATCTGACCTCGCCGTCAGTCATCGACATCCAGCCGGTAAAAACATCTGACCTCACCGGCAGTCTTCAATATCAAGTAAAAACATCTGACCTCGCCGTCATTCATCGACATCAAGTGAAAGCATTCGACCTCGCAGTCAGTCATCGACATCCAGTCGGTAAAAACATCTGACCTCGCCGTCAATCATCGACATCACGTCAGTAAAAACATCTGACCTCTCCGTCAATCATCGACATCACGTCGGTAAAATCATCTGATCTCGCCGTCAATCCTCGACATCACTTTGGTAAATTCATCTGACCTCACCGCCAGTCCTCAATATCAAGTCGGTAAAAACATCGGACCTCGCCGTCAGTCATTAACATCACGTAAAAACAACTGACCTCGCCGTCAGTCATTGACAACCAGCCGGTAAAAACATCTAACCTCGCCATCAGTCATCAACATCACGTAAAAACAACTGACCTCGCCGTCAGTCATATACATCCAGTCGGTAAAAACATTTGACCTCGCCGTCAGTCATCAACATCACGTCGGTAAAAGCATCTGACCTCGTCATCAGTCATCGACATCAAGTCGGTAAAAACATCTGACCTCGCCGTCAGTCATCAACATCACGTCGGTAAAATCATCTGACCTCACCGTCAGTCCTCGACATCAAGCCAGTAAAATCATCTGACCTCGCTGTCAGTCATCGACATCACGTCGGTAAAATCATCTGACCTCGTCGTCAGTCCTCGACATCATATCGGTAAAAACATCTGACCTCACGGTCAGTCATCGACATCACGTGAAAGCATCAGACCTCGCCGTCAGTCATCGACAATCAGTCGGTAAAAACATCTGACCTCGTCGTCAGTTATCAACATCACATCAGTAAAATCATCTGACCTCACCATCAGTTATCGACATCATGCCGGTAAAATCATCTTACCTCGCCGTCAGTCATCGACATCACGTCGGTAAAATCATCTGACCTCGCCGTCAATCCTCGACATCAAGCCGGTAAAATCATCTGACCTCGCTGTCAGTCATCGACATCACGTCGGTAAAATCATCTGACCTCGCCGTTAGTTCTCGACATGATATCGAAAAAACATCTGACCTCGCGGTCAGTCATCGACATCGCGTGAAAGCATCAGACCTCGCCGTCAGTCATCGATAATCAGCAGCTAAAAACATCTGACCTCGTCGTCAGTCATCAACATCACATCGGTAAAATCATCTGACCTTACCGTCAGTTATCGACATCAAGCTGGTAAAATCATCTGACCTCGCCGTCAGTTATCGACATCACGTCGGTAAAATCATCTAACCTCGCCGTCAGTCCTTAACATCATTTCGGTAAAAACATCTAACCTCGCGGTCAGTCATCGACATCACGTGAAAGCATCAGACCTCGGTGTCAGTCATCGACACTCAGTCGATAAAAACATCTGACCTCGCTGTCAGTCATTGACATCACGTCGGTAAAATCATCTAACCTCGCCGTCAGTTCTCAACATCATATCGGTAAAAACATCTGACCTCGCGGTCAGTCATCGACATCACGTGAAAGCATCAAACCTCGGCTTCAGTCATCGACACTCACTCGGTAAAAACATCTGACCTCACCGTCAGTTATCAACATCACGTCGGTAAAATCATCTGACCTCGCCGTCAGTCCTCGACATCAAGTCGGTAAAAACATCTAACATCGGTGTCAGTCATCGACATTCAGTCGGTAAAATCATCTGACCTCGTTGTCAGTCCTCGACATCAAGTTGGTAAAAACATCTGACCTCGCCGTCAGTCATCGACATCCAGCCGGTAAAAACATCTGACCTCACCGGCAGTCTTCAATATCAAGTAAAAACATCTGACCTCGCCGTCATTCATCGACATCAAATGAAAGCATTCGACCTCGCTGTCAGTCATCGACATCCAGTCGGTAAAAACATCTGACCTCGCCGTCAATCATCGACATCACGTCAGTAAAATCATCTGACCTCGCCGTCAATCCTCAACATCACGTCGGTAAAATCATCTGACCTCGCCGTCAGTCCTCAAAATCAAATCGGTAAAAACATCTGACCTCGTCGTCAGTCTTCAATATCAAGTAAAAACACCTGACCTCGCGGTCAGTCATCGACATCCAGCCGGTAAAAACATCTAACCTCACTGTCAGTCATCGACATCACGTCGGTAAAATCATCTGACCTCGCCGTCAGACCTAGACATCAAGTCGATAAAAACATCTGACCTCCCCGTCAGTCATCAACATCCCGTAAAAACAACTGTCCTCGCCGCCAGTCATCTACATCCAGTCGGTAAAAACATCTGACCTCGCCGTCAGTCATCAACATCACGTCGGTAAAAGCATCTGACCTCGTCGTCAATCATCGACATCAAGTCGGTAAAAAGATCTGACCTCGCCCTTAGTCATCGACATCTCGTGAAAACATCTGACCTCGCCGTCAGTCATCTACACTCAGTCGGTAAAAACATCTGACCTCGCTGTCAGTCTTCAATTATCAAGTAAAAACATCTGACCTCGCCGGAAGTCATCAATATCTAGTCGGTAAAAACATCTGACCTCATCGTCAGTCATCAACATCACGTCGGTAAAATCATCTGACCTCGCCGTCAGTCCTCGACATCATATCAGTAAAAACATCTGACCTAGCGATCATTCATCGACATCACGTGAAAGCATCAAACCTTGCCGTCAGTCATCGACACTCAGTCGGTAAAACAACTGACCTCGCCGTCAATCATCAACATCACGTCGGTAAAATCATCTGACCTCGCCGTCAGTCCTCGACATTAAGTCGGTAAAAACATCTGACTTCGCTGTCAGTCATCGACATTCAGTCGGTAAAATCATCTGACCCTGCCGTTAGTCCTCGACATCAAGATGGTAAAAACATCTGACCTCGCCGTCAGACATCGACATCACGTGAAAGCATCTGACCTCACCGTCAGTCATCGACATCCAGCTGGTAAAAACATCTGACCTCGCCGGCACTCATCGACATCAAGTGAAAGCATCTGACCTCGCAGTCAGTCAGCGACATCCAGTCGGTAAAAACGTCTGACCTCTCTGTCAATCATCGACATCACGTCGGTAAAATCATCTGACCTTGCCGTCAATCCTCGACATCACGTCGGTAAATTCATCTGACCTCGCCGTCAGTCTTCAATATCAAGTCGGTAAAAACATCTGACCTCGTCGTCAGTCATTAACATCACGTAAAAACAACTGACCTCGCCGTTAGTCATTGACATCCAGCCGGTAAAAACATCTGACCTCGCCATCAGTCATCAACATCACGTAAAAACAACTGACCTCGCCGTCAGTCATCGACATCCAGTCGGTAAAAACATTTGACCTCGCCGTCAGTCATCAACATCACGTCGGTAAAAGCATCTGACCTCGTCGTCAGTCATCAAAAACAAGTCGGTAAAAACATCAGACCTCGCTGTCAATCATCGACATCACGTCGGTAAAATCATCTGACCTCACCGTCCTTCCTCGATATCAAGCCGGTAAAATCATCTGACCTCGCTGTCAGTCATCGACATCACGTAGGTAAAATGATCTGACCTCTCCGTCAGTCCTCGACATCATATCGGTAAAAACATCTGACCTCGTGGTCAGTCATCGACATCACGTGAAAGCATCAGACCTCGCCGTCAGTCATCGATAATCAGTCGGTAAAAACATCTGACCTCGTCGTCAGTCATCAACATTACATCGGTAAAATCATCTGACCTCACCGTCAGTTATAGACATCAAGCTGGTAAAATCATCTGACCTCGCCGTCAGTCATCGACATCACGTCGGTAAAATCATCTGACCTCTCCGTCAGTCCTGAACATCATTTCGGTAAAAACATCTAACCTCGCGGTCAGTCATCGACATCACGTGAAGCATCAGACCTCGGTGTCACTCATCGACACTCAGTCGATAAAACCATCTGACCTCGCTGTCAGTCATTGACATCACGTCGGTAAAATCATCTGACCTCGCCGTCAGTCCTCGACATCATATCGGTAAAGACATCTGACCTCGCGGTCAGTCATCGACATCACGTGAAAGCATCAAACATCGGCTTCAGTCATCGACACTCACTCGGTAAAAACATCTGACTTCACCGTCAGTTATCAACATCACGTCGGTAAAATCATCTGACCTCGCCGTCAGTCCTCGACATCAAGTCGGTAAAAACATCTAACATCGGTGTCAGTCATCGACATTCAGTCGGTAAAATCATCTGACCTCGTTGTCAGTCCTCGACATCAAGTTAGTAAAAACATCTGACCTCGCCGTCAGTCATCGACATCCAGCCGGTAAAAACATTTGACCTCACCGGCAGTCTTCAATATCAAGTAAAAACATCTGACCTCGCCGTCAGTCATCGACATCCAGCCGGTAAAAACATTTGACCTCACCGGCAGTCTTCAATATCAAGTAAAATCATCTGACCTCGCCGTCAGTCCTCGACATCAAGTCGGTAAAAACATCTAACATCGGTGTCAGTCATCGACATTCAGTCGGTAAAATCATCTGACCTCGTTGTCAGTCCTCGACATCAAGTTAGTAAAAACATCTGACCTCGCCGTCAGTCATCGACATCCAGCCGGTAAAAACATTTGACCTCACCGGCAGTCTTCAATATCAAGTAAAAACATCTGACCTCGCCGTCAGTCATCGACATCAAGTGAAAGCATCCGACCTCGCAGTCAGTCATCAACATCCAGTCGGTAAAAACATCTGACCTCGCCGTCAATCATCGACATCACGTCAGTAAAATCATCTGACCTCGCCGTCAATCCTCAACATCACGTCGGTAAAATCATCTGACCTCGCCGTCAGTCCTCAAAATCAAATCGGTAAAAACATCTGACCTCGTCGTCAGTCTTCAATATCAAGTAAAAACACCTGACCTCGTGGTCAGTCATCGACATCCAGCCGGTAAAAACATCTAACCTCACTGTCAGTCATCGACATCACGTCGGTAAAATCATCTGACCTCGCCGTCAGACCTAGACATCAAGTCGATAAAAACATCTGACCTCCCCGTCAGTCATCAACATCCCGTAAAAACAACTATCCTCGCTGCCAGTCATCGACATCCAGTCGGTAAAAACATCTGACCTCGCCGTCAGTCATCAATATCACGTCGGTAAAAGCATCTGACCTCGTCGTCAATCATCGACATCAAGTCGGTAAAAAGATCTGACCTCGCCCTTAGTCATCGACATCTCGTGAAAACATCTGACCTCGCCGTCAGTCATCTACACTCAGTCGGTAAAAACATCTGACCTCGCTGTCAGTCTTCAATTATCAAGTAACAACATCTGACCTCGCCGGAAGTCATCAATATCTAGTCGGTAAAAGCATCTGACCTCATCGTCAGTCATCAACATCACGTCGGTAAAATCATCTGACCTCGCCGTCAGTCCTCGACATCATATCAGTAAAAACATCTGACCTAGCGATCATTCATCGACATCACGTGAAAGCATCAAACCTTGCCGTCAGTCATCGACACTCAGTCGGTAAAACAACTGACCTCGCCGTCAATCATCAACATCACGTCGGTAAAATCATCTGACCTCGCCGTCAGTCCTCGACATTAAGTCGGTAAAAACATCTGACTTCGCTGTCAGTCATCGACATTCAGTCGGTAAAATCATCCGACCCTGCCGTTAGTCCTCGACATCAAGATGGTAAAAACATCTGACCTCGCCGTCAGTCATCGACATCACGTGAAAGCATCTGACCTCACCGTCAGTCATCGACATCCAGCTGGTAAAAACATCTGACCTCGCCGGCACTCATCGACATCAAGTGAAAGCATCTGACCTCGCAGTCAGTCAGCGACATCCAGTCGGTAAAAACATCTGACCTCTCCGTCAATCATCGACATCACATCGGTAAAATCATCTGACCTTGCCGTCAATCCTCGACATCACGTCGGTAAATTCATCTGACCTCGCCGTCAGTCTTCAATATCAAGTCGGTAAAAACATCTGACCTCGCCGTCAGTCATTAACATCACTTAAAAACAACTGACCTCGCCGTTAGTCATTGACATCCAGCCGGTAAAAACATCTGACCTCGCCATCAGTCATCAACATCACGTAAAAACAACTGACCTCGCCGTCAGTCATCGACATCCAGTCGGTAAAAACATTTGACCTCGCCGTCAGTCATCAACATCACGTCGGTAAAAGCATCTGACCTCGTCGTCAGTCATCAAAAACAAGTCGGTAAAAACATCAGACCTCGCTGTCAATCATCGACATCACGTCGGTAAAATCATCTGACCTCACCGTCCTTCCTCGATATCAAGCCGGTAAAATCATCTGACCTCGCTGTCAGTCATCGACATCACGTAGGTAAAATGATCTGACCTCTCCGTCAGTCCTCGACATCATATCGGTAAAAACATCTGACCTCGTGGTCAGTCATCGACATCACGTGAAAGCATCAGACCTCGCCGTCAGTCATCGATAATCAGTCGGTAAAAACATCTGACCTCGTCGTCAGTCATCAACATTACATCGGTAAAATCATCTGACCTCACCGTCAGTTATAGACATCAAGCTGGTAAAATCATCTGACCTCGCCGTCAGTCATCGACATCACGTCGGTAAAATCATCTGACCTCTCCGTCAGTCCTGAACATCATTTCGGTAAAAACATCTAACCTCGCGGTCAGTCATCGACATCACGTGAAGCATCAGACCTCGGTGTCACTCATCGACACTCAGTCGATAAAACCATCTGACCTCGCTGTCAGTCGTTGACATCACGTCGGTAAAATCATCTGACCTCGCCGTCAGTCCTCGACATCATATCGGTAAAAACATCTGACCTCGCGGTCAGTCATCGACATCACGTGAAAGCATCAAACCTCGGCTTCAGTCATCGACACTCACTCGGTAAAAACATCTGACTTCACCGTCAGTTATCAACATCACGTCGGTAAAATCATCTGACCTCTCCGTCAGTCCTCGACATCAAGTCGGTAAAAACATCTAACATCGGTGTCAGTCATCGACATTCAGTCGGTAAAATCATCTGACCTCGTTGTCAGTCCTCGACATCAAGTTGGTAAAAACATCTGAC
The DNA here is from genome assembly GCA_963859935.3 of Lathyrus sativus. NCBI lineage: Eukaryota > Viridiplantae > Streptophyta > Magnoliopsida > Fabales > Fabaceae > Lathyrus > Lathyrus sativus. The sequence goes on from CAWUDS030001982.1 coordinate 87,694, forward strand.
CTCGCCGTCAGTCATCGACATCCAGCCGGTAAAAACATTTGACCTCACCGGCAGTCTTCAATATCAAGTAAAAACATCTGACCTCGCCGTCATTCATCGACATCAAGTGAAAGCATCCGACCTCGCAGTCAATCATCGACATCCAGTCGGTAAAAACATCTGACCTCGCCGTCAATCATCGACATCACGTCAGTAAAATCATCTGACCTCGCCGTCAATCCTCAACATCACGTCGGTAAAATCATCTGACCTCGCCGTCAGTCCTCAAAATCAAATCGGTAAAAACATCTGACCTCGTCGTCAGTCTTCAATATCAAGTAAAAACACCTGACCTCGCGGTCAGTCATCGACATCCAGCCGGTAAAAACATCTAACCTCACTGTCAGTCATCGACATCACGTCGGTAAAATCATCTGACCTCGCCGTCAGACCTAGACATCAAGTCGATAAAAACATCTGACCTCCCCGTCAGTCATCAACATCCCGTAAAAACAACTATCCTCGCCGCCAGTCATCGACATCCAGTCGGTAAAAACATCTGACCTCGCTGTCAGTCATCAACATCACGTCGGTAAAAGCATCTGACCTCGTCGCCAATCATCGACATGAAGTCGGTAAAAAGATCTGACCTCGCCCTTAGTCATCGACATCTCGTGAAAACATCTGACCTCGCCGTCAGTCATCTACACTCAGTCGGTAAAAACATCTGACCTCGCTGTCAGTCTTCAATTATCAAGTAAAAACATCTGACCTCGCCGGAAGTCATCAATATCTAGTCGATAAAAACATCTGACCTCATCGTCAGTCATCAACATCACGTCGGTAAAATCATCTGACCTCGCCGTCAGTCCTCGACATCATATCAGTAAAAACATCTAACCTAGTGATCATTCATCGACATCACGTGAAAGCATCAAACCTTGACGTCAGTCATCGACACTCAGTCGGTAAAACAACTGACCTCGCCGTCAATCATCAACATCACGTCGGTAAAATCATCTGACCTCGCCGTCAGTCCTCGACATTAAGTCGGTAAAAACATCTGACTTCGCTGTCAGTCATCGACATTCAGTCGGTAAAATCATCTGACCCTGCCGTTAGTCCTCGACATCAAGTTGGTAAAAACATCTGACCTCGCCGTCAGTCATCGACATCACGTGAAAGCATCTGACCTCACCATCAGTCATCGACATCCAGCTGGTAAAAACATCTGACCTCGCCGGCACTCATCGACATCAAGTGAAAGCATTCGACCTCGCAGTCAGTCAGCGACATCCAGTCGGTAAAAACATCTGACCTCTCCGTCAATCATCGACATCACGTCGGTAAAATCATCTGACCTCGCTGTCAATCCTCGACATCACGTCGGTAAATTCATCTGACCTCGCCGTCAGTCCTCAATATCAAGTCGGTAAAAACATCTGACCTCGCCGTCAGTCATTAACATCACGTAAAAACAACTGACCTCGCAGTTAGTCATTGACATCCAGCCGGTAAAAACATCTGACCTCGCCATCAGTCATCAACATCACGTAAAAACAACAGACCTCGCCGTCAGTCATCGACATCCAGTCGGTAAAAACATTTGACCTCGCCGTCAGTCATCAACATCACGTCGGTTAAAGCATCTGACCTCGTCGTCAGTCATCAAAAACAAGTCGGTAAAAACATCAGACCTCGCTGTCAATCATCGACATCACGTCGGTAAAATCATCTGACCTCACCGTCAGTCCTCGATATCAAGCCGGTAAAATCATCTGACCTCGCTGTCAGTCATCGACATCACGTAGGTAAAATGATCTGACCTCTCCGTCAATCCTCGACATCATATCGGTAAAAACATCTGACCTCGTGGTCAGTCATCGACATCACGTGAAAGCATCAGACCTCGCCGTCAGTCATCGATAATCAGTCGGTAAAAACATCTGACCTCGTCGTCAGTCATCAACATCACATCGGTAAAATCATCTGACCTCACCGTCAGTTATAGTCATCAAGCTGGTAAAATCATCTGACCTCGCCGTCAGTCATCGACATCACGTCGGTAAAATCATCTGACCTCGCCGTCAGTCCTCAACATCATTTCGGTAAAAACATCTAACCTCGCGGTCAGTCATCGACATCACGTGAAAGCATCAGACCTCGGTGTCACTCATCGACACTCAGTCGATAAAAACATCTGACCTCGCTGTCAGTCATTGACATCACGTCGGTAAAATCATCTGGCCTCGCCGTCAGTCCTCGACATCATATCGGTAAAAACATCTGACCTCGCGGTCAGTCATCGACATCACGTGAAAGCATCAAACCTCGGCTTCAGTCATCGATACTCACTCGGTAAAAACATCTGACTTCACCGTCAGTTATCAACATCACGTCGGTAAAATCATCTGACCTCGCCGTCAGTCCTTGACATCAAGTCGGTAAAAACATCTAACATCGGTGTCAGTCATCGACATTCAGTCGGTAAAATCATCTGACCTCCTTGTCAGTCCTCGACATCAAGTTGGTAAAAACATCTGACCTCGCCGTCAGTCATCGACATCCAGCCGGTAAAAACATCTGACCTCACCGGCAGTCTTCAATATCAAGTAAAAACATCTGACCTCGCCGTCATTCATCGACATCAAGTGAAAGCATCCGACCTCGCAGTCAGTCATCGACATCCAGTCGGTAAAAACATCTGACCTCGCCGTCAATCATCGACATCACGTCAGTAAAATCATCTGACCTCGCCGTCAATCCTCAACATCACGTCGGTTAAATCATCTGACCTCGCCGTCAGTCCTCAAAATCAAATCGGTAAAAACATCTGACCTCGTCGTCAGTCTTCAATATCAAGTAAAAACACCTGACCTCGCGGTCAGTCATCGACATCCAGCCGGTAAAAACATCTAACCTCACTATCAGTCATCGACATCACGTCGGTAAAATCATCTGACCTCGCCGTCAGACCTAGACATCAAGTCGATAAAAACATCTGACCTCCCCGTCAGTCATCAACATCCCATAAAAACAACTGTCCTCGCCGCCAGTCATCGACATCCAGTCGGTAAAAACATCTGACCTCGCCGTCAGTCATCAACATCACGTCGGCAAAAGCATCTGACCTCGTTGTCAATCATCGACATCAAGTCGGTAAAAAGATCTGACCTCGCCCTTAGTCATCGACATCTCGTGAAAACATCTGACCTCGCCGTCAGTCATCTACACTCAGTCGGTAAAAACATCTGACCTCGCTGTCAGTCTTCAATTATCAAGTAAAAACATTTGACCTCGCCGGAAGTCATCAATATCTAGTCGGTAAAAACATCTGACCTCATCGTCAGTCATCAACATCACGTCGGTAAAATCATCTGACCTCGCCGTCAGTCCTCGACATCATATCAGTAAAAACATCTGACCTAGCGATCATTCATCGACATCACGTGAAAGCATCAAACCTTGCCGTCAGTCATCGACACTCAGTCGGTAAAACAACTGACCTCGCTGTCAATCATCAACATCACGTCGGTAAAATCATCTGACCTCGCCGTCAGTCCTCGACATTAAGTCGGTAAAAACATCTGACTTCGCTGTCAGTCATCGACATTCAGTCGGTAAAATCATCTGACCCTGCCGTTAGTCCTCGACATCAAGATGGTAAAAACATCTGACCTCGCCGTCAGTCATCGACATCACGTGAAAGCATCTGACCTCACCATCAGTCATCGACATCCAGCTGGTAAAAACATCTGACCTCGCCGGCACTCATCGACATCAAGTGAAAGCATCCGACCTCACAGTCAGTCAGCGACATCCAGTCGGTAAAAACATCTGACCTCTCCGTCAATCATCGACATCACGTCGGTAAAATCATCTGACCTCGCCGTCAATCCTCGACATCACGTCGGTAAATTCATCTGACCTCGCCGTCAGTCCTCAATATCAAGTCGGTAAAAACATCTGACCTCGCTGTCAGTCATTAACATCACGTAAAAACAACTGACCTCGCCGTCAGTCATTGACATCCAGCCGGTAAAAACATCTGACCTCGCCATCAGTCATCAACATCACGTAAAAACAACTGACCTCGCCGTCAGTCATCGACATCCAGTCGGTAAAAACATTTGACCTCGCCGTCAGTCATCAACATCACGTCGGTAAAAGCATCTGACCTCGTCGTCAGTCATCAAAAACAAGTCGGTCAAAACATCTGACCTCGCCGTCAATCATCGACATCACGTCGGTAAAATCATTTGACCTCACCGTCAGTCCTCGACATTAAGCCGGTAAAATCATCTGACCTCGCTGTCAGTCATCGAAATCACGTAGGTAAAATGATCTGACCTCTCCGTCAGTCCTCGACATCATATCGGTAAAAACATCTGACCTCGTGGTCAGTCATCGACATCACGTGAAAGCATCAGACCTCGCCGTCAGTCATCGACAATCAGTCGGTAAAAAGATCTGACCTCGTCGTCAGTCATCAACATCACATCGGTAAAATCATCTGACCTCACCGTCAGTTATCGACATCAAGCTGGTAAAATCATCTGACCTCGCCGTCAGTCATCGACATCACGTCGGTAAAATCATCTGACCTCGCCGTCAGTCCTCGACATCATTTCGGTAAAAACATCTAACCTCGCGGTCAGTCATCGACATCACGTGAAAGCATCAGACCTCAGTGTCAGTCATCGACACTCAGTCGATAAAAACATCTGACCTCGCTGTCTGTCATTGACATCACGTCGGTAAAATCATCTGACCTCGCCGTCAGTTCTCGACATCATATCGGTAAAAACATCTGACCTCGTGGTCAGTCATCGACATCACGTGAAAGCATCAAACCTCGGGTTCAGTCATCGACACTCACTCGGTAAAAACATCTGACCTCACCGTCAGTCATCAACATCACGTCGGTAAAATCATCTGACCTCGCCGTCAGTCCTCGACATCAAGTCGGTAAAAACATCTAACATCGGTGTCAGTCATCGACATTCAGTCGGTAAAATCATCTGACCTCGTTGTCAGTCCTCGACATCAAGTTGGTAAAAACATCTGACCTCGCCGTCAGTCATCGACATCACGTGAAAGCATTTGACCTCGCTGTCAGTCATCGACATCCAGCCGGTAAAAACATCTGACCTCGCCGGCAGTCTTCAATATCAAGTAAAAACATCTGACCTCGTCGTCAGTCATCGACATCAAGTGAAAGCATCCGACCTCGCAGTCAGTCATCGACATCCAGTCGGTAAAAACATCTGACCTCGTCGTCAATCATCGACATCACGTCAGTAAAATCATCTGACCTCGCCGTCAATCCTCAACATCACGTCGGTAAAATCATCTGACCTCGCCGTCAGTCCTCAAAATCAAATCGGTAAAAACATCTGACCTCGTCGTCAGTCTTCAATATCAAGTAAAAACATCTGACCTCGCGGTCAGTCATTGACATCCAGCCGGTAAAAACATCTAACCTCACTGTCAGTCATCGACATCACGTCGGTAAAATCATCTGACCTCGCCGTCTGACCTAGACATCAAGTCGATAAAAACATCTGACCTCCCCGTCAGTCATCAACATCCCGTAAAAACAACTGTCCTCGCCGCCAGTCATCGACATCCAGTCGGTAAAAACATTTGACCTCGCCGTCAGTCATCAACATCACGTCGGTAAAAGCATCTGACCTCGTCGTCAATCATCGACATCAAGTCGGTAAAAAGATCTGACCTCGACCTTAGTCATCGACATCTCGTGAAAACATCTGACCTCGCCGTCAGTCATCTACACTCAGTCGGTAAAAATATCTGACCTCGCTGTCAGTCTTCAATTATCAAGTAAAAACATCTGACCTCACTGGAAGTCATCAATATCTAGTCGGTAAAAACATCTGACCTCTTCTTCAGTCATCAACATCACGTCGGTAAAATCATCTGACCTCGCCGTCAGTCCTCGACATCATATCAGTAAAAACATCTGACCTAGCGGTCATTCATCGACATCACGTGAAAGCATCAAACCTGGCCGTCAGTCATCGACACTCAGTCGGTAAAAACAACTGACCTCGCCGTCAGTCATCAACATCACGTCGGTAAAAGCATCTGACCTCGTCGTCAATCATCGACATCAAGTCGGTAAAAAGATCTGACCTCGCCCTTAGGCATCGACATCTCGTGAAAACATCTGACCTCGCCGTCAGTCATCTACACTCAGTCGGTAAAAACATCTGACCTCGCTGTCAGTCTTCAATTATCAAGTAAAAACATCTGACCTCGCCGGAAGTCATCAATATCTAGTCGGTAAAAACATCTGACCTCATCGTCAGTCATCAATATCACGTCGGTAAAATCATCTGACCTCGCCGTCAGTCCTCGACATCATATCAGTAAAAACATCTGACCTAGCGATCATTCATCGACATCACGTGAAAGCATCAAACCTTGCCGTCAGTCATCGACACTCAGTCGGTAAAACAACTGACCTCGCCGTCAATCATCAACATTACGTCGGTAAAATCATCTGACCTCGCCGTCAGTCCTCGACATTAAGTCGGTAAAAACATCTGACTTCGCTGTCAGTCATCGACATTCAGTCGGTAAAATCATCTGACCCTGCCGTTAGTCCTCGACATCAAGATGGTAAAAACATCTGACCTCGCCGTCAGTCATCGACATCACGTGAAAGCATCTGACCTCACCATCAGTCATCGACATCCAGCTGGTAAAAACATCTGACCTCGCCGGCACTCATCGACATCAAGTGAAAGCATCCGACCTCGCAGTCAGTCAGCGACATCCAGTCGGTAAAAACATCTGACCTCTCCGTCAATCATCGACATCACGTCGGTAAAATCATCTGACCTCGCCGTCAATCCTCGACATCACGTCGGTAAATTCATTTGACCTCGCCGTCAGTCCTCAATATCAAGTCGGTAAAAACATCTGACCTCGCCGTCAGTCATTAACATCACGTAAAAACAACTGACCTCGCCGTTAGTCATTGACATCCAGCCGGTAAAAACATCTGACCTCGCCATCAGTCATCAACATCACATAAAAACTACTGACCTCGCCGTCAGTCATCGACATCCAGTCGGTAAAAACATTTGACCTCGCCATCAGTCACTAACATCACGTCGGTAAAAGCATCTGACCTCGTCGTCAGTCATCAAAAACAAGTCGGTAAAAACATCAGACCTCGCTGTCAGTCATCGACATCACGTCGGTAAAATCATCTGACCTCACCGTCAGTCCTCGATATCAAGCCGGTAAAATCATCTGACCTCGCTGTCAGTCATCGACATCACGTAGGTAAAATGATCTGACCTCTCCGTCAGTCCTCGACATCATATCGGTAAAAACATCTGACCTCGTGGTCAGTCATCGACATCACGTGAAAGCATCAGACCTCGCCGTCAGTCATCGATAATCAGTCGGTAAAATCATCTGACCTCGCCGTCAGTCATCGACATCACGTCGGTAAAATCATCTGACCTCGCCGTCAGTCCTCAACATCATTTCGGTAAAAACATCTAACCTCGCGGTCAGTCATCGACATCACGTGAAAGCATCAGACCTCGGTGTCACTCATCGACACTCAGTCGATAAAAACATCTGACCTCGCTGTCAGTCATTGACATCACGTCGGTAAAATCATCTGACCTCGCCGTCAGTCCTCGACATCATATCGGTAAAAACATCTGACCTCGCGGTCAGTCATCGACATCACGTGAAAGCATCAAACCTCGGCTTCAGTCATCGACACTCACTCGGTAAAAACATCTGACTTCACCGTCAGTTATCAACATCACGTCGGTAAAATCATCTGACCTCGCCGTCAGTCCTTGACATCAAGTCGGTAAAAACATCTAACATCGGTGTCAGTCATCGACATTCAGTCGGTAAAATCATCTGACCTCGTTGTCAGTCCTCGACATCAAGTTGGTAAAAACATCTGACCTCGCCGTCAGTCATCGACATCCAGCCGGTAAAAACATCTGACCTCACCGGCAGTCTTCAATATCAAGTAAAAACATCTGACCTCGCCGTCATTCATCGACATCAAGTGAAAGCATCCGACCTCGCAGTCAGTCATCGACATCCAGTCGGTAAAAACATCTGACCTCGCCGTCAATCATCGACATCACGTCAGTAAAATCATCTGACCTCGCCGTCAATCCTCAACATCACGTCGGTAAAATCATCTGACCTCGCCATCAGTCCTCAAAATCAAATCGGTAAAAACATCTGACCTCGTCGTCAGTCTTCAATATCAAGTAAAAACACCTGACCTCGCGGTCAGTCATCGACATCCAGCCGGTAAAAATATCTAACCTCACTATCAGTCATCGACATCACGTCGGTAAAATCATATGACCTCGCCGTCAGACAAAGACATCAAGTCGATAAAAACATCTGACCTCCCTGTCAGTCATCAACATCCCGTAAAAACAACTGTCCTCGCCGCCAGTCATCGACATCCAGTCGGTAAAAACATCTGACCTCGCCGTCAGTCATCAACATCACGTCGGTAAAAGCATCTGACCTCGTCGTCAATCATCGACATCAAGTCGGTAAAAAGATCTGACCTCGCCCTTAGTCATCGACATCTCGTGAAAACATCTGACCTCGCCGTCAGTCATCTACACTCAGTCGGTAAAAACATCTGACCTCGCTATCAGTCTTCAATTATCAAGTAAAAACATCTGACCTCGCCGGAAGTCATCAATATCAAGTCGGTAAAAACATCTGACCTCATCGTCAGTCATCAACATCACGTCGGTAAAATCATCTGACCTCGCCGTCAGTCCTCGACATCATATCAGTAAAAACATCTGACCTAGCGATCATTCATCGATATCACGTGAAAGCATCAAACCTTGACGTCAGTCATCGACACTCAGTCGGTAAAACAACTGACCTCGCCGTCAATCATCAACATCACGTCGGTAAAATCATCTGACCTCGCCGTCAGTCCTCGACATTAAGTCGGTAAAAACATCTGACTTCGCTGTCAGTCATCGACATTCAGTCGGTAAAATCATCTGACCCTGCCGTTAGTCCTCGACATCAAGATGGTAAAAACATCTAACCTCGCCGTCAGTCATCGACATCACGTGAAAGCATCTGACCTCACCATCAGTCATCGACATCCAGCTGGTAAAAACATCTGACCTCGCCGGCACTCATCGACATCAAGTGAAAGCATCCGACCTCGCAGTCAGTCAGCGACATCCAGTCGGTAAAAACATCTGACCTCGCCGTCAATCATCGACATCACGTCGGTAAAATCATCTGACCTCACCGCCAGTCATCGACATCACGTAGGTAAAATGATCTGACCTCTCCGTCAGTCCTCGACATCATATCAGTAAAAACATCTGACCTCGTGGTCAGTCATCGACATCACGTGAAAGCATCAGACCTCGCCGTCTGTCATCGACAATCAGTCGGTAAAAACATCTGACCTCGTCGTCAGTCATCAACATCACATCGGTAAAATCATCTGACCTCACCGTCAGTTATCGACATCAAGCTGGTAAAATCATCTGACCTCGCCGTCAGTCATCGACATCACGTCGGTAAAATCATCTGACCTCGCCGTCAGTCCTCGACATCATTTCGGTAAAAAAATTTAACCTCGCGGTCAGTCATCAACATTACGTGAAAGCATCAGACCTCAGTGTCAGTCTTTGACACTCAGTCGATAAAAACATCTGACCTCGCTGTCAGTCATTGACATCACGTCGGTAAAATCATCTGACCTCGCCGTCAGTCCTCGACATCATATCGGTAAAAACATCTGACCTCGTGGTCAGTCATCGACATCACATGAAAGCATCAAACCTCGGGTTCAGTCATCGACACTCACTCGGTAAAAACATCTGACCTCACCGTCAGTCATCAACACCACGTCGGTAAAATCATCTGACCTCGCCGTCAGTCCTCGACATCAAGTCGGTAAAAACATCTAACATCATTGTCAGTCATAGACATTCATTCGGTAAAATCATCTGACCTCGTTGTCAGTCCTCGACATCAAGTTGGTAAAAACATCTGACCTCGCCGTCAGTCATCGACATCACGTGAAAGCATCTGACCTCGCCGTCAGTCATCGACATCCAGCCGGTAAAAACATCTGACCTCGCCGGCAGTCTTCAATATCAAGTAAAAACATCTGACCTCGCCGTCATTCATCGACATCAAGTGAAAGCATCCGACCTCGCAGTCAGTCATCGACATCCAGTCGGTAAAAACATCTGACCTCGCCGTCAATCATCGACATCACGTCGCTAAAATCATCTGACCTCGCCGTCAATCCTCGACATCACGTCGGTAAAATCATCTGACCTCGCCGTCAGTCCTCAAAATCAAATCGGTAAAAACATCTGACCTCGTCGTCAGTCTTCAATATCAAGTAAAAACATCTGACCTCGCAGTCAGTCATCGACATCCAGCCGGTAAAAACATCTAACCTCACTGTCAGTCATCGACATCACGTCGGTAAAATCATCTGACCTCGCCGTCAGACCTAGACATCAAGTCGATAAAAACATCTGACCTCCCCGTCAGTCATCAACATCCCGTAAAAACAACTGTCCTCGCCGCCAGTCATCGACATCCAGTCGGTAAAAACATCTGACCTCGCCGTCAGTCATCAACATCATGTCGGTAAAAGCATCTGACCTCGTCGTCAATCATCGACATCAAGTCGGTAAAAAGATCTGACCTCGACCTTAGTCATCGATATCTCGTGAAAACATCTGACCTCGCCGTCAGTCATCTACACTCAGTCGGTAAAAACATCTGACCTCGCTGTCAGTCTTCAATTATCAAGTAAACACATCTGACCTCGCCGGAAGTCATCAATATCTAGTCGGTAAAAACATATGACCTCATCGTCAGTCATCAACATCACGTCGGTAAAATCATCTGACCTCGCCGTCAGTCCTCGACATCATATCAGTAAAAACATCTGACCTAGAGATCATTCATCGACATCACGTGAAAGCATCAAACCTTGCCGTCAGTTATCGACACTCAGTCGGTAAAACAACTGACCTCGCCGTCAATCATCAACATCACGTCGGTAAAATCATTTGACCTCGCCGTCAGTCCTCGACATTAAGTCGGTAAAAACATCTGACTTCGCTGTCAGTCATCGACATTCAGTCGGTAAAATCATCTGACCCTGCCGTTAGTCCTCGACATCCAGCCGGTAAAAACATCTGACCTCGCCGGCAGTCTTCAATATCAAGTAAAAACATCTGACCTCGCCGTCATTCATCGACATCAAGTGAAAGCATCCGACCTCGCAGTCAGTCATCGAAATCCAGTCGGTAAAAACATCTGACCTCGCCGTCAATCATCGACATCACGTCGCTAAAATCATCTGACCTCGCCGTCAATCCTCGACATCACGTCGGTAAAATCATCTGACCTCGCCGTCAGTCCTCAAAATCAAATCGGTAAAAACATCTGACCTCGTCGTCAGTCTTCAATATCAAGTAAAAACATCTGACCTCGCGGTCAGTCATCGACATCCAGCCGGTAAAAACATCTAACCTCACTGTCAGTCATCGACATCACGTCGGTATAATCATCTGACCTCGCCGTCAGACCTAGACATCAAGTCGATAAAAACATCTGACCTCCCCGTCAGTCATCAACATCCCGTAAAAACAACTGTCCTCGCCGCCAGTCATCGACATCCAGTCGGTAAAAACATCTGACCTCGCCGTCAGTCATCAACATCATGTCGGTAAAAGCATCTGACCTCGTCGTCAATCATCGACATCAAGTCGGTAAAAAGATCTGACCTCGACCTTAGTCATCGACATCTCGTGAAAACATCTGACCTCGCCGTCAGTCATCTACACTCAGTCGGTAAAAACATCTGACCTCGCTGTCAGTCTTCAATTATCAAGTAAAAACATCTGACCTCGCCGGAAGTCATCAATATCTAGTCGGTAAAAACATCTGACCTCATCGTCAGTCATCAACATCACGTCGGTAAAATCATCTGACCTCGCCGTCAGTCCTCGACATCATATCAGTAAAAACATCTGACCTAGAGATCATTCATCGACATCACGTGAAAGCATCAAACCTTGCCGTCAGTTATCGACACTCAGTCGGTAAAACAACTGACCTCGCCGTCAATCATCAACATCACGTCGGTAAAATCATCTGACCTCGCCGTCAGTCCTCGACATTAAGTCGGTAAAAACATATGACTTCGCTGTCAGTCATCGACATTCAGTCGGTAAAATCATCTGACCCTGCCGTTAGTCCTCGACATCAAGATGGTAAAAACATCTGACCTCGCCGTCAGTCATCGACATCACGTGAAAGCATCTGACCTCACCATCAGTCATCGACATCCAGCTGGTAAAAACATCTGACCTCGCCGGCACTCATCGACATCAAGTGAAAGCATCCGACCTCGCAGTCAGTCAGCGACATCCAGTCGGTAAAATCATCTGACCTCGCCGTCAATCCTCGACATCACGTCGGTAAATTCATATGACCTCGCCGTCAGTCCTCAATATCAAGTCGGTAAAAACATCTGACCTCGCCGTCAGTCATTAACATCACGTAAAAACAACTGACCTCGCCGTTAGTCATTGACATCCAGTCGGTAAAAACATCTGACCTCGCCATCAGTCATCAACATCATGTAAAAACAACTGACCTCGCCGTCAGTCATCGACATCCAGTCGGTAAAAACATTTGACCTCGCCATCAGTCATCAACATCACGTCGGTAAAAGCATCTGACCTCGTCGTCAGTCATCAAAAACAAGTCCATAAAAACATCAGACCTCACTGTCAATCATCGACATCACGTCGGTAAAATCATCTGACCTCACCGTCAGTCCTCGATATCAAGCCGGTAAAATCATCTGACCTCGCTGTCAGTCATCGACATCATGTAGGTAAAATGATCTGACCTCTCCGTCAGTCCTCGACATCATATCGGTAAAAACATCTGACCTCGTGGTCAGTCATCGACATCACGTGAAAGCATCAGACCTCGCCGTCAGTCATCGATAATCAGTCGGTAAAAACATCTGACCTCGTCGTCAGTCATCAACATCACATCGGTAAAATCATCTGACCTCACCGTCAGTTATAGACATCAAGCTGGTAAAATAATCTGACCTTGCCGTCAGTCATCGACATCACGTCGGTAAAATCATCTGACCTCGCCGTCAGTCCTCAACATCATTTCGGTAAAAACATCTAACCTCGCGGTCAGTCATCGACATCACGTGAAAGCATCAGACCTCGGTGTCACTCATCGACACTCAGTCGATAAAAACATCTGACCTCGCTGTCAGTCGTTGACATCACGCCGGTAAAATCATCTGACCTCGCCGTCAGTCCTCGACATCATATCGGTAAAAACATCTGACCTCGCGGTCAGTCATCGACATCACGTGAAAGCATCAAACCTCGGCTTCAGTCATCGACACTCACTCGGTAAAAACATCTGACTTCACCGTCAGTTATCAACATCACGTCGGTAAAATCATCTGACCTCGCCGTCAGTCCTTGACATCAAGTCGGTAAAAACATCTAACATCGGTGTCAGTCATCGACATTCAGTCGGTAAAATCATCTGACCTCGTTGTCAGTCCTCGACATCAAGTTGGTAAAAACATCTGACCTCGCCGTCAGTCATCGACACCCAGCCGGTAAAAACATCTGACCTCACCGGCAGTCTTCAATATCAAGTAAAAACATCTGACCTCGCCGTCATTCATCGACATCAAGTGAAAGCATCCGACCTCGCAGTCAGTCATCGACATCCAGTCGGTAAAAACATCTGACCTCGCCGTCAATCATCGACATCACGTCAGTAAAATCATCTGACCTCGCCGTCAATCCTCAACATCACGTCGGTAAAATCATCTGACCTCGCCATCAGTCCTCAAAATCAAATCGGTAAAAACATCTGACCTCGTCGTCAGTCTTCAATATCAAGTAAAAACACCTGACCTCGCGGTCAGTCATCGACATCCAGCCGGTAAAAATATCTAACCTCACTATCAGTCATCGACATCACGTCGGTAAAATCATCTGACCTCGCCGTCAGACAAAGACATCAAGTCGATAAAAACATCTGACCTCCCCGTCAGTCATCAACATCCCGTAAAAACAACTGTCCTCGCCGCCAGTCATCGACATCCAGTCGGTAAAAACATCTGACCTCGCCGTCAGTCATCAACATCACGTCGGTAAAAGCATCTGACCTCGTCGTCAATCATCGACATCAAGTCGGTAAAAAGATCTGACCTCGCCCTTAGTCATCGACATCTCGTGAAAACATCTGACCTCGCCGTCAGTCATCTACACTCAGTCGGTAAAAACATCTGACCTCGCTGTCAGTCTTCAATTATCAAGTAAAAACATCTGACCTCGCCGGAAGTCATCAATATCTAGTCGGTAAAAACATCTGACCTCATCGTCAGTCATCAACATCACGTCGGTAAAATCATCTGACCTCGCCGTCAGTCCTCGACATCATATTAGTAAAAACATCTGACCTAGCGATCATTTATCGACATCACGTGAAAGCATCAAACCTTGCCGTCAGTCATCGACACTCAGTCGGTAAAACAACTGACCTCGCCGTCAATCATCAACATCACGTCGGTAAAATCATCTGACCTCGCCGTCAGTCCTCGACATTAAGTCGGTAAAAACATCTGACTTCGCTGTCAGTCATCGACATTCAGTCGGTAAAATCATCTGACCCTCCCGTTAGTCCTCGACATCAAGATGGTAAAAACATCTGACCTCGCCGTCAGTCATTGACATCACGTGAAAGCATCTGACCTCACCATCAGTCATCGACATCCAGCTGGTAAAAACATCTGACCTCGCCGGCACTCATCGACATCAAGTGAAAGCATCCGACCTCGCAGTCAGTCAGCGACATCCAGTCGGTAAAAACATCTGACCTCTCCGTCAATCATCGACATCACGTCGGTAAAATCATCTGACCTCGCCGTCAATCCTCGACATCACGTCGGTAAATTCATCTGACCTCGCCGTCAGTCCTCAATATCAAGTCGGTAAAAACATCTGACCTCGCCGTCAGTCATTAACATCACGTAAAAACAACTGACCTCGGCGTCAGTCATTGACATCCAGCCGGTAAAAACATATGACCTCGCCATCAGTCATCAACATCACGTAAAAACAACTGACCTCGCCGTCAGTCATCGACATCCAGTCGGTAAAAACATTTGACCTCGCCGTCAGTCATCAACATCACGTCGGTAAAAGCATCTGACCTCGTCGTCAGTCATCGACAACAAGTCGGTAAAAACATCTGACCTCGCCGTCAATCATCGATATCATGTCGGTAAAATCATCTGACCTCACCGTCAGTCCTCGACATCAAGCCGGTAAAATCATCAGACCTCGCTGTCAGTCATCGACATCACGTAGGTAAAATCATCTGACCTCGCCGTCAGTCCTCGACATCATATCGGTAAAAACATCTGACCTCGTGGTCAGTCATCGACATCACGTGAAAGCATCAGACCTCGCCGTCAGTCATCGACAATCAGTCGGTAAAAACATCTGACCTCGTCGTCAGTCATCAACATCACATCGGTAAAATCATCTGACCTCACCGTCAGTTATCGACATCAAGCTGGTAAAATCATCTGACCTCGCTGTCAATCATCGACATCACGTCGGTAAAATCATCTGACCTCGCCGTCAGTCCTCGACATCATTTTGGTAAAAACATCTAACCTCGCGGTCAGTCATCGACATCACGTGAAAGCATCAGACCTCGGTGTCAGTCATCGACACTCAGTCGATAAAAACATCTGACCTCGCTGTCAGTCATTGACATCACGTCGGTAAAATCATCTGACCTCGCCGTCAGTCCTCGACATCATATCGGTAAAAACATCTGACCTCGTGGTCAGTCATCGACATCACGTGAAAGCATCAAACCTCGGGTTCAGTCATCGACACTCACTCGGTAAAAACATCTGACCTCACAGTCAGTCATCAACATCACGTCGGTAAAATCATCTGACCTCTCCGTCAGTCCTCGACATCAAGTCGGTAAAAACATCTAACATCGGTGTCAGTCATCGACATTCAGTCGTTAAAATCATCTGACCTCGTTGTCAGTCCTCGACATCAAGTTGGTAAAAACATCTGACCTCGCCGTCAGTCATCGACATCACGTGAAAGCATCTGACCTCGCCGTCAGTCATCGACATCCAGCCGGTAAAAACATCTGACCTCGCCGGCAGTCTTCAATATCAAGTAAAAACATCTGACCTCGCCGTCATTCATCGACATCGAGTGAAAGCATCTGACCTCGCAGTCAGTCATCGACATCCAGTCGGTAAAAACATCTGACCTCGCCGTCAATCATCGACATCACGTCGCTAAAATCATCTGACCTCGCCGTCAATCCTCGACATCACGTCGGTAAAATCATCTGACCTCGCCGTCAGTCCTCAAAATCAAATCGGTAAAAACATCTGACCTCGTCGTCAGTCTTCAATATCAAGTAAAAACATCTGACCTCGCGGTCAGTCATCGACATCCAGCCGGTAAAAACATCTAACCTCACTGTCAGTCATCGATATCATGTCGGTAAAATCATCTGACCTCGCCGTCAGACCTAGACATCAAGTCGATAAAAACATCTGACCTCCCCGTCAGTCATCAACATCCCGTAAAAACAACTGTCCTCGCCGCCAGTCATCGACATCCAGTCGGTAAAAACATCTGACCTCGCTGTCAGTCATCAACATCACGTCGGTAAAAGCATCTGACCTCGTCGTCAATCATCGACATCAAGTCGGTAAAAAGATCTGACCTCGACCTTAGTCATCGACATCTCGTGAAAACATCTGACCTCGCCGTCAGTCATCTACACTCAGTCGGTAAAAACATCTGACCTCGCTGTCAGTCTTCAATTATCAAGTAAAAACATCTGACCTCACCGGAAGTCATCAATATCTAGTCGGTAAAAACATATGACCTCTTCGTCAGTCATCAACATCACGTCGGTAAAATCATCTGACCTCGCCGTCAGTCCTCGACATCATATCAGTAAAAACATCTGACCTAGCGGTCATTCATCGACATCACGTGAAAGCATCAAACCTTGCCGTCAGTCATCGACACTCAGTCGGTAAAAACAACTGACCTCGCCGTCAGTAATCAACATCACGTCGGTAAAATCATCTGACCTCGCCGTCAGTCCTCGACATTAAGTCGGTAAAAACATCTGACTTCGCTGTCATTCATCGACATTCAGTCGGTAAAATCATCTGACCCTGCCGTTAGTCCTCGACATCAAGATGGTAAAAACATATGACCTCGCCGTCAGTCATCGACATCACGTGAAAGCATCTGACCTCACCGTCAGTCATCGACATCCAGCTGTTAAAAACATCTGACCTCGCCGGCACTCATCGACATCAAGTGAAAGCATCCGACCTCGCAGACAGTCAGCGACATCCGGTCGGTAAAAACATCTGACCTCTCCGTCAATCATCGACATCACGTCGGTAAAATCATCTGACCTCGTCGTCAATCCTCGACATCACGTCGGTAAATTCATCTGACCTCGCCGTCAGTCCTCAATATCAAGTCGGTAAAAACATCTGACCTCGCCGTCAGTCATTAACATCACGTAAAAACAACTGACCTCGCCGTCAGTCATTGACATCCAGCCGGTAAAAACATCTGACCTCGCCATCAGTCATCAACATCACGTAAAAACAACTGACCTCGCCGTCAGTCATCGACATCCAGTCGGTAAAAACATTTGACCTCGCCGTCAGTCATCAACATCACGTTGGTAAAAGCATCTGACCTCGTCGTCAGTCATCGACAACAAGTCGGTAAAAACATCTGACCTCGCTGTCAATCATCGACATCATGTCGGTAAAATCATCTGACCTCACCGTTAGTCCTCGACATCAAGCCGGTAAAATCATCAGACCTCGCTGTCAGTCATCGACATCACGTAGGTAAAATCATCTGACCTCGCCGTCAGTCCTCGACATCATATCGGTAAAAACATCTGACCTCGTGGTCAGTCATCGACATCACGTGAAAGCATCAGACCTCGCCGTCAGTCATCGACAATCAGTCGGTAAAAACATCTGACCTCGTCGTCAGTCATCAACATCACATCGGTAAAATCATCTGACCTCACCGTCAGTTATCGACATCAAGCTGGTAAAATCATCTGACCTCGCCGTCAGTCATCGACATCACGTCGGTAAAATCATCTGACCTCGCCGTCAGTCCTCGACATCATTTCGGTAAAAACATCTAACCTCGCGGTCAGTCATCGACATCACGTGAAAGCATCAGACCTCGGTGTCAGTCATCGAGACTCAGTCGATAAAAACATCTGACCTCGCTGTCAGTCATTGACATCACGTCGGTAAAATCATTTGACCTCGCCGTCAGTCCTCGACATCATATCGGTAAAAACATCTGACCTCGTGGTCAGTCATCGACATCACGTGAAAGCATCAAACCTCGGGTTCAGTCATCGACACTCACTCGGTAAAAACATCTGACCTCACCGTCAGTCATCAACATCACGTCGGTAAAATCATCTGACCTCGCCGTCAGTCCTCGACATCAAGTCGGTAAAAACATCTAACATCGGTGTCAGTCATCGACATTCAGTCGGTAAAATCATCTGACCTCGTTGTCAGTCCTCGACATCAAGTTGGTAAAAACATCTGACCTCGCCGTCAGTCATCGACATCACGTGAAAGCATCTGACCTCGCCGTCAGTCATCGACATCCAGCCGGTAAAAACATCTGACCTCGCCGACAGTCTTCAATATCAAGTAAAAACATCTGACCTCGCCGTCATTCATCGACATCAAGTGAAAGCATCCGACCTCGCAGTCAGTCATCAACATCCAGTCGGTAAAAACATCTGACCTCGCCGTCAATCATCGACATCACGTCGCTAAAATCATCTGACCTCGCCGTCAATCCTCGACATCACGTCGGTAAAATCATCTGACCTCGCCGTCAGTCCTCAAAATCAAATCGGTAAAAACATCTGACCTCGTCGTCAGTCTTCAATATCAAGTAAAAACATCTGACCTCGCGGTCAGTCATCGACATCCAGCCGGTAAAAACATCTAACCTCACTGTCAGTCATCGACATCACGTCGGTAAAATTATCTGACCTCGCCGTCAGACCTAGACATCAAGTCGATAAAAACATCTGACCTCCCCGTCAGTCATCAACATCCCGTAAAAACAACTGTCCTCGCCGCTAGTCTTCGACATCCAGTCGGTAAAAAGATTTGACCTCGCCGTCAGTCATCAACATCACGTCGGTAAAAGCATCTGACCTCATCGTCAATCATCGACATCAAGTCGGTAAAAAGATCTGACCTCGACCTTAGTCATCGACATCTCGTGAAAACATCTGACCTCGCCGTCAGTCATCTACACTCAGTCGGTAAAAACATCTGACCTCGCTGTCAGTCTTCAATTATCAAGTAAAAACATCTGACCTCACCGGAAGTCATCAATATCTAGTCGGTAAAAACATCTGACCTCTTCGTCAGTCATCAACATCACGTCGGTAAAATCATCTGACCTCGCCGTCAGTCCTCGACATCATATCAGTAAAAACATCTGACCTAGCGGTCATTCATCGACATCACGTGAAAGCATCAAACCTTGCCGTCAGTCATCGACACTCAGTCGGTAAAAACAACTGACCTCGCCGTCAGTAATCAACATCACGTCGGTAAAATCATCTGACCTCGCCGTCAGTCCTCGACATTAATTCGGTAAAAACATCTGACTTCGCTGTCAGTCATCGACATTCAGTCGGTAAAATCATCTGACCCTGCCGTTAGTCCTCGACATCAAGATGGTAAAAACATCTGACCTCGCCGTCAGTCATCGACATCACGTGAAAGCATCTGACCTCACCGTCAGTCATCGACATCCAGCTGGTAAAAACATCTGACCTCGCCGGCACTCATCGACATCAAGTGAAAGCATCCGACCTCGCAGTCAGTCAGCGACATCCGGTTGGTAAAAACATATGACTTCTCCGTCAATCATCGACATCACGTCGGTAAAATCATCTGACCTCGCCGTCAATCCTCGACATCACGTCGGTAAATTCATCTGACCTCGCCGTCAGTCCTCAATATCAAGTCGGTAAAAACATCTGACCTCGCCGTCAGTCATTAACATCACGTAAAAACAACTGACCTCGTCGTCAGTCATTGACATCCAGCCGGTAAAAACATCTGACCTCGCCATCAGTCATCAACATCACGTAAAAACAACTGACCTCGCCGTCAATCATCGACATCCAGTCGGTAAAAACATTTGACCTCGCCGTCAGTCATCAACATCACGCCGGTAAAAGCATCTGACCTCGTCTACAGTCATCGACAACAAGTCGGTAAAAACATCTGACCTCGCCGTCAATCATCGACATCATGTCGGTAAAATCATCTGACCTCACCGTCAGTCCTCGACATCAAGCCGGTAAAATCATCAGACCTCGCTGTCAGTCATCGACATCACGTAGGTAAAATCATCTGACCTCGCCGTCAGTCCTCGACATCATATCGGTAAAAACATCTGACCTCGTGGTCAGTCATCGACATCACGTGAAAGCATCAGACCTCGCCGTCAGTCATCGACAATCAGTCGGTAAAATCATCTGACCTCGTCGTCAGTCATCAACATCACATCGGTAAAATCATCTGACCTCACCGTCAGTTATCGACATCAAGCTGGTAAAATCATCTGACCTCTCCGTCAGTCATCGACATCACGTCGGTAAAATCATCTGACCTCGCCGTCAGTCCTCGACATCATTTCGGTAAAAACATCTAACCTCGCAGTCAGTCATCGACATCACGTGAAAGCATCAGACCTCGGTGTCAGTCATCGACAATAAGTCGATAAAAACATCTGACCTCGCTGTCAGTTATTGACATCACGTCGGTAAAATCATCTGACCTCGACGTCAGTCCTCAACATCATATCGGTAAAAACATCTGACCTCGCGGTCAGTCGTCGACATCACGTGAAAGCATCAAACCTCGGCTTCAGTCATCGACACTCACTCGGTAAAAACATCTGACCTCACCGTCAGTCATCAACATCACGTCGGTAAAATCATCTAACCTCGTCGTCAGTCCTCGACATCAAGTCGGTAAAAACATCTAACATCGGTGTCAGTCATCGACATTCAGTCGGTAAAATCATCTGACCTCGTTGTCAGTCCTCGACATCAAGTTGGTAAAAACATCTGACCTCGCCGTCAGTCATCGACATCACGTGAAAGCATCTGACCTCGCCGTCAGTCATCGACAACCAGCCGGTAAAAACATCTGACCTCGCCGGCAGTCTTCAGTATCAAGTAAAAACATCTGACCTCGCCGTCAGTCATCGACATCAAGTGAAAGCATCCGACCTCGCAGTCAGTCATCGACATCCAGTCGGTAAAAACATCTGACCTCGCCGTCAATCATCGACATCACGTCGGTAAAATCATCTGACCTCGCCGTCAATCCTCGACATCACGTCGGTAAAATCATCTGACCTCGCCGTCAGTCCTCAAAATCAAATCGGTAAAAACATCTGACCTCGTCGTCAGTCTTCAATATCAAGTAAAAACATCTGACCTCGCGGTCAGTCATCGACATCCAGCCGGTAAAAACATCTAACGTCACTGTCAGTCATCGACATCACGTCGGTAAAATCATCTGACCTCGCCGTCAGACCTAGACATCAAGTCGATAAAAACATCTGACCTCCCCGTCAGTCATCAACATCCCATAAAAACAATTGTCCTCGCCGCCAGTCATCGACATCCAGTCGGTAAAAACATCTGACCTCGCCGTCAGTCATCAACATCACGTCGGTAAAAGCATCTGACCTCGTCGTCAATCATCGACATCAAGTCGGTAAAAAGATCTGACCTCGACCTTAGTCATCGACATCTCGTGAAAACGTCTGACCTCGCCGTCAGTCATCTACACTCAGTCGGTAAAAACATCTGACCTCGCTGTCAGTCTTCAATTATCAAGTAAAAACATCTGACCTCACCGGAAGTCATCAATATCTAGTCGGTAAAAACATCTGACCTCTTTGTCAGTCATCAACATCACGTCGATAAAATCATCTGACCTCGCCGTCAGTCCTCGACATCATATCAGTAAAAACATCTGACCTAGCGGTCATTCATCGACATCACGTGAAAGCATCAAACCTTGCCGTCAGTCATCGACACTCAGTCGGTAAAAACAACTGACCTCGCCGTCAGTCATCAACATCACGTCGGTAAAATCATCTGAGCTCGCCGTCAGTCCTCGACATTAAGTCGGTAAAAACATCTGACTTCGCTGTCAGTCATCGACATTCAGTCGGTAAAATCATCTGACCCTGCCGTTAGTCCTCGACATCAAGATGGTAAAAACATCTGACCTCGCCGTCAGTCATCGACATCACGTGAAAGCATCTGACCTCACCGTCAGTCATCGACATCCAGCTGGTAAAAACATCTGACCTCGCCGGCACTCATCGACATCAAGTGAAAGCATTCGACCTCGCAGTCAGTCAGCGACATCCAGTCGGTAAAAACATCTGACCTCTCCGTCAATCATCGACATCATGTCGGTAAAATCATCTGACCTCGCCGTCAATCCTCGACATCACGTCGGTAAATTCATCTGACCTCGCTGTCAGTCCTCAATATCAAGTCGGTAAAAACATCTGACCTCGCCGTCAGTCATTAACAACACGTAAAAACAACTGACCTCGCCGTCAGTCATTGACATCCAGCCGGTAATAACATCTGACCTCGCCATCAGTCATCAACATCACGTAAAAACAACTGACCTCGCCGTCAGTCATCGACATCCAGTCGGTAAAAACATCTGACTTCGCTGTCAGTCATCGACATTCAGTCGGTAAAATCATCTGACCCTCCCGTTAGTCCTCGACATCAAGATGGTAAAAACATCTGACCTCGCCGTCAGTCATCGACATCACGTGAAAGCATCTGACCTCACCATCAGTCATCGACATCCAGCTGGTAAAAACATCTGACCTCGCCGGCACTCATCGACATCAAGTGAAAGCATCCGACCTCGCAGTCAGTCAGCGACATCCAGTCGGTAAAAACATCTGACCTCTCCGTCAATCATCGACATCACGTCGGTAAAATCATCTGACCTCGCCGTCAATCCTCGACATCACGTCGGTAAATTCATCTGACCTCGCCGTCAGTCCTCAATATCAAGTCGGTAAAAACATCTGACCTCGCCGTCAGTCATTAACATCACGTAAAAACAACTGACCTCGCCGTCAGTCATTGACATCCAGCCGGTAAAAACATATGACCTCGCCATCAGTCATCAACATCACGTAAAAACAACTGACCTCGCCGTCAGTCATCGACATCCAGTCGGTAAAAACATTTGACCTCGCCGTCAGTCATCAACATCACGTCGGTAAAAGCATCTGACCTCGTCGTCAGTCATCGACAACAAGTCGGTAAAAACATCTGACCTCGCCGTCAATCATCGATATCATGTCGGTAAAATCATCTGACCTCACCGTCAGTCCTCGACATCAACCCGGTAAAATCATCAGACCTCGCTGTCAGTCATCGACATCACGTAGGTAAAATCATCTGACCTCGCCGTCAGTCCTCGACATCATATCGGTAAAAACATCTGACCTCGTGGTCAGTCATCGACATCACGTGAAAGCATCAGACCTCGCCGTCAGTCATCGACAATCAGTCGGTAAAAACATCTGACCTCGTCGTCAGTCATCAACATCACATCGGTAAAATCATCTGACCTCACCGTCAGTTATCGACATCAAGCTGGTAAAATCATCTGACCTCGCTGTCAATCATCGACATCACGTCGGTAAAATCATCTGACCTCGCCGTCAGTCCTCGACATCATTTTGGTAAAAACATCTAACCTCGCGGTCAGTCATCGACATCACGTGAAAGCATCAGACCTCGGTGTCAGTCATCGACACTCAGTCGATAAAAACATCTGACCTCGCTGTCAGTCATTGACATCACGTCGGTAAAATCATCTGACCTCGCCGTCAGTCCTCGACATCATATCGGTAAAAACATCTGACCTCGTGGTCAGTCATCGACATCACGTGAAAGCATCAAACCTCGGGTTCAGTCATCGACACTCACTCGGTAAAAACATCTGACCTCACAGTCAGTCATCAACATCACGTCGGTAAAATCATCTGACCTCTCCGTCAGTCCTCGACATCAAGTCGGTAAAAACATCTAACATCGGTGTCAGTCATCGACATTCAGTCGTTAAAATCATCTGACCTCGTTGTCAGTCCTCGACATCAAGTTGGTAAAAACATCTGACCTCGCCGTCAGTCATCGACATCACGTGAAAGCATCTGACCTCGCCGTCAGTCATCGACATCCAGCCGGTAAAAACATCTGACCTCGCCGGCAGTCTTCATTATCAAGTAAAAACATCTGACCTCGCCGTCATTCATCGACATCGAGTGAAAGCATCCGACCTCGCAGTCAGTCATCGACATCCAGTCGGTAAAAACATCTGACCTCGCCGTCAATCATCGACATCACGTCGCTAAAATCATCTGACCTCGCCGTCAATCCTCGACATCACGTCGGTAAAATCATCTGACCTCGCCGTCAGTCCTCAAAATCAAATCGGTAAAAACATCTGACCTCGTCGTCAGTCTTCAATATCAAGTAAAAACATCTGACCTCGCGGTCAGTCATCGACATCCAGCCGGTAAAAACATCTAACCTCACTGTCAGTCATCGATATCATGTCGGTAAAATCATCTGACCTCGCCGTCAGACCTAGACATCAAGTCGATAAAAACATCTGACCTCCCCGTCAGTCATCAACATCCCGTAAAAACAACTGTCCTCGCCGCCAGTCATCGACATCCAGTCGGTAAAAACATCTGACCTCGCTGTCAGTCATCAACATCACGTCGGTAAAAGCATCTGACCTCGTCGTCAATCATCGACATCAAGTCGGTAAAAAGATCTGACCTCGACCTTAGTCATCGACATCTCGTGAAAACATCTGACCTCGCCGTCAGTCATCTACACTCAGTCGGTAAAAACATCTGACCTCGCTGTCAGTCTTCAATTATCAAGTAAAAACATCTGACCTCACCGGAAGTCATCAATATCTAGTCGGTAAAAACATATGACCTCTTCGTCAGTCATCAACATCACGTCGGTAAAATCATCTGACCTCGCCGTCAGTCCTCGACATCATATCAGTAAAAACATCTGACCTAGCGGTCATTCATCGACATCACGTGAAAGCATCAAACCTTGCCGTCAGTCATCGACACTCAGTCGGTAAAAACAACTGACCTCGCCGTCAGTAATCAACATCACGTCGGTAAAATCATCTGACCTCGCCGTCAGTCCTCGACATTAAGTCGGTAAAAACATCTGACTTCGCTGTCATTCATCGACATTCAGTCGGTAAAATCATCTGACCCTGCCGTTAGTCCTCGACATCAAGATGGTAAAAACATATGACCTCGCCGTCAGTCATCGACATCACGTGAAAGCATCTGACCTCACCGTCAGTCATCGACATCCAGCTGTTAAAAACATCTGACCTCGCCGGCACTCATCGACATCAAGTGAAAGCATCCGACCTCGCAGACAGTCAGCGACATCCGGTCGGTAAAAACATCTGACCTCTCCGTCAATCATCGACATCACGTCGGTAAAATCATCTGACCTCGTCGTCAATCCTCGACATCACGTCGGTAAATTCATCTGACCTCGCCGTCAGTCCTCAATATCAAGTCGGTAAAAACATCTGACCTCGCCGTCAGTCATTAACATCACGTAAAAACAACTGACCTCGCCGTCAGTCATTGACATCCAGCCGGTAAAAACATCTGACCTCGCCATCATTCATCAACATCACGTAAAAACAACTGACCTCGCCGTCAGTCATCGACATCCAGTCGGTAAAAACATTTGACCTCGCCGTCAGTCATCAACATCACGTTGGTAAAAGCATCTGACCTCGTCGTCAGTCATCGACAACAAGTCGGTAAAAACATCTGACCTCGCTGTCAATCATCGACATCATGTCGGTAAAATCATCTGACCTCACCGTTAGTCCTCGACATCAAGCCGGTAAAATCATCAGACCTCGCTGTCAGTCATCGACATCACGTAGGTAAAATCATCTGACCTCGCCGTCAGTCCTCGACATCATATCGGTAAAAACATCTGACCTCGTGGTCAGTCATCGACATCACGTGAAAGCATCAGACCTCGCCGTCAGTCATCGACAATCAGTCGGTAAAAACATCTGACCTCGTCGTCAGTCATCAACATCACATCGGTAAAATCATCTGACCTCACCGTCAGTTATCGACATCAAGCTGGTAAAATCATCTGACCTCGCCGTCAGTCATCGACATCACATCGGTAAAATCATCTGACCTCGCCGTCAGTCCTCGACATCATTTCGGTAAAAACATCTAACCTCGCGGTCAGTCATCGACATCACGTGAAAGCATCAGACCTCGGTGTCAGTCATCGAGACTCAGTCGATAAAAACATCTGACCTCGCTGTCAGTCATTGACATCACGTCGGTAAAATCATTTGACCTCGCCGTCAGTCCTCAACATCATATCGGTAAAAACATCTGACCTCGTGGTCAGTCATCGACATCACGTGAAAGCATCAAACCTCGGGTTCAGTCATCGACACTCACTCGGTAAAAACATCTGACCTCACCGTCAGTCATCAACATCACGTCGGTAAAATCATCTGACCTCGCCGTCAGTCCTCGACATCAAGTCGGTAAAAACATCTAACATCGGTGTCAGTCATCGACATTCAGTCGGTAAAATCATCTGACCTCGTTGTCAGTCCTCGACATCAAGTTGGTAAAAACATCTGACCTCGCCGTCAGTCATCGACATCACGTGAAAGCATCTGACCTCGCCGTCAGTCATCGACATCCAGCCGGTAAAAACATCTGACCTCGCCGGCAGTCTTCAATATCAAGTAAAAACATCTGACATCGCCGTCATTCATCGACATCAAGTGAAAGCATCCGACCTCGCAGTCAGTCATCAACATCCAGTCGGTAAAAACATCTGACCTCGCCGTCAATCATCGACATCACGTCGCTAAAATCATCTGACCTCGCCGTCAATCCTCGACATCACGTCGGTAAAATCATCTGACCTCGCCGTCAGTCCTCAAAATCAAATCGGTAAAAACATCTGACCTCGTCGTCAGTCTTCAATATCAAGTAAAAACATCTGACCTCGCGGTCAGTCATCGACATCCAGCCGGTAAAAACATCTAACCTCACTGTCAGTCATCGACATCACGTCGGTAAAATCATCTGACCTCGCCGTCAGACCTAGACATCAAGTCGATAAAAACATCTGACCTCCCCGTCAGTCATCAACATCCCGTAAAAACAACTGTCCTCGCCGCTAGTCTTCGACATCCAGTCGGTAAAAAGATTTGACCTCGCCGTCAGTCATCAACATCACGTCGGTAAAAGCATCTGACCTCATCGTCAATCATCGACATCAAGTCGGTAAAAAGATCTGACCTCGACCTTAGTCATCGACATCTCGTGAAAACATCTGACCTCGCCGTCAGTCATCTACACTCAGTCGGTAAAAACATCTGACCTCGCTGTCAGTCTTCAATTATCAAGTAAAAACATCTGACCTCACCGGAAGTCATCAATATCTAGTCGGTAAAAACATCTGACCTCTTCGTCAGTCATCAACATCACGTCGGTAAAATCATCTGACCTCGCCGTCAGTCCTCGACATCATATCAGTAAAAACATCTGACCTAGCGGTCATTCATCGACATCACGTGAAAGCATCAAACCTTGCCGTCAGTCATCGACACTCAGTCGGTAAAAACAACTGACCTCGCCGTCAGTAATCAACATCACGTCGGTAAAATCATCTGACCTCGCCGTCAGTCCTCGACATTAATTCGGTAAAAACATCTGAATTCGCTGTCAGTCATCGACATTCAGTCGGTAAAATCATCTGACCCTGCCGTTAGTCCTCGACATCAAGATGGTAAAAACATCTGACCTCGCCGTCAGTCATCGACATCACGTGAAAGCATCTGACCTCACCGTCAGTCATCGACATCCAGCTGGTAAAAACATCTGACCTCGCCGGCACTCATCGACATCAAGTGAAAGCATCCGACCTCTCAGTCAGTCAGCGACATCCGGTTGGTAAAAACATATGACTTCTCCGTCAATCATCGACATCACGTCGGTAAAATCATCTGACCTCGCCGTCAATCCTCGACATCACGTCGGTAAATTCATCTGACCTCGCCGTCAGTCCTCAATATCAAGTCGGTAAAAACATCTGACCTCGCCGTCAGTCATTAACATCACGTAAAAACAACTGACCTCGTCGTCAGTCATTGACATCCAGCCGGTAAAAACGTCTGACCTCGCCATCAGTCATCAACATCACGTAAAAACAACTGACCTCGCCGTCAATCATCGACATCCAGTCGGTAAAAACATTTGACCTCGCCGTCAGTCATCAACATCACGCCGGTAAAAGCATCTGACCTCGTCTACAGTCATCGACAACAAGTCGGTAAAAACATCTGACCTCGCCGTCAATCATCGACATCATGTCGGTAAAATCATCTGACCTCACCGTCAGTCCTCGACATCAAGCCGGTAAAATCATCAGACCTCGCTGTCAGTCATCGACATCACGTAGGTAAAATCATCTGACCTCGCCGTCAGTCCTCGACATCATATCGGTAAAAACATCTGACCTCGTGGTCAGTCATCGACATCACGTGAAAGCATCAGACCTCGCCGTCAGTCATCGACAATCAGTCGGTAAAATCATCTGACCTCGTCGTCAGTCATCAACATCACATCGGTAAAATCATCTGACCTCACCGTCAGTTATCGACATCAAGCTGGTAAAATCATCTGACCTCTCCGTCAGTCATCGACATCACGTCGGTAAAATCATCTGACCTCGCCGTCAGTCCTCGACATCATTTCGGTAAAAACATCTAACCTCGCAGTCAGTCATCGACATCACGTGAAAGCATCAGACCTCGGTGTCAGTCATCGACAATAAGTCGATAAAAACATCTGACCTCGCTGTCAGTTATTGACATCACGTCGGTAAAATCATCTGACCTCGACGTCAGTCCTCAACATCATATCGGTAAAAACATCTGACCTCGCGGTCAGTCGTCGACATCACGTGAAAGCATCAAACCTCGGCTTCAGTCATCGACACTCACTCGGTAAAAACATCTGACCTCACCGTCAGTCATCAACATCACGTCGGTAAAATCATCTAACCTCGTCGTCAGTCCTCGACATCAAGTCGGTAAAAACATCTAACATCGGTGTCAGTCATCGACATTCAGTCGGTAAAATCATCTGACCTCGTTGTCAGTCCTCGACATCAAGTTGGTAAAAACATCTGACCTCGCCGTCAGTCATCGACATCACGTGAAAGCATCTGACCTCGCCGTCAGTCATCGACAACCAGCCGGTAAAAACATCTGACCTCGCCGGCAGTCTTCAGTATCAAGTAAAAACATCTGACCTCGCCGTCAGTCATCGACATCAAGTGAAAGCATCCGACCTCGCAGTCAGTCATCGACATCCAGTCGGTAAAAACATCTGACCTCGCCGTCAATCATCGACATCACGTCGGTAAAATCATCTGACCTCGCCGTCAATCCTCGACATCACGTCGGTAAAATCATCTGACCTCGCCGTCAGTCCTCAAAATCAAATCGGTAAAAACATCTGACCTCGTCGTCAGTCTTCAATATCAAGTAAAAACATCTGACCTCGCGGTCAGTCATCGACATCCAGCCGGTAAAAACATCTAACGTCACTGTCAGTCATCGACATCACGTCGGTAAAATCATCTGACCTCGCCGTCAGACCTAGACATCAAGTCGATAAAAACATCTGACCTCCCCGTCAGTCATCAACATCCCATAAAAACAATTGTCCTCGCCGCCAGTCATCGACATCCAGTCGGTAAAAACATCTGACCTCGCCGTCAGTCATCAACATCACGTCGGTAAAAGCATCTGACCTCGTCGTCAATCATCGACATCAAGTCGGTAAAAAGATCTGACCTCGACCTTAGTCATCGACATCTCGTGAAAACGTCTGACCTCGCCGTCAGTCATCTACACTCAGTCGGTAAAAACATCTGACCTCGCTGTCAGTCTTCAATTATCAAGTAAAAACATCTGACCTCACCGGAAGTCATCAATATCTAGTCGGTAAAAACATCTGACCTCTTTGTCAGTCATCAACATCACGTCGATAAAATCATCTGACCTCGCCGTCAGTCCTCGACATCATATCAGTAAAAACATCTGACCTAGCGGTCATTCATCGACATCACGTGAAAGCATCAAACCTTGCCGTCAGTCATCGACACTCAGTCGGTAAAAACAACTGACCTCGCCGTCAGTCATCAACATCACATCGGTAAAATCATCTGAGCTCGCCGTCAGTCCTCGACATTAAGTCGGTAAAAACATCTGACTTCGCTGTCAGTCATCGACATTCAGTCGGTAAAATCATCTGACCCTGCCGTTAGTCCTCGACATCAAGATGGTAAAAACATCTAACCTCGCCGTCAGTCATCGACATCACGTGAAAGCATCTGACCTCACCGTCAGTCATCGACATCCAGCTGGTAAAAACATCTGACCTCGCCGGCACTCATCGACATCAAGTGAAAGCATTCGACCTCGCAGTCAGTCAGCGACATCCAGTCGGTAAAAACATCTGACCTCTCCGTCAATCATCGACATCATGTCGGTAAAATCATCTGACCTCGCCGTCAATCCTCGACATCACGTCGGTAAATTCATCTGACCTCGCTGTCAGTCCTCAATATCAAGTCGGTAAAAACATCTGACCTCGCCGTCAGTCATTAACAACACGTAAAAACAACTGACCTCGCCGTCAGTCATTGACATCCAGCCGGTAATAACATCTGACCTCGCCATCAGTCATCAACATCACGTAAAAACAACTGACCTCGCCGTCAGTCATCGACATCCAGTCGGTAAAAACATTTGACCTCGCCGTCAGTCATCAACATCACGTCGGTAAAAGCATCTGACCTCATCGTCAATCATCGACATCAAGTCGGTAAAAAGATCTGACCTCGACCTTAGTCATCGACATCTCGTGAAAACATCTGACCTCGCCGTCAGTCATCTACACTCAGTCGGTAAAAACATCTGACCTCGCTGTCAGTCTTCAATTATCAAGTAAAAACATCTGACCTCACCGGAAGTCATCAATATCTAGTCGGTAAAAACATCTGACCTCTTCGTCAGTCATCAACATCACGTCGGTAAAATCATCTGACCTCGCCGTCAGTCCTCGACATCATATCAGTAAAAACATCTGACCTAGCGGTCATT
Source organism: Lathyrus sativus (assembly GCA_963859935.3). NCBI lineage: Eukaryota > Viridiplantae > Streptophyta > Magnoliopsida > Fabales > Fabaceae > Lathyrus > Lathyrus sativus. Next base: position 119,216 of record CAWUDS030001982.1, read on the forward strand.
CATCGACATCACGTGAAAGCATCAAACCTTGCCGTCAGTCATCGACACTCAGTCGGTAAAAACAACTGACCTCGCCGTCAGTAATCAACATCACGTCGGTAAAATCATCTGACCTCGCCGTCAGTCCTCGACATTAATTCGGTAAAAACATCTGACTTCGCTGTCAGTCATCGACATTCAGTCGGTAAAATCATCTGACCCTGCCGTTAGTCCTCGACATCAAGATGGTAAAAACATCTGACCTCGCCGTCAGTCATCGACATCACGTGAAAGCATCTGACCTCACCGTCAGTCATCGACATCCAGCTGGTAAAAACATCTGACCTCGCCGGCACTCATCGACATCAAGTGAAAGCATCCGACCTCGCAGTCAGTAAGCGACATCCGGTTGGTAAAAACATATGACTTCTCCGTCAATCATCGACATCACGTCGGTAAAATCATCTGACCTCGCCGTCAATCCTCGACATCACGTCGGTAAATTCATCTGACCTCGCCGTCAGTCCTCAATATCAAGTCGGTAAAAACATCTGACCTCGCCGTCAGTCATTAACATCACGTAAAAACAACTGACCTCGTCGTCAGTCATTGACATCCAGCCGGTAAAAACATCTGACCTCGCCATCAGTCATCAACATCACGTAAAAACAACTGACCTCGCCGTCAATCATCGACATCCAGTCGGTAAAAACATTTGACCTCGCCGTCAGTCATCAACATCACGCCGGTAAAAGCATCTGACCTCGTCTACAGTCATCGACAACAAGTCGGTAAAAACATCTGACCTCGCCGTCAATCATCGACATCATGTCGGTAAAATCATCTGACCTCACCGTCAGTCCTCGACATCAAGCCGGTAAAATCATCAGACCTCGCTGTCAGTCATCGACATCACGTAGGTAAAATCATCTGACCTCGCCGTCAGTCCTCGACATCATATCGGTAAAAACATCTGACCTCGTGGTCAGTCATCGACATCACGTGAAAGCATCAGACCTCGCCGTCAGTCATCGACAATCAGTCGGTAAAATCATCTGACCTCGTCGTCAGTCATCAACATCACATCGGTAAAATCATCTGACCTCACCGTCAGTTATCGACATCAAGCTGGTAAAATCATCTGACCTCTCCGTCAGTCATCGACATCACGTCGGTAAAATCATCTGACCTCGCCGTCAGTCCTCGACATCATTTCGGTAAAAACATCTAACCTCGCAGTCAGTCATCGACATCACGTGAAAGCATCAGACCTCGGTGTCAGTCATCGACAATAAGTCGATAAAAACATCTGACCTCGCTGTCAGTTATTGACATCACGTCGGTAAAATCATCTGACCTCGACGTCAGTCCTCAACATCATATCGGTAAAAACATCTGACCTCGCGGTCAGTCGTCGACATCACGTGAAAGCATCAAACCTCGGCTTCAGTCATCGACACTCACTCGGTAAAAACATCTGACCTCACCGTCAGTCATCAACATCACGTCGGTAAAATCATCTAACCTCGTCGTCAGTCCTCGACATCAAGTCGGTAAAAACATCTAACATCGGTGTCAGTCATCGACATTCAGTCGGTAAAATCATCTGACCTCGTTGTCAGTCCTCGACATCAAGTTGGTAAAAACATCTGACCTCGCCGTCAGTCATCGACATCACGTGAAAGCATCTGACCTCGCCGTCAGTCATCGACAACCAGCCGGTAAAAACATCTGACCTCGCCGGCAGTCTTCAGTATCAAGTAAAAACATCTGACCTCGCCGTCAGTCATCGACATCAAGTGAAAGCATCCGACCTCGCAGTCAGTCATCGACATCCAGTCGGTAAAAACATCTGACCTCGCCGTCAATCATCGACATCACGTCGGTAAAATCATCTGACCTCGCCGTCAATCCTCGACATCACGTCGGTAAAATCATCTGACCTCGCCGTCAGTCCTCAAAATCAAATCGGTAAAAACATCTGACCTCGTCGTCAGTCTTCAATATCAAGTAAAAACATCTGACCTCGCGGTCAGTCATCGACATCCAGCCGGTAAAAACATCTAACGTCACTGTCAGTCATCGACATCACGTCGGTAAAATCATCTGACCTCGCCGTCAGACCTAGACATCAAGTCGATAAAAACATCTGACCTCCCCGTCAGTCATCAACATCCCATAAAAACAATTGTCCTCGCCGCCAGTCATCGACATCCAGTCGGTAAAATCATCTGACCTCGCCGTCAGTCATCAACATCACGTCGGTAAAAGCATCTGACCTCGTCGTCAATCATCGACATCAAGTCGGTAAAAAGATCTGACCTCGACCTTAGTCATCGACATCTCGTGAAAACGTCTGACCTCGCCGTCAGTCATCTACACTCAGTCGGTAAAAACATCTGACCTCGCTGTCAGTCTTCAATTATCAAGTAAAAACATCTGACCTCACCGGAAGTCATCAATATCTAGTCGGTAAAAACATCTGACCTCTTTGTCAGTCATCAACATCACGTCGATAAAATCATCTGACCTCGCCGTCAGTCCTCGACATCATATCAGTAAAAACATCTGACCTAGCGGTCATTCATCGACATCACGTGAAAGCATCAAACCTTGCCGTCAGTCATCGACACTCAGTCGGTAAAAACAACTGACCTCGCCGTCAGTCATCAACATCACATCGGTAAAATCATCTGAGCTCGCCGTCAGTCCTCGACATTAAGTCGGTAAAAACATCTGACTTCGCTGTCAGTCATCGACATTCAGTCGGTAAAATCATCTGACCCTGCCGTTAGTCCTCGACATCAAGATGGTAAAAACATCTAACCTCGCCGTCAGTCATCGACATCACGTGAAAGCATCTGACCTCACCGTCAGTCATCGACATCCAGCTGGTAAAAACATCTGACCTCGCCGGCACTCATCGACATCAAGTGAAAGCATTCGACCTCGCAGTCAGTCAGCGACATCCAGTCGGTAAAAACATCTGACCTCTCCGTCAATCATCGACATCATGTCGGTAAAATCATCTGACCTCGCCGTCAATCCTCGACATCACGTCGGTAAATTCATCTGACCTCGCTGTCAGTCCTCAATATCAAGTCGGTAAAAACATCTGACCTCGCCGTCAGTCATTAACAACACGTAAAAACAACTGACCTCGCCGTCAGTCATTGACATCCAGCTGGTAATAACATCTGACCTCGCCATCAGTCATCAACATCACGTAAAAACAACTGACCTCGCCGTCAGTCATCGACATCCAGTCGGTAAAAACATTTGACCTCGCCGTCAGTCATCAACATCACGTCGGTAAAAGCATCTGACCTCGTCGTCAGTCATCGACAACAAGTCGGTAAAAACATCTGACCTCGCCGTCAATCATCGACATCACGTCGGTAAAATCATCTGACCTCACCGTTAGTCCTCGACATCAAGCCGGTAAAATCATCTGACCTCGCTGTCAGTCATCGACATCACGTAGGTAAAATCATCTGACCTCGCCGTCAGTCCTCGACATCATATCGGTAAAAACATCTGACCTCGTGGTCAGTCATCGACATCACGTGTAAGCATCAGACCTCGCCGTCAGTCATCGACAATCAGTCGGTAAAAACATCTGACCTCGTTGTCAGTCATCAACATCACATCGGTAAAATCATCTGACCTCACCGTCAGTTATCGACATCAAGCTGGTAAAATCATCTGACCTCGCCGTCAGTCATCGACATCACGTCGGTAAAATCATCTGACCTCGCTGTTAGTCCTCGACATCATTTCGGTAAAAACATCTAACCTCGCGGTCAGTCATCGACATCACGTGAAAGCATCAGACCTCGGTGTCAGTCATCGACACTCAGTCGATAAAAACATCTGACCTCGCTGTCAGTCATTGACATCACGTCGGTAAAATCATCTGACCTCGCCGTCAGTCCTCGACATCATATCGGTAAAAACATCTGACCTCGCGGTCAGTCATCGACATCACGTGAAAGCATCAAACCTCGGCTTCAGTCATCGACACTCACTCGGTAAAAACATCTGACCTCACCGTCAGTCATCAACATCACGTCGGTAAAATCATCTGACCTCGCCGTCAGTTCTCGACATCAAGTCGGTAAAAACATCTAACATCGGTGTCATTCATCGACATTCAGTCGGTAAAATCATCTGACCTCGTTGTCAGTCCTCGACATCAAGTTGGTAAAAACATCTGACCTCGCCGTCAGTCATCGACATCACGTGAAAGCATCTGACCTCGCCGTCAGTCATCGACATCCAGCCGGTAAAAACATCTGACCTCGCCGGCAGTCTTCAATATCAAGTAAAAACATCTGACCTCGCCGTCAGTCATCGACATCAAGTGAAAGCATCCGACCTCGCAGTCAGTCATCGACATCCAGTCGGTAAAAACATCTGACCTCGCCGTCAATCATCGACATCACGTCGGTAAAATCATCTGACCTCGCCGTCAATCCTCGACATCACGTCCGTAAAATCATCTGACCTCGCCGTCAGTCCTCAAAATCAAATCGGTAAAAACATCTGACCTCGTCGTCAGTCTTCAATATCAAGTAAAAACATCTGACCTCGCGGTCAGTCATCGACATCCAGCCGGTAAAAACATCTAACCTCACTGTCAGTCATCGACTTCACGTCGGTAAAATCATCTGACCTCGCCGTCAGACCTAGACATCAAGTCGATAAAAACATCTGACCTCCCCGTCAGTCATCAACATCCCGTAAAAACAACTGTCCTCGCTGCCAGTCATCGACATCCAGTCGGTAAAAACATCTGACCTCGCCGTCAGTCATCAACATCACGTCGGTAAAAGCATCTGACCTCGTCGTCAATCATCGACATCAAGTCGGTAAAAAGATCTGACCTCGACCTTAGTCATCGACATCTCGTGAAAACATCTGACCTCGCCGTCAGTCATCTACACTCAGTCGGTAAAAACATCTGACCTCGCTGTCAGTCTTCAATTATCAAGTAAAAACATCTGACCTCACCGGAAGTCATCAATATCTTGTCGGTAAAAACATCTGACCTCTTTGTCAGTCATCAACATCACGTCGGTAAAATCATCTGACCTCGCCGTCAGTCCTCGACATCATATCAGTAAAAACATCTGACCTAGCGGTCATTCATCGACATCACGTGAAAGCATCAAACCTTGCCGTCAGTCATCGACACTCAGTCGGTAAAAACAACTGACCTCGCCGTCAGTCATCAACATCACGTCGGTAAAATCATCTGACCTCGCCGTCAGTCCTCGACATTAAGTCGGTAAAAACATCTGACTTCGCTGTCAGTCATCGACATTCAGTCGGTAAAATCATCTGACCCTGCCGTTAGTCCTCGACATCAAGATGGTAAAAACATCTGACCTCGCCGTTAGTCATCGACATCACGTGAAAGCATCTGACCTCACCGTCAGTCATCGACATCAGCTGGTAAAAACATCTGACCTCGCCGGAACTCATCGACATCAAGTGAAAGCATCCGACCTCGCAGTCAGTCAGCGACATCCAGTCGGTAAAAACATATGACCTCTCCGTCAATCATCGACATCACGTTGGTAAAATCATCTGACCTCGCCGTCAATCCTCGACATCACGTCGGTAAATTCATCTGACCTCGCCGTCAGTCCTCAATATCAAGTCGGTAAAAACATCTGACCTCGCCGTCAGTCATTAACATCACGTAAAAACAACTGACCTCGCCGTCAGTCATTGACATCCAGCCGGTAAAAAAATCTGACCTCGCCATCAGTCATCAACATCACGTAAAAACAACTGAACTCGCCGTCAGTCATCGACATCCAGTCGTTAAAAACATTTGACCTCGCCGTCAGTCATCAACATCACGTCGGTAAAAGCATCTGACCTCTTTGTCAATCATCGACAACAAGTCGGTAAAAACATCGGACCTCGCAGTCAATCATCGACATCACGTCGGTAAAATCATCTGACCTCACCGTCAGTCCTCGACATCAAGCCGGTAAAATCATCTGACCTCGCTGTCAGTCATCGACATCACGTAGGTAAAATCATTTGACCTCGCCGTCAGTCCTCGACATCATATCGGTAAAAACATCTGACCTCGTGGTCAGTCATCGACATCACGTGAAAGCATCAGACCTCGCCGTAAGTCATCGACTATCAGTCGGTCAAAACATCTGACCTCGTCGTCAGTCATCAACATCACATCGGTAAAATCATCTGACCTCACCGTCAGTTATCGACATCAAGCTGGTAAAATCATCTGACCTCGCCGTCAGTCATCGACATCACGTCGGTAAAATCATCTGACCTCGCCGTCAGTCCTCGACTTCATTTCGATAAAAACATCTAACCTCGCGGTCAGTCATCGACATCACGTGAAAGCATCAGACCTCGGTGTCAGTCATCGACACTCAGTCGATAAAAACATCTGACCTCGCTGTCAGTCATTGACATCACGTCGGTAAAATCATCTGACCTCGCCGTCAGTCCTCGACATCATATCGGTAAAAACATCTGACCTCGCGGTCAGTCATCGACATCACGTGAAAGCATCAAACCTCGGCTTCAGTCATCGACACTCACTCGGTAAAAACATCTGACCTCACCGTCAGTCATCAACATCACGTTGGTAAAATCATCTGACCTCGCCGTCAGTCCTCGACATCAAGTCGGTAAAAACATCTAACATCGGTGTCAGTCATCGACATTCAGTCGGTAAAATCATCTGACCTCGTTGTCAGTCCTCGACATCAAGTTGGTAAAAACATTTGACCTCGCCGTCAGTCATCGACATCACCTGAAAGCATCTGACCTCGCTGTCAGTCATCGACATCCAGCCGGTAAAAACATCTGACCTCGCCGGTAGTCTTCAATATCAAGTAAAAACATCTGACCTCGCTGTCAGTCATCAACATCAAGTGAAAGCATCCGACCTCGCAGTCAGTCATCGACATCCAGTCGTTAAAAACATCTGACCTCGCGGTCAATCATCGACATCACGTCGGTAAAATCATCTGACCTCGACGTCAATCCTCGACATCACGTCGGTAAAAACATCTGACCTCGTCGTCAGTCTTCAATATCAAGTAAAAACATCTGACCTCGCGGTCAGTCATCGACATCCAGCCGGTAAAAACATCTAACCTCACTGTCAGTCATCGACATCACGTCGGTAAAATCATCTGACCTCGCCGTCAGACCTAGACATCAAGTCGATAAAAACATCTGACCTCCCCGTCAGTCATCAACATCCCGTAAAAACAACTGTCCTCGCCGCCAGTCATCGACATCCAGTCGGTAAAAACATCTGACCTCGCCGTCAGTCATCAACATCACATCGGTAAAAGCATCTGACCTCGTCGTCAATCATCGACATCAAGTCGATAAAAAGATCTGACCTCGACCTTAGTCATCGACATCTCGTGAAAACATCTGACCTCGCCGTCAGTCATCTACACTCAGTCGGTAAAAACATCTGACCTCGCTGTCAGTCTTCAATTATCAAGTAAAAACATCTGACCTCACCGGAAGTCATCAATATCTTGTCGGTAAAAACATTTGACCTCTTCGTCAGTCATCAACATCACGTCGGTAAAATCATCTGACCTCGCCGTCAGTCCTCGACATCATATCAGTAAAAACATCTGACCTAGCGGTCATTCATCGACATCACATGAAAGCATCAAACCTTGCCGTCAGTCATCGACACTCAGTCGGTAAAAACAACTGACCTCGCCGTCAGTCATCAACATCACGTCGGTAAAATCATCTGACCTCGCCGTCAGTCCTCGACATTAAGTCGGTAAAAACATCTGACTTCGCTGTCAGTCATCGACATTCAGTCGGTAAAATCATCTGACCCTGCCGTTAGTCCTCGACATCAAGATGGTAAAAACATCTGACCTCGCCGTTAGTCATCGACATCACGTGAAAGCATCTGACCTCACCGTCAGTCATCGACATCAGCTGGTAAAAACATCTGACCTCGCCGGAACTCATCGACATCAAGTGAAAGCATCCGACCTCGCAGTCAGTCAGCGACATCCAGTCGGTAAAAACATATGACCTCTCCGTCAATCATCGACATCACGTTGGTAAAATCATCTGACCTCGCCGTCAATCCTCGACATCACGTCGGTAAATTCATCTGACCTCGCTGTCAGTCCTCAATATCAAGTCGGTAAAAACATCTGACCTCGCCGTCAGTCATTAACATCACGTAAAAACAACTGACCTCGCCGTCAGTCATTGACATCCAGCCGGTAAAAACATCTGACCTCGCCATCAGTCATCAACATCACGTAAAAACAACTGAACTCGCCGTCAGTCATCGACATCCAGTCGGTAAAAACATTTGACCTCGCCGTCAGTCATCAACATCACGTCGGTAAAAGCATCTAACCTCTTCGTCAATCATCGAAAACAAGTCGGTAAAAACATCGGACCTCGCCGTCAATCATCAACATCACGTCGGTAAAATCATCTGACCTCACTGTCAGTCCTCGACATCAAGCCGGTAAAATCATCTGACCTCGCTGTTAGTCATCGACATCACGTAGGTAAAATCATCTGACCTCGCCGTCAGTCCTCGACATCATATCGGTAAAAACATCTGACCTCGTGGTCAGTCATCGACATCACGTGAAAGCATCAGACCTTGCCGTAAGTCATCGACTATCAGTCGGTCAAAACATCTGACCTCGTCGTCAGTCATCAACATCACATCGGTAAAATCATCTGACCTCACCGTCAGTTATCGACATCAAGCTGGTAAAATCATCTGACCTCGCCGTCAGTCATCGACATCACGTCGGTAAAATCATCTGACCTCGCCGTCAGTCCTCGACATCATTTCGGTAAAAACATCTAACCTCGCGGTCAGTCATCGACATCACGTGAAAGCATCAGACCTCGGTGTCAGTCATCGACACTCAGTCGATAAAAACATCTGACCTCGCTGTCAGTCATTGACATCACGTCGGTAAAATCATCTGACCTCGCCGTCAGTCCTCGACATCATATCGGTAAAAACATCTGACCTCGTGGTCAGTCATCGACATCACGTGAAAGCATCAAACCTCGGCTTCAGTCATCGACACTCACTCGGTAAAAACATCTGACCTCACCGTCAGTCATCAACATCACGTCGGTAAAATCATCTGACCTCGCCGTCAGTCCTCGACACCAAGTCGGTAAAAACATCTAACATCGGTGTCAGTCATCGACATTCAGTCGATAAAATCATCTGACCTCATTGTCAGTCCTCGACATCAAGTTGGTAAAAACATCTGACCTCGCCGTCAGTCATCGACATCACCTGAAAGCATCTGACCTCGCCGTCAGTCATCGACATCCAGCCGGTAAAAACATCTGACCTCGCCGGCAGTCTTCAATATCAAGTAAAAACATCTCACCTCGCTGTCAGTCATCGACATCTAGTGAAAGCATCCCACCTCGCCGCCAGTCATCGACATCCAGTCGGTAAAAACATCTGACCTCGCCGTCAATCATCGACATCACGTCGGTAAAATCATCTGACCTCGCCGTCAATCCTCGACATCACGTCGGTAAAATCATCTGACCTCGCCGTCAGTCCTCAAAATCAAATCGGTAAAAACATCTGACCTCGTCGTCAGTCTTCAATATCAAGTAAAAACATCTGACCTCGCGGTCAGTCATCGACATCCAGCCGGTAAAAACATCTAACCTCACTGTCAGTCATCGACATCACGTCGGTAAAATCATCTGACCTCGCCGTCAGACCTAGACATCAAGTCGATAAAAACATCTGACCTCCCCGTCAGTCATCAACATCCCGTAAAAACAACTGTCCTCGCCGCCAGTCATCGACATCCAGTCGGTAAAAACATCTGACCTCGCCGTCAGTCATCAACATCACATCGGTAAAAGCATCTGACCTCGTCGTCAATCATCGACATCAAGTCGATAAAAAGATCTGACCTCGACCTTAGTCATCGACATCTCGTGAAAACATCTGACCTCGCCGTCAGTCATCTACACTCAGTCGGTAAAAACATCTGACCTCGCTGTCAGTCTTCAATTATCAAGTAAAAACATCTGACCTCACCGGAAGTCATCAATATCTTGTCGGTAAAAACATCTGACCTCTTCGTCAGTCATCAACATCACGTCCGTAAAATCATCTGACCTCGCCGTCAGTCCTCGACATCATATCAGTAAAAACATCTGACCTAGCGGTCATTCATCGACATCACGTGAAAGCATCAAACCTTGCCGTCAGTCATCGACACTCAGTCGGTAAAAACAACTGACCTCGCCGTCAGTCATCAACATCACGTCGGTAAAATCATCTGACCTCGCCGTCAGACCTATACATCAAGTCGATAAAAACATCTGACCTCCCCGTCAGTCATCAACATCCCGTAAAAACAACTGTCCTCGCCGCCAGTCATCGACATCCAGTCGGTAAAAACATCTGACCTCGCCGTCAGTCATCAACATCACATCGGTAAAAGCATCTGACCTCGTCGTCAATCATCGACATCAAGTCGATAAAAAGATCTGACCTCGACCTTAGTCATCGACATCTCGTGAAAACATCTGACCTCGCCGTCAGTCATCTACACTCAGTCGGTAAAAACATCTGACCTCGCTGTCAGTCTTCAATTATCAAGTAAAAACATCTGACCTCACCGGAAGTCATCAATATCTTGTCGGTAAAAACATCTGACCTCTTCGTCAGTCATCAACATCACGTCGGTAAAATCATCTGACCTCGCCGTCAGTCCTCGACATCATATTAGTAAAAACATCTGACCTAGCGGTCATTCATCGACATCACGTGAAAGCATCAAACCTTGCCGTCAGTCATCGACACTCAGTCGGTAAAAACAACTGACCTCGCCGTCAGTCATCAACATCACGTCGGTAAAATCATCTGACCTCGCCGTCAGTCCTCGACATTAAGTCGGTAAAAACATCTGACTTCGCTGTCAGTCATCGACATTCAGTCGGTAAAATCATCTGACCCTGCCGTTAGTCCTCGACATCAAGATGGTAAAAACATCTGACCTCGCCGTTAGTCATCGACATCACGTGAAAGCATCTGACCTCACCGTCAGTCATCGACATCAGCTGGTAAAAACATATGACCTCGCCGGAACTCATCGACATCAAGTGAAAGCATCCGACCTCGCAGTCAGTCAGCGACATCCAGTCGGTAAAAACATATGACCTCTCCGTCAATCATCGACATCACGTTGGTAAAATCATCTGACCTCGCCGTCAATCCTCGACATCACGTCGGTAAATTTATCTGACCTCGCCGTCAGTCCTCAATATCAAGTCGGTAAAAACATCTGACCTCGCCGTCAGTCATTAACATCACGTAAAAACAACTGACCTCGCCGTCAGTCATTGACATCCAGCCGGTAAAAACATCTGACCTCGCCATCAGTCATCAACATCACGTAAAAACAACTGAACTCGCCGTCAGTCATCGACATCCAGTCGGTAAAAACATTTGACCTCGCCGTCAGTCATCAACATCACGTCGGTAAAAGCATCTAACCTCTTCGTCAATCATCGACAACAAGTCGGTAAAAACATCGGACCTCGCCGTCAATCATCAACATCACGTCGGTAAAATCATCTGACCTCACCATCAGTCCTCGACATCAAGCCGGTAAAATCATCTGACCTCGCTGTCAGTCATCGACATCACGTAGGTAAAATCATCTGACCTCGCCGTCAGTCCTCGACATCATATCGGTAAAAACATCTGACCTCGTGGTCAGTCATCGACATCACGTGAAAGCATCAGACCTCGCCGTAAGTCATCGACTATCAGTCGGTCAAAACATCTGACCTCGTCGTCAGTCATCAACATCACATCGGTAAAATCATCTGACCTCACCGTCAGTTATCGACATCAAGCTGGTAAAATCATCTGACCTCGCCGTCAGTCATCGACATCACGTCGGTAAAATCATCTGACCTCGCCGTCAGTCCTCGACATCATTTCGGTAAAAACATCTAACCTCGCGGTCAGTCATCGACATCACGTGAAAGCATCAGACCTCGGTGTCAGTCATCGACACTCAGTCGATAAAAACATCTGACCTCGCTGTCAGTCATTGACATCACGTCGGTAAAATCATCTGACCTCGCCGTCAGTCCTCGACATCATATCGGTAAAAACATCTGACCTCGCGGTCAGTCATCGACATCACGTGAAAGCATCAAACCTCGGCTTCAGTCATCGACACTCACTCGGTAAAAACATCTGACCTCACCGTCAGTCATCAACATCACGTCGGTAAAATCATCTGACCTCGCCGTCAGTCCTCGACATCAAGTCGGTAAAAACATCTAACATCGGTGTCAGTCATCGACATTCAGTCGATAAAATCATCTGACCTCGTTGTCAGTCCTCGACATCAAGTTGGTAAAAACATCTGACCTCGCCGTCAGTCATCGACATCACCTGAAAGTATCTGACCTCGCCGTCAGTCATCGACATCCAGCCGATAAAAACATTTGACCTCGACGGTAGTCTTCAATATCAAGTAAAAACATCTGACCTCGCTGTCAGTCATCGACATAAAGTGAAAGCATCCGACCTCGCAGTCAGTCATCGACATCCAGTCGGTAAAAACATCTGACCTCGCCGTCAATCATCGACATCACGTCGGTAAAATCATCTGACCTCGCCGTCAATCCTCGACATCACGTCGGTAAAATCATCTGACCTCGCCGTCAGTCCTCAAAATCAAATCGGTAAAAACATCTAACCTCGTCGTCAGTCTTCAATATCAAGTAAAAACATCTGACCTCGCGGTCAGTCATCGACATCCAGCCGGTAAAAACATCTAACCTCACTGTCAGTCATCGACATCACGTCGGTAAAATCATCTGACCTCGCCGTCAGACCTAGACATCAAGTCGATAAAAACATCTGACCTCCCCGTCAGTCATCAACATCCCGTAAAAACAACTGTCCTCGCCGCCAGTCATCGACATCCAGTCGGTAAAAACATCTGACCTCGCCGTCAGTCATCAACATCACATCGGTAAAAGCATCTGACCTCGTCGTCAATCATCGACATCAAGTCGATAAAAAGATCTGACCTCGACCTTAGTCATCGACATCTCGTGAAAACATTTGACCTCGCCGTCAGTCATCTACACTCAGTCGGTAAAAACATCTGACCTCGCTGTCAGTCTTCAATTATCAAGTAAAAACATCTGACCTCACCGGAAGTCATCAATATCTAGTCGGTAAAAACATCTGACCTCTTCGTCAGTCATCAACATCACGTCGGTAAAATCATCTGACCTCGCCGTCAGTCCTCGACATCATATCAGTAAAAACATCTGACCTAGCGGTCATTCATTGACATCACGTGAAAGCATCAAACCTTGTCGTCAGTCATCGACACTCAGTCGGTAAAAACAACTGACCTCTCCGTCAGTCATCAACATCACGTCGGTAAAATCATCTGACCTCGCCGTCAGTCCTCGACATTAAGTCGGTAAAAACATCTGACTTCGCTGTCAGTCATCGACATTCAGTCGGTAAAATCATCTGACCCTGCCGTTAGTCCTCGACATCAAGATGGTAAAAACATCTGACCTCGCCATCAGTCATCGACATCACGTGAAAGCATCTGACCTCACCGTCAGTCATCGACATCCAGCTGGTAAAAACATCTGACCTCGCCGGCACTCATCGACATCAAGTGAAAGCATCTGACCTCGCAGTCAGTCAGCGACATCCAGTCGGTAAAAACATATGACCTCTCCGTCAATCATCGACATCACGTCGGTAAAATCATCTGACCTCGCTGTCAATCCTTGACATCACGTCGGTAAATTCATCTGACCTCGCCGTCAGTCCTCAATATCAAGTCGGTAAAAACATCTGACCTCGCGGTCAGTCATTAACATCATGTAAAAACAACTGACCTCGCCGTCAGTCATTGACATCCAGCCGGTAAAAACATCTGACCTCGCCATCAGTCATCAACATCACGTAAAAACAACTGACCTCGCCGTCAGTCATCGACATCCAGTCGGTAAAAACATTTGACCTCGCCGTCAATCATCAACATCACGTCGGTAAAAGCATCTGACCTCGTCGTCAGTCATCGACAACAAGTGGGTAAAAACATCTGACCTCGCCGTCAATCATCGACATCACGTCGGTAAAATCATATGACCTCACCGTGAGTCCTCGACATCAAGCCGGTAAAATCATCTGACCTCGCTGTCAGTCATCGACATCACGTAGGTAAAATCATCTGACCTCGCCGTCAGTCCTCGACATCATATCAGTAAAAACATCTGACCTCGTGGTCAGTCATCGACATCACGTGAAAGCATCAGACCTCGCCGTAAGTCATCGACTATCAGTCGGTAAAAACATCTGACCTCGTCGTCAGTCATCAACATCACATCGGTAAAATCATCTGACCTCACCGTCAGTTATCGACATCAAGCTGGTAAAATCATCTGACCTCGCCGTCAGTCATTGACATCACGTCGGTAAAATCATCTGACCTCGCCGTCAGTCCTCGACATCATTTCGGTAAAAACATCTAACCTCGCGGTCAGTCATCGACATCACGGGAAAGCATCAGACCTCGGTGTCAGTCATCGACACTCAGTCGATAAAAACATCTGACCTCGCTGTCAGTCATTGACATCACGTCGGTAAAATCATCTGACCTCGCCTTCAGTCCTCGACATCATATCGGTAAAAACATCTGACCTCGCGGTCAGTCATCGACATCACGTGAAAGCACCAAACCTCGGCTTCAGTCATCGATACTCACTTGGTAAAAACATCTGACCTCACCGTCAGTCATCAACATCACGTCGGTAAAATCATCTGACCTCGCCGTCAATCCTCGACACCATGTCGGTAAAAACATCTAACATCGGTGTTAGTCATCGACATTCAGTCGGTAAAATCATCTGACCTCGTTGTCAGTCCTCGGCATCAAGTTGGTAAAAACATCTGACCTCGCCGTCAGTCATCGACATCACGTGAAAGCATCTGACCTCGCCGTCAGTCATCGACATCCAGCCGGTAAAAACATCTGACCTCGCCGGCAGTCTTCAATATCAAGTAAAAACATCTCACCTCGCTGTCAGTCATCGACATCTAGTGAAAGCATCCCACCTCGCTGTCAGTCATCGACATCCAGTCGGTAAAAACATCTGACCTCGCCGTCAATCATCGACATCACGTCGGTAAAATCATCTGACCTCGCCGTCAATCCTCGACATCACGTCGGTAAAATCATCTGACCTCGCCGTCAGTCCTCAAAATCAAATCGGTAAAAACATCTGACCTCGTCGTCAGTCTTCAATATCAAGTAAAAACATCTGACCTCACGGTCAGTCATCGACATCCAGCCGGTAAAAACATCTAACCTCACTGTCAGTCATCGACATCACGTCGGTAAAATCATCTGACCTCGCCGTCAGACCTAGACATCAAGTCGATAAAAACATCTGACCTCCCCGTCAGTCATCAACATCCCGTAAAAACAACTGTCCTCGCCGCCAGTCATCGACATCCAGTCGGTAAAAACATCTGACCTCGCCGTCAGTCATCAACATCACGTCGGTAAAAGCATCTGACCTCGTCGTCAATCATCGACATCAAGTCGGTAAAAAGATCTGACCTCGACCTTAGTCATCGACATCTCGTGAAAACATCTAACCTCGCCGTCAGTCATCTACACTCAGTCGGTAAAAACATCTGACCTCGCTGTCAGTCTTCAATTATCAAGTAAAAACATCTGACCTCACCGGAAGTCATCAATATCTAGTCGGTAAAAACATCTGACCTCTTCGTCAGTCATCAACATCACGTCGGTAAAATCATCTGACCTCGCCGTCAGTCCTCGACATCATATCAGTAAAAACATCTGACCTAGCGGTCATTCATCGACATCACGTGAAAGCATCAAACCTTGTCGTCAGTCATCGACACTCAGTCGGTAAAAACAACTGACCTCTCCGTCAGTCATCAACATCACGTCGGTAAAATCATCTGACCTCGCCGTCAGTCCTCGACATTATGTCGGTAAAAACATCTGACTTCGCTGTCAGTCATCGACATTCAGTCGGTAAAATCATCTGACCCTGCCGTTAGTCCTCGACATCAAGATGGTAAAAACATCTGACCTCGCCATCAGTCATCGACATCACGTGAAAGCATCTGACCTCACCGTCAGTCATCGACATCCAGCTGGTAAAAACATCTGACCTCGTCGGCACTCATCGACATCAAGTGAAAGCATCTGACCTCGCAGTCAGTCAGCGACATCCAGTCGGTAAAAACATATGACCTCTCCGTCAATCATCGACATCACATCGGTAAAATCATCTGACCTCGCCGTCAATCCTCGACATCACGTCGGTAAATTCATCTGACCTCGCCGTCAGTCCTCAATATCAAGTCGGTAAAAACATCTGACCTCGCGGTCAGTCATTAACATCATGTAAAAACAACTGACCTCGCCGTCAGTCATTGACATCCAGCCGGTAAAAACATCTGACCTCGCCATCAGTCATCAACATCACGTAAAAACAACTGACCTCGCCGTCAGTCATCGACATCCAGTCGGTAAAAACATTTGACCTCGCCGTCAATCATCAACATCACATCGGTAAAAGCATCTGACCTCGTCGTCAGTCATCGACAACAAGTGGGTAAAAACATCTGACCTCGCCGTTAATCATCGACATCACGTCGGTAAAATCATCTGACCTCACCGTGAGTCCTCGACATCAAGCCGGTAAAATCATCTGACCTCGCTGTCAGTCATCGACATCACGTAGGTAAAATCATCTGACCTCGCCGTCAGTCCTCGACATCATATCGGTAAAAACATCTGACCTCGTGGTCAGTCATCGACATCACGTGAAAGCATCAGACCTCGCCGTAAGTCATCGACTATCAGTCGGTTAAAACATCTGACCTCGTCGTCAGTCATCAACATCACATCGGTAAAATCATCTGACCTCACCGTCAGTTATCGACATCAAGCTGGTAAAATCATCTGACCTCGCCGTCAGTCATTGACATCACGTCGGTAAAATCATCTGACCTCGCCGTCAGTCCTCGACATCATTTCGGTAAAAACATCTAACCTCGCGGTCAGTCATCGACATCACGGGAAAGCATCAGACCTCGGTGTCAGTCATCGACACTCAGTCGATAAAAACATCTGACCTCGCTGTCAGTCATTGACATCACGTCGGTAAAATCATCTGACCTCGCCTTCAGTCCTCGATATCATATCAGTAAAAACATCTGACCTCGCGGTCAGTCATCGACATCACGTGAAAGCACCAAACCTCGGCTTCAGTCATCGATACTCACTTGGTAAAAACATCTGACCTCACCGTCAGTCATCAACATCACGTCGGTAAAATCATCTGACCTCGCCGTCAATCCTCGACACCAAGTCGGTAAAAACATCTAACATCGGTGTCAGTCATCGACATTCAGTCGGTAAAATCATCTGACCTCGTTGTCAGTCCTCGGCATCAAGTTGGTAAAAACATCTGACCTCGCCGTCAGTCATCGACATCACGTGAAAGCATCTGACCTCGCCGTCAGTCATCGACATCCAGCCGGTAAAAACATCTGACCTCGCCGGCAGTCTTCAATATCAAGTAAAAACATCTTACCTCGCTGTCAGTCATCGACATCTAGTGAAAGCATCCCACCTCGCTGTCAGTCATCGACATCCAGTCGGTAAAAACATCTGACCTCGCCGTCAATCATCGACATCACGTCGGTAAAATCATCTGACCTCGCCGTCAATCCTCGACATCACGTCGGTAAAATCATCTGACCTCGCCGTCAGTCCTCAAAATCAAATCGGTAAAAACATCTGACCTCGTCGTCAGTCTTCAATATCAAGTAAAAACATCTGACCTCGCGGTCAGTCATCGACATCCAGCCGGTAAAAACATCTAACCTCACTGTCAGTCATCGACATCACGTCGGTAAAATCATCTGACCTCGCCGTCAGACCTAGACATCAAGTCGATAAAAACATCTGACCTCCCCGTCAGTCATCAACATCCCGTAAAAACAACTGTCCTCGCCGCCAGTCATCGACATCCAGTCGGTAAAAACATCTGACCTCGCCGTCAGTCATCAACATCACGTCGGTAAAAGCATCTGACCTCGTCGTCAATCATCGACATCAAGTCGGTAAAAAGATCTGACCTCGACCTTAGTCATCGACATCTCGTGAAAACATCTAACCTCGCCGTCAGTCATCTACACTCAGTCGGTAAAAACATCTGACCTCGCTGTCAGTCTTCAATTATCAAGTAAAAACATCTGACCTCACCGGAAGTCATCAATATCTAGTCGGTAAAAACATCTGACCTCTTTGTCAGTCATCAACATCACGTCGGTAAAATCATCTGACCTCGCCGTTAGTCCTCGACATCATATCAGTAAAAACATCTGACCTAGCGGTCATTCATCGACATCACGTGAAAGCATCAAACCTTGCCGTCAGTCATTGACACTCAGTCGGTAAAAACAACTGACCTCGCCGTCAGTAATCAACATCACGTCGGTAAAATCATCTGACCTCGCCGTCAGTCCTCGACATTAAGTTGGTAAAAACATCTGACTTCGCTGTCAGTCATCGACATTCAGTCGGTAAAATCATCTGACCCTGCCGTTAGTCCTCGACATCAAGATGGTAAAAACATCTGACCTCGCCGTCAGTCATCGACATCACGTGAAAGCATCTGACCTCACCGTCAGTCATCGACATCCAGCTGGTAAAAACATCTGACCTCGCTGGCACTCATCGACATCAAGTGAAAGCATCCGACCTCGCAGTCATTCAGCGACATCCAGTCGGTAAAAACATCTGACCTCGCCGTCAATCATCGACATCACGTCGGTAAAATCATCTGACTTCGTCGTCAATCCTCGACATCACGTCGGTAAAATCATCTGACCTCGCCGTCAGTCCTCAAAATCAAATCGGTAAAAACATCTGACCTCGCCGTCAGTCATTAACATCACGTAAAAACAACTGACCTCGCCGTCAGTCATTGACATCCAGCCGGTAAAAACATCTGACCTCGCCATCAGTCATCAACATCACGTAAAAACAACTGACCTCGCCGTCAGTCATCGACATCCAGTCGGTAAAAACATTTGACCTCGCCGTCAGTCATCAACATCACGTCGGTAAAAGCATCTGACCTCGTCGTCAGTCATCGACAACAAGTCGGTAAAAACATCTGACCTCGCCGTCAATCATCGACATCACGTCGGTAAAATCATCTGACCTCACCGTCAGTCCTCGACATCAAGCCGGTAAAAACATCTGACCTCGCTGTCAGTCATCGACATCACGTAGGTAAAATCATCTGACCTCGCCGTCAGTCCTCGACATCATATCGGTAAAAACATTTGACCTCGTGGTCAGTCATCGACATCACGTGAAAGCATCAGACCTCGCTGTCAGTCATCGACAATCAGTCGGTAAAAACATCTGACCTCGTCGTCAGTCATCAACATCACATCGGTAAAATCATCTGACCTCACCATCAGTTATCGACATCAAGCCGGTAAAATCATCTGACCTCGCCGTCAGTCATCGACATCACGTCGGTAAAATCATCTGACCTCGCCGTCAGTCCTCGACATCTTTTCGATAAAAACATCTAACCTCGCGGTCAGTCATCGACATCACGTGAAAGCATTTGACCTCGCCGTCAGTCATCGACACTCAGTCGGTAAAAACATCTGACCTCACTGTCAGTCATTGACATCACGTCGGTAAAATCATTTGACCTCGCCGTCAATCCTCGACATCATATCGGTAAAAACATCTGACCTCGCGGTCAGTCATCGACATCACGTGAAAGCATCAAACCTCGCCTTCAGTTATCGACACTCACTCGGTAAAAACATCTGACCTCGCCGTCAGTCATCAACATCACGTCGGTAAAATCATCTGACCTCGCCGTCAGTCCTCGACTTCAAGTCAGTAAAAACATCTGACATCGGTGTCAGTCATCGACATTCAGTCGGTAAAATCATCTGGCCTCGCTGATAGTCCTCGACATCAAGTTGGTAAAAACATCTGAACTCACCGTCAGTCATCGACATCACGTGAAAGCATCTGACCTCGCCGTCAATCATCGACATCCAGCCGGTAAAAACATCTCACCTTGCCGACAGTCTTCAATATCAAGTAAAAACATCTGACCTCGCTGTCAGTCATTGACATCAAGTGAAAGCATCCGACCTCGCCTTCAGTCATCGATATCTAGTCGGTAAAAAGCTCTTACCTCTCCGTCAATCATTGACATCACATCGATAAAATCATCTGACCTCGCCGTCAATCCTCGACATCACGTCGGTAAAATCATCTGACCTCGCCGTCAGTCCTCAAAATTAAATCGGTAAAAACATCTAACCTCGTCGTCAGTCTTCAATATCAAGTAAAAACATCTGACCTCGCGGTCAGTCATCGACATCCAGCCGGTAAAAACATCTGACCTCGCTGTCAGTCATTGACATCAAGTGAAAGCATCCGACCTCGCCTTCAGTCATCGATATCAATTCGGTAAAAACCTCTTACCTCTCCGTCAATCATTGACATCACATCGATAAAATCATCTGACCTCGCCGTCAATCCTCGACATCACGTCGGTAAAATCATCTGACCTCGCCGTCAGTCCTCAAAATCAAATCGGTAAAAACATCTAACCTCGTCGTCAGTCTTCAATATCAAGTAAAAACATCTGACCTCGCGGTCAGTCATCGACATCCAGCCGGTAAAAACATCTAACCTCACTGTCAGTCATCGACATCACGTCGGTAAAATCATCTGACCTCGCCGTCAGACCTAGACATCAAGTCGATAAAAACATCTGACCTCCCTGTCAGTCATCAACATCACGTAAAAACAACTGACCTCGCCGTCAGTCATCGACATCCAGTCGGTAAAAAAATCTGACCTCGCCGTCAGTCATCAACATCACGTCGGTAAAAGCATCTGACCTCGTCGTCAATCATCGACATGAATTCGGTAAAAAGATCTGACCTCGCCCTTAGTCATCGACATCACATGAAAGCATCTGACCTCGCCGTCAGTCATCTTCACTCAGTCGGTAAAAACATCTGACCTCGCAGTCAGTCTTCAATTATCAAGTAAAATCATCTGACCTCGCCGTAAGTCATCAATATCTAGTCGGTAAAAACATCTGACCTCGTCGTCAGTCATCAACATCACGTCGGTAATATCATATGACCTCGCCGTCAGTCCACGACATCAAGTCGGTAAAAACATCTGACCTCGCCGTCAGTCCTCGACATCAAGTCAATAAAAACATCTGACCTCGCCGTCAATCATCGGCATCAAGTCGGTAAAAACATTCGACCTATTCGTCAGTCCTCAACAGCCGGAAAAACCATCTGACCTCGCCGTCAGTCATCAACATCACTTAAAAACAACTGACCTCGCTTTCAGTCATCGACATCCAGTCGGTAAAAACATTTGATCTCGCTGTCAGTCATCAACATCACGTCGGTAAAAGCATCTGACCTCGCCTTCAGTCCACGACATCTTGTCGGTAAAAATATCAGACCTCGCTGTTAGTCATCGACATCACGTGAAAGCATCAGACCTCGCTGTCAGTCATCGACACTCAGTCGATAAAAACATCTGACCTCGCCAACAGTCTTCAATTATCAAGTAAAAACATCTGACATCGCCGTCAATCATCAACATCACGTCGGTAAAAGCATCTGACCTCGTCGTCAGTCATGAACATCACATCTGTAAAAACACCTGACCTCGTCGTCAGTCAACGACATCACATCGGTAAAATCATCTGACCTAGCCGTCAGTCCTTGACATCAAGTCGGTAAGAACATCTGACCTCGCCGTCAATCATCGACATCATGTGCAAGTATCTGACCTTGCTGTAAGTCATCGACATCTAGTCGGTAAAAACATCTGACCTCGCCGTCAGTCATCGACATCACGTCGGTAAAATCATCTGACCTCGCCGTCAGTCCTCGACATCGTATCAGTAAAAACATCTGACCTCGCGGTCATTCATCGACATCACGTGAAAGCATCAAACCTCGCCGTCAGTCATCGACACCCAGTCGGTAAAAACAACTGACCCCGCTGTCAGTCATCAACATCACGTTGGTAAAATCATCTGACCTCGCCGTCAGTCCTCGACATTGAGTCGGTAAAAACATCTGACTTCACTGTCAGTCATCGACATTCAATCGGTAAAACCATCTGACCCTGCCGTCAGTCCTCGACATCAATTTGGTAAAAACATCTGACCTCGCCGTCAGTCATCGACATCACATGAAAGAATCTGACCTCACCGTCAGTCATCCACATCCAGCTGGTAAAAACATCTGACCTCGCCGGCAGTCATCGACATCAAGTGAAAGCATCCGACCTCGCAGTCAGTCATCGATATCCAGTCGGTAAAAACATTTGACCTCGCCGTCAATCATCGACATCACGTCGGTAAAATCATCTGACCTATCTGTCAATCCTCGACATCACGTCGGTAAATTCATCTGACCTCGCCGTCAGTCCTCGACATCAAGTCGGTAAAAACATCTGACCTCGCGGTCAGTCATCAACATCACGTGAAAGCATCAGACCTCGGCGTCAGTCATCGACACTCAGTCGGTAAAATCATCTGACCTCGCCGTCAGTCATCGACATCCCATCGGTAAAATCATCTGACCTCGCCGTCAGTCCTCGACATCATTTCGATAAAAACATCTAACCTCGCGGTCAGTCATCGACATCACGTGAAAGCACTTGACCTCGCCGTCAGTCATCGACACTCAGTCGGTAAAAACATCAGACCTCACTGTCAGTCATTGACATCACGTCGCTAAAATCATCTGACCTCGCCGTCAGTTCTCAACATCATATCGGTAAAAACATCTGACCTCGCGGTCAGTCATCGACATCACGTGAAAGCATCAAACCTCGCCTTCAGTTATCGACACTCACTCGGTAAAAACATCTGACCTCGCCGTCAGTCATCAACATCACGTCGGTAAAATCATCTGACCTCGCTGTCAGTCCTCGACTTCAAGTCAGTAAAAACATCTGACATCGGTGTCAGTCATCGACATTCAGTCGGTAAAATCATCTGGCCTCGCTGATAGTCCTCGACATCAAGTTGGTAAAAACATCTGAACTCACCGTCAGTCATCGACATCACGTGAAAGCATCTGACCTCGCCGTCAGTCATCGACATCCAGCCGGTAAAAACATCTCACCTTGCCGACAGTCTTCAATATCAAGTAAAAACATCTGACCTCGCTGTCAGTCATTGACATCAAGTGAAAGCATCCGACCTCGCCTTCAGTCATCGATATCTAGTCGGTAAAAACCTCTTACCTCTCCGTCAATCATTGACATCACATCGATAAAATCATCTGACCTCGCCGTCAATCCTCGACATCACGTCGGTAAAATCATCTGACCTCGCCGTCAGTCCTCAAAATCAAATCGGTAAAAACATCTAACCTCGTCGTCAGTCTTCAATATCAAGTAAAAACATCTGACCTCGCGGTCAGTCATCGACATCCAGCCGGTAAAAACATCTAACCTCACTGTCAGTCATCGATATCACGTCGGTAAAATCATCTGACCTCGCCGTCAGACCTAGACATCAAGTCGATAAAAACATCTGACCTCCCTGTCAGTCATCAACATCACGTAAAAACAACTGACCTCGCCGTCAGTCATCGACATCCAGTCGGTAAAAAAATCTGACCTCGCCGTCAGTCATCAACATCACGTCGGTAAAAGCATCTGACCTCGTCGTCAATCATCGACATCAAGTCGGTAAAAAGATCTGACCTCGCCCTTAGTCATCGACATCACATGAAAGCATCTGACCTCGCCGTCAGTCATCTTCACTCAGTCGGTAAAAACATCTGACCTCGCAGTCAGTCTTCAATTATCAAGTAAAATCATCTGACCTCGCCGTAAGTCATCAATATCTAGTCGGTAAAAACATCTGACCTCGTCGTCAGTCATCAACATCACGTCGGTAATATCATCTGACCTCGCCGTCAGTCCTCGACATCAAGTCGGTAAAAACATCTGACCTCGCCGTCAGTCCTCGACATCAAGTCAGTAAAAACATCTGACCTCGCCGTCAATCATCGGCATCAAGTCGGTAAAAACATTCGACCTATTTGTCAGTCCTCAACAGCCGGAAAAACCATCTGACCTCGCTGTCAGTCATCAACATCACTTAAAAACAACTGACCTCGCTTTCAGTCATCGACATCCAGTCGGTAAAAACATTTGATCTCGCTGTCAGTCATCAACATCACGTCGGCAAAAGCATCTGACCTCGCCTTCAGTCCACGACATCTTGTCGGTAAAAATATCAGACCTCGTTGTTAGTCATCGACATCACGTGAAAGCATCAGACCTCGCTGTCAGTCATCGACACTCAGTCGATAAAAACATCTGCCCTCGCCAACAGTCTTCAATTATCAAGTAAAAATACTGACATCTCCGTCAATCATCAACATCACGTCGGTAAAAGCATCTGACCTCGTCGTCAGTCATGAACATCACATCTGTAAAAACACCTGACCTCGTCGTCAGTCAACGACATCACATCGGTAAAATCATCTGACCTAGCCGTCAGTCCTTGACATCAAGTCGGTAAGAACATCTGACCTCGCCGTCAATCATCGACATCATGTGCAAGTATCTGACCTTGCTGTAAGTCATCGACATCTAGTCGGTAAAAACATCTGACCTCGCCGTCAGTCATCGACATCACGTCGGTAAAATCATCTGACCTCGCCGTCAGTCCTCGACATCGTATCAGTAAAAACATCTGACCTCGCGGTCATTCATAGACATCACGTGAAAGCATCAAACCTCGCCGTCAGTCATCGACACCCAGTCGGTAAAAACAACTGACCCCGCTGTCAGTCATCAACATCACGTTGGTAAAATCATCTGACCTCGCCGTCAGTCCTCGTCATTGAGTCGGTAAAAACATCTGACTTCGCTGTCATTCATCGACATTCAATCGGTAAAACCATCTGACCCTGCCGTCAGTCCTCGACATCAATTTGGTAAAAACATCTGACCTCGCCGTCAGTCATCGACATCACGTGAAAGCATCTGACCTCACCGTCAGTCATCGACATCCAGCTGGTAAAAACATCTGACCTCGCCGGCAGTCATCGACATCAAGTGAAAGCATCCGACCTCGCAGTCAGTCATCGATATCCAGTCGGTAAAAACATTTGACCTCGCCGTCAATCATCGACATCACGCCGGTAAAATCATCTGACCTATCTGTCAATCCTCGACATCACGTCGGTAAATTCATCTGACCTCGCCGTCAGTCCTCGACATCAAGTCGGTAAAAACATCTGACCTCACTGTCAATCATTAACATCACGTAAAAACAACTGACCTCACCGTCAGTCATTGACATCCAGCCGGTAAAAACATCTGACCTCGCCATCAGTCATCAACATCACGTAAAAACAACTGACCTCGCCGTCAGTCATCGACATCCAGTCGGTAAAAACATTTGACCTCGACATCAGTCATCAACATCACGTCGGTAAAAGCATCTGACCTCGTCGTCCGTCATCGACATCAAGTCGGTAAAAACATCTCACCTCACCGTCAGTCATCGACATCACGTCGGTAAAATCATCTGACCTCATTGTCAGTCCTCGACATCAAGCCGGTAAAATCATCTGACCTCGCTGTCAGTCATCGACATCACGTCGGTAAAATCATCTGACCTCGCCGTCAGTCCTCGACATCATATCGGTAAAAACATATGACCTCGCGGTCAGTCATCGACATCACGTGAAAGCATCAGACCTCGCCGTCAGTCATCGATAATCAGTCGGTAAAAACATTTGACCTCATCGTCAGTCATCAACATCACATGGGTAAAATCATCTGACCTCACTCTCAGTTATCGACATCAAGCCGGTAAAATCATCTGACCTCGCCGTCAATCATCGACATCACGTCGGTAAAATCATCTGACCTCGCCGTCAGTCCTCGACATCATTTCGGTAAAAACATCTAACCTCGCGGTCAGTCATCAACATCACGTGAAAGCATCAGACCTCGGCGTCAGTCATCGACACTCAGTCGGTAAAAACATCTGACCTCGCTGTCAGTCATTGACATCACGTCGGTAAAATCATCTTACCTCGCCTTCAGTCCTCGACATCATATCGGTAAAAACATCTGACCTCGCGGTCAGTCATCGACATCACGTGAAAGCATCAAACCTCGCCTTCAGTCATCGATACTCACTCGGTAAAAACATCTGACCTCGCCGTCAGTCATCAACATCACGTCGGTAAAATCATCTGACCTCGCCGTCAGTCCTCGACTTCAAGTCAGTAAAAACATCTGACATCGGTGTCAGTCATCGACATTCAGTCGGTAAAATCATCTGGCCTCGCTGTTAGTCCTCGACATCAAGTTGGTAAAAACATCTGAACTCACCGTCAGTCATCGACATCACGTGAAAGCATCTGACCTCGCCGTCAGTCATCGACATCCAGCCGGTAAAAACATCTCACCTTGCTGACAGTCTTCAATATCAAGTAAAAACATCTGACCTCGCTGTCAGTCATTGACATCAAGTGAAAGCATCCGACCTCGCCTTCAATCATCGACATCTAGTCGGTAAAAACATCTTACCTTTCCGTCAATCATCGACATCACGTCGATAAAATCATCTGACCTCGCCGTCAACCCTCGACATCACGTCGGTAAAATCATCTGACCTCGCTGTCAGTCCTCAAAATCAATTCGGTAAAAACATCTGACCTCGTCGTCAGTCTTCAATATCAAGTAAAAACATCTGACCTCGCGGTCAGTCATCGACATCCAGCCGGCAAAACCATCTAACCTCACTGACAGTCATCGACATCATGTCGGTAAAATCATCTGACCTCGCCGTCAGACCTAGACTTCAAGTCGATAAAAACATCTGACCTCCCCGTCAGTCATCAACATCACGTAAAAACAACTGACCTCGCCGTCAGTCATCGACATCATGTCGGTAAAAAAATCTGACCTCGCCGTTAGTCATTAACATCACGTCGGTAAAAGCATATGACCTTGTCGTCAATCATCGACATCATGTCGGTAAAAAGATCTGACCTCGCCCTTAGTCATCGACATCACGTGAAAGCATCTGACCTCGCCGTCAGTCATCTACACTCAATCGGTAAAAACATCTGACCTCGCTGTCAGTCTTCAATTATCAAGTAAAATCATCTGACCTCGCCGTAAGTCATCAATATCTAGTCGGTAAAAATATCTGACCTCGTCGTCAGTCATCAACATCATGTCGATAAAATCATCTGACCTCGCCGTCAGTCCTCGACATCAAGTCGGTAAAAACATCTGACCTCGCCGTCAGTCCTCGACATCAAGTCAGTAAAAACATCTGACCTCGCTGTCAATCATCGGCATCAAGTCGGTAAAAACATTCGACCTCGTCGTTAGTCTTTAACAGCCGGAAAAAACATCTGACTTCGCTGTCAGTCATCAACATCACGTCGATAAAAGCATCTGACCTCGCCTTCAGTCCACGACATATTTTCGGTAAAAATATCAGACCTCGCTGTCAGTCATCGACATCACGTGAAAGCATCAGACCTCGCGTTAGTCATCGACACTCAGTCGGTAAAAACATCTGACCTCGCCAACAGTCTTCAATTATCAAGTAAAAACATCTAACCTCGCCGTCAATCATCAACATCATGTCGGTAAAAGGATCTGACCTCGTCGTTAGTCATCAACATCAAGTCGGTAAAAACACCTGACCTCGCCGTCAGTCAACGACATCACATCGGTAAAATCATCTGACCTAGCCGTCATTCCTCGACATCAAGTCGGTAATAACATCTGCCCTTGCCGTCAATCATCGACATCGCGTTCAAGTATCTGACCTTGCTGCCAGTCATCGACATCCAGTCAGTAAAAACATTTGACCTTGCCGTCAGTCATCAACATCACGTCGCTAAAATCATCTGACCTCACCATCAGTCCTCGACATCAAGCCGGTAAAATCATTTGACCTCGC
This sequence comes from Lathyrus sativus, assembly GCA_963859935.3. NCBI lineage: Eukaryota > Viridiplantae > Streptophyta > Magnoliopsida > Fabales > Fabaceae > Lathyrus > Lathyrus sativus. Next base: position 147,356 of record CAWUDS030001982.1, read on the forward strand.
CGTCAGTCATCGACATCACGTTGGTAAAATCATCTGACCTCGCCGTCAGTCCTCGACATTATATCACTAAAAACATCTGACCTCGCGGTCATTCATCGACATCACGTGAAAGCATCAAACCTCACCGTCAGTCATCGACACTCAGTTGGTAAAAACAACTGACCTCGCCGTCAGTCATCAACATCACGTCGGTAAAATCATCTGACCTCGCCGTCAGTCCTCGACATTAAGTCGGTAAAAACATCTGACTTCGCTGTCAGTCATCGACAATCAGTCGGTAAAATCATCTGACCTTGCCGTCAGTCCTCGACATCAAGTTGGTAAAAACATCTAAGCTCGCCGTCAATCATCGACATCACGTGAAAGCATCTGACCTCACCGTCAGTCATCGATATCCAGCTGGTAAAAACATCTGACCTCGTCGGAAGTCTTTAATATAAAGTAAAAACATCTAACCTCGCCGTCAGTCATTGACATCAATTGAAAGCATCCGACCTCGCAGTCAGTCATCGACATCAAGTCGATAAATTCATCTGACCTCGCCGTCAGTCCTCGACATCAAGTCGATAAAAACATCTGACCTCGCCGTTAGTCATCAACATCAGGTAAAAACAATTGACCTCGCTGTCAGTCATTGACATCCAGCCGGTAAAAACATTTGACCTCACCGTCAGTCATCAACATCACGTCGGTAAAAGCATCTGACCTCGTCGTTAGTCGTCGACATCAAGTCGGTAAAAACATCTGACCTCGCCGTCAGTCATCGACATCACGTCGGTAAAATCATCTGACCTCACCGTCAGTCCTCGACATCAAGCCGGTAAAATCATCTGACCTCGCTGTCAGTCATCGATATCACGTTGGTAAAATCATCTGACCTCGCCGTCAGTCCTCGACATCATATCGGTAAAAACATCTGACCTCGCGGTCAGTCATGCACATCACGTGAAAGCATCTGACCTCGTCGTCAGTCATCGACAATCAGTCAGTAAAAACATCTGACCTCGTCGTCAGTCATCATTATCATATCGATAAAATCATCTGACCTCACCGTCAGTCATCGACATCAAGCCGAAAAAATCATCTGACCTCGCCGTCAGTCATCGACATCACGTCGGTAAAATCATCTGACCTCGCCATCAGTCCTCGACATCATTTCGGTAAAAACATCTAACCTCGCGGTCAGTCATCGACATCACGTGAAAGCATCAAACCTCGCCTTCAGTCATCGACACTCACTCGGTAAAAACATCTGACCTCGCCGTCAGTCATCAAGATCACGTCGGTAAAAACATCTGACATCGGTGTTAGTCATCGACATTCAGTGGGTAAAATCATCTGACCTCGCTGTCAGTCCTCGACATCAAGTTGGTAAAAACATCTGACCTCGCCGTCAGTCATCAACATCACGTGAAAGCATCTGACCTCGCCGTCAGTCATCGACATCCAGCCGGTAAAAACATCTGACCTCGCTGGCAGTCTTTAATATCAAGTAAAAACATCTGACCTCGCTGTCAATCATCGACATCAAGTGAAAGCATCCGACCTCGCCTTCAGTCATCGACATCCAGTCGGTAAAAACATCTTACCTCTCTGTCAATCATCGACATCACGTCGATAAAATCATCTGACCTCGCCGTCAATCCTCGACATCATGTCGGTAAAATCCTATGACCTCGCCGTCAGTCCTCAAAATCAAATCGGTAAAAATATCTAACCTCGTCGTCAGTCTTCAATATCAAGTAAAAACATCTGACCTCACGGTCAGTCATCGACATCCAGCCGGTAAAAACATCTAACCTCACTGTCAGTCATCGACATCACGTCGGTAAAATCATCTGACCTCGCCGTCAGTCCTCGACATCAAGTCGGTAAAAATAACTGACCTCGCTGTCAGTCGTCGACATCCAGTCGGTAAAAACATCTGACCTCGCCGTCAGTCCTCGACATCATTTCGGTAAAAACATCTAACCTCGCGGTCAGTCATCGACATCACGTGAAAGCATCAGACCTCGCTGTCAGTCATCGACACTCAGTCGGTAAAAACATCTGACCTCATTGTCAGTCATTGACATCACGTCGGTAAAATCATCTGACCTCGCTGTCAGTCCTCGACATCATATCGGTAAAAACATCTGACCTCGCGGTCAGTCATCGACATCACGTGAAAGCATCAAACCTCGCCTTCAGTCATCGACACTCACTCGGTAAAAACATCTGACCTCGCCGTCAGTCATCAAGATCACGTCGGTAAAAACATCTGACATCGGTGTTAGTCATCGACATTCAGTGGGTAAAATCATCTGACCTCGCTGTCAGTCCTCGACATCAAGTTGGTAAAAACATCTGACCTCGCCGTCAGTCATCGACATCACGTGAAAGCATCTGACCTCGCCGTCAGTCATCGACATCCAGCCGGTAAAAACATCTGACCTCGCTGGCAGTCTTTAATATTAAGTAAAAACATCTGACCTCGCTGGAAGTCTTTAATATTAAGTAAAAACATCTGACCTTGCTGTCAATCATCGACATCAAGTGAAAGCATCCGACCTCGCCTTCAGTCATCGACATCCAGTCGGTAAAAACATCTTACCTCTCTGTCAATCATCGACATCACGTCGATAAAATCATCTGACCTCGCCGTCAATCCTCGACATCATGTCGGTAAAATCATCTGACCTCGCCGTCAGTCCTCAAAATCAAATCGGTAAAAACATCTAACCTCGTCGTCAGTCTTCAATATCAAGTAAAAACATCTGACCTCACGGTCAGTCATCGACATCCAGCCGGTAAAAACATCTAACCTCACTGTCAGTCATCGACATCACGTCGGTAAAATCATCTGACCTCGCCGTCAGTCCTCGACATCAAGTCGGTAAAAATAACTGACCTCGCTGTCAGTCATCGACATCCAGTCGGTAAAAACATCTGACCTCGCCGTCAGTCCTCGACATCATTTTGGTAAAAACATCTAACCTCGCGGTCAGTCATCGACATCACGTGAAAGCATCAGACCTCGCTGTCAGTCATCGACACTCAGTCGGTAAAAACATCTGACCTCATTGTCAGTCATTGACATCACGTCGGTAAAATCATCTGACCTCGCCGTCAGTCCTCGACATCATATCGGTAAAAACATCTGACCTCGCGGTCAGTCATCGACATCACGTGAATGCATCAAACTTCGCCTTCAGTCATCGACACTCACTCGGTAAAAACATCTGACCTCGCCGTCAGTCATCAAGATCACGTCGGTAAAAACATCTGACATCGGTGTTTGTCATCGACATTCAGTGCGTAAAATCATCTGACCTCGCTGTCAGTCCTCGACATCAAGTTGGTAAAAACATCTGACCTCGCCGTCAATCATCGACATCACGTGAAAGCATCTGACCTCGCCGTCAGTCATCGACATCCATCCGGTAAAAACATCTGACCTCGCCGGCAGTCTTCAATATCAAGTAAAAACATCTGACCTCGCTGTCAATCATCGATATCAAGTGAAAGCATCCGACCTCGCCTTCAGTCATTGACATCTAGTCGATAAAAACATCTTACCTCTCTGTCAATCATCGACATCACATCGATAAAATCATCTGACCTCGCCGTCAATCCTCGACATCACGTCGGTAAAATCATCTGACCTCGCCGTCAGTCCTCAAAATCAAATCGGTAAAAACATCTGACCTCGTCGTCAGTCTTCAATATCAAGTAAAAACATCTGACCTCACGGTCAGTCATCGACATCCAGCCGGTAAAAACATCTAACCTCACTGTCAGTCATCGACATCACGTCGGTAAAATCATCTGACCTCGCCGTCAGTCTTCGACATCAAGCCGGTAAAAATAACTGACCTCGCTGTCAGTCGTCGACATCCAGTCGGTAAAAACATCTGACCTCGCTGTCAGTCATCAACATCACGTCGGTAAAAGCATTTGACCTCCTCGTCAATCATCGACATTATGTCGTTAAAAAGATCTGACCTCGTCGTCAGTCATCGACATCACGTGAAAGCATCTGACCTCGCCGTCAGTCATCTACACTCAATCGGTAAAAACATCTGACCTCGCTGTCTGTCTTCAATTATCAAGTAAAATCATCTGACCTCGCCGTAAGTCATCAATATCTAGTCGGTAAAAACATCTGACCTCGTCGTTAGTCATCAACATCACGTCGGTAAAATCATCTGACCTCGCCGTCAATCCTCGACATCAAGTCGGTAAAAACATCTGACCTCGCCGTCAGTCCTCGACATCAAGTCAGTAAAAACATCTGACCTCGCCGTCAATCATCGGCATCAAGTCGGTAAAAACATTCGACCTCGTCGTCAGTCCTCAACAGCCGGAAAAAACATCTGACCTCGCCGTCAGTCATCAACATCACTTAAAAACAACTAACCTCGCTGTCAGTCATCGACATCCAGTCGGTAAAACCATTTGACCTTGCCTTCAGTCCATGACATCTTGTCGGTAAAAATATCAGACCTCGCTGTCAGTCATTGACATCACGTGAAAGCATCAGACCTCGCAGTCAGTCATCAACATCACGTCGGTAAAAGCATCTGACCTCGCCTTCAGTCCACGACATCTTTTCGGTAAAAATATCAGACCTCGCTGTCAGTCATCGACATCATGTGAAAGCATCAGACCTCGCGTTAGTCATCGACACTCAGTCGGTAAAACATCTGACCTCGCCAACAGTCTTCAATTATCAAGTCAAAACATTTGACCTCGCCGTCAATCATCAACATCATGTCGGTAAAAGGATCTGACCTCGTCGTTAGTCATCAACATCAAGTCGGTAAAAACACCTGACCTCGCCGTCAGTCAACGACATCACATCGGTAAAATCATTTGACCTAGCCGTCAGTCCTCGACATCATGTCGGTAAGAACATCTGACCTTGCCGTCAATCATCGACATCGCGTTCAAGTATCTGACCTTGCTGCCAGTCATCGACATCCAGTCAGTAAAAAGATTTGACCTCGCCGTCAGTCATCAACATCACGTCGGTAAAATCATCTGACCTCACCATCAGTCCTCGACATCAAGCCGGTAAAATCATTTGACCTCGCCGTCAGTCATCGACATCACGTCGGTAAAATCATCTGACCTCGCCGTCAGTCCTCGACATCATATCAGTAAAAACATCTGACCTCGCGGTCATTCATCGACATCACGTGAAAGCATCAAACCTCACCGTCAGTCATCGACACTCAGTTGGTAAAAACAACTGACCTCGCCGTCAGTCATCAACATCACGTCAGTAAAATCATCTGACCTCGCCGTCAGTCCTCGACATTAAGTCGGTAAAAACATCTGACTTCGCTGTCAGTCATCGACAATCAGTCGGTAAAATCATCTGACCTTGCCGTCAGTCCTCGACATCAAGTTGGTAAAAACATCTAAGCTCGCCGTCAATCATCGACATCACGTGAAAGCATCTGACCTCACCGTCAGTCATCGACATCCAGCTGGTAAAAACATCTGACCTCGTCGGAAGTCTTTAATATATAGTAAAAACATCTGACCTCGCCGTCAGTCATTGACATCAAGTGAAAGCATCCGACCTCGCAGTCAGTCATCGACATCAAGTCGATAAATTCATCTGACCTCGCCGTCAGTCCTCGACATCAAGTCGATAAAAACATCTGACCTCGCCGTTAGTCATCAACATCAGGTAAAAACAATTGACCTCGCTGTCAGTCATTGACATCCAGCCGGTAAAAACATTTGACCTCGCCGTCAGTCATCAACATCACGTCGGTAAAAGCATCTGAGCTCGTCGTTAGTCGTCGACATCAAGTCGGTAAAAACATCTGACCTCGCCGTCAGTCATCGACATCACGTCGGTAAAATCATCTGACCTCACCGTCAGTCCTCGACATCAAGCCGGTAAAATCATCTGACCTCGCTGTCAGTCATCGACATCACGTCGGTAAAATCATCTTACCTCGCCGTCAGTCCTCGACATCATATCGGTAAAAACATCTGACCTCGCGGTCAGTCATCGACATCACGTGAAAGCATCAAACCTCGCCTTCAGTCATCGACACTCACGTCGGTAAAAACATCTGACATCGGTGTTTGTCATCGACATTCAGTGGGTAAAATCATATGACCTCGCTATCAGTCCTCGACATCAAGTTGGTAAAAACATCTGACCTCGCCGTCAGTCATCGACATCACGTGAAAGCATCTGACCTCGCCGTCAGTCATCGACATCCAGCCGGTAAAAACATCTGACCTCGCCAGCAGTCTTCAATATCAAGTAAAAACATCTGACCTCGCTGTCAATCATCGACATCAAGTGAAAGCATCCGACCTCGCCTTCAGTCATCGACATCTAGTCGGTAAAAACATCTTTCCTCTCTGTCAATCATCGACATCACGTCGATAAAATCATTTGACCTCGCCGTCAATCCTCGACATCACGTCGGTAAAATCATCTGACCTCGCCGTCAGTCCTCAAAATAAAATCGGTAAAAACATCTGACCTCGTCGTCAGTCTTCAATATCAAGTAAAAACATCTGACCTCACGGTCAGTCATCGACATCCAGCCGGTAAAAACATCTAACCTCACTGTCAGTCATCGACATCACATCGGTAAAATCATCTGACCTCGCCGTCAGTCCTCGACATCAAGTCAGTAAAAATAACTGACCTCGTTGTCAGTCGTCGACATCCAGTCGGTAAAAACATCTGACCTCGCCGTCAGTCATCAACATCACGTCGGTAAAAGCATTTGACCTCCTCGTCAATCATCGACATTATGTCGTTAAAAAGATCTGACCCCGTCGTCAGTCATCGACATCACGTGAAAGCATCTGACCTCGCCGTCAGTCATCTACACTCAATCGATAAAAACATCTGACCTCGCTGTCAGTCTTCAATTATCAAGTAAAATCATCTGACCTCGCCGTAAGTCATCAATATCTAGTCGGTAAAAACATCTGACCTCGTCGTTAGTCATCAACATCACGTCGGTAAAATCATCTGACCTCGCCGTCAGTCCTCGACATCAAGTCGGTAAAAACATCTGACCTCGCCGTCAGTCCTCGACATCAAGTCAGTAAAAACATCTGACCTCGCCGTCAATCATCGGCATCAAGTCGGTAAAAACATTCGACCTCGTCGTCAGTCCTCAACAGCCGGAGAAAACATTTGACCTCGCCGTCAGTCATCAACATCACTTAAAAACAACTGACCTCGCTGTTAGTCATCGACATCCAGTCGGTAAAACCATTTGACCTCGCCTTCAGTCCATGACATCTTGTCGGTAAAAATATCAGACCTCGCTGTCAGTCATCGACATCACGTGAAAGCATCAGACCTCGCCGTCAGTCATCGACACTCAGTCGGTAAAAACATCTGACCTAGCCAACAGTCTTCAATTATCAAGTAAAAACATCTGACCTCGCCGTCAATTATTAACATCATGTCGGTAAAAGCATCTGACCTCGTCGTTAGTCATCAACATCAAGTCGGTAAAAACACCTGACCTCGCCGTCAGTCAACGACATCACATCGGTAAAATCATCTGACCTAGTCGTCAGTCCTCGACATCAAGTCGGTAAGAACATCTGACCTCAACATCAATAATAGACATCACGTGCAAGTATCTGACCTTGCAGCCAGTCATCGACATCCAGTCGGTAAAAACATCTGACCTCGCCGTCAGTCATCAACATCACGTCGGTAAAATCATCTGACCTTACCATCAGTCCTCGACATCAAGCCGGTAAAATCATTTGACCTCGCCGTCAGTCATCGACATCACGTCGGTAAAATCATCTGACCTCGCTGTCAGTCGTCGACATCATATCAGTAAAAACATCTGACCTCGCGGTCATTCATCGACATCAAGTGAAAGCATCAAACCTCGCCGTCAGTCATCGACACTCATTTGGTAAAAACAACTGACCTCGCCGTCAGTCATCAACATCACGTCGGTAAAATCATCTGACCTCGTCGTCAGTCCTCGACATTAAGTCGGTAAAAACATCTGACTTCACTGTCAGTCATCGACAATCAGTCGGTAAAATCATCTGACCCTGCCGTTAGTCCTCGACATCAAGTTGGTAAAAACATCTGAGCTCGCCGTCAGTCATCGACATCACGTGAAAGCATCTGACCTCACCGTCAGTCATCGACATCCAGCTGGTAAAAACATTTGACCTCGTTGGCAGTCTTTAATATAAAGTAAAAACATCTGACCTCGCCATCAGTCATCAACATCAAGTGAAAGCATCCGAACTCGCAGTCAGTCATCGACATCCAGTCGGTAAAAACATATTACCTCGCCGTCAATCATTGACATCACGTCGGTAAAATCATCTGACCTCGTCGTCAATCCTCAACATCACATCGGTAAATTCATCTGACCTCGCCGTCAGTCCTCGACATCAAGTCGGTAAAAACATCTGACCTCGCCATCAGTCATCAACATCACGTAAAAACAACTGACCTCGCCGTCAGTCATCGACATCCAGTCGGTAAAACCATTTGACCTCGCCGTCAGTCATCAACATCACATCGGTAAAAGCATCTGACCTCGTCGTCAGTCATCGACATCAAGTCGGTAAAACCATCTGACCTCGCCCCCAGTCATCGACATCACGTCGGTAAAATCATCTGACCTTACCGTCTGTCCTCGACATCAAGTCGATAAAAACATCTGACCTCGCTGTCAGTCATCGACATCACGTCGGTAAAATCATCTGACCTCGCCGTCAGTCCTCGACATCATATCGGTAAAAACATCTGACCTTGCGGTCAGTCATCCACATCACGTGAAAGCATCAGACCTCGCCGTCATTCATCGACAATCAGTCGGTAAAAACATCTTACCTCGTCGTCAGTCATCAACATCACATCGGTAAAATCATCTGACCTCACCGTCAGTAATAGACATCAAGCCGGTAAAATCATCTGACCTCTCCGTCAGTCATCGACATCACATCGGTAAAATCATCTGACCTCGCCGTCAGTCCTCGAGATCATTTCGGTAAAAACATCTAACCTCGCGGTCAGTCATCGACATCACGTGAAAGCATCAGACCTTGTTGTTAGTCATCGACACTAAGTCGGTAAAAACATCAGACCTCACTGTCAGTCATTGACATCACGTCGCTAAAATCATCTGACCTCGCCGTCAGTTCTCAACATCATATCGGTAAAAACATTTGACCTCGCGGTCAGTCATCGACATCACGTGAAAGCATCAAACCTCGCCTTCAGTCATCGACACTCACTCGGTAAAAACATCTGACCTCGCCGTCAGTCATCAACATCACGTCGGTAAAATCATCTGACCTCGCCGTCAGTCCTCGACATCAAGTCGGTAAAAACATCTGACATCGGTGTTAGTCATCGACATTCAGTGGGTAAAATCATCTGACCTCGCTGTCAGTCCTCGACATCAAGTTGGTAAAAACATCTGACCTCGCCGTCAGTCATCGACATCACGTGAAAGCATCTGACCTCGCCGTCAGTCATCGACATCCAGCCGGTAAAAACATCTGACCTCGCCGGCAGTCTTCAATATCAAGTAAAAACATCTGACCTCGCTGTCAATCATCGACATCAAGTGAAAGCATCCGACCTCGCCTTCAGTCATCGACATCTAGTCGGTAAAAACATCTTATCTCTCCGTCAATCATCGACATCATGTCGATAAAATCATCTGACCTCGCCGTCAATCCTCGACATCACGTCGGTAAAATCATCTGACCTCGCCGTCAGTCCTCAAAATCAAATCGGTAAAAACATCTGACCTCGTCGTCAGTCTTCAATATCAAGGAAAAACATCTGACCTCGCGGTCAGTCATCGACATCCAACCGGTAAAAACATCTAACCTCACTGTTAGTCATCGATATCACGTCGGTAAAATCATCTGACTTCGCCGTCAGTCCTCGACATCAAGTCGGTAAAAATAACTGACCTCGCTGTCAGTCGTCGACATCCAGTCGGTAAAAACATCTGACCTCGCCGCCAGTCATCAACATCACGTCGGTAAAAGCATCTGACCTCGTCGTCAATCATCGACATCATGTCGATAAAAAGATCTGACCTCGTCGTCAGTCATCGACATCACGTGAAAGCATCTGACCTCCCCGTCAATCATCTACACTCAATCGATAAAAACATCTGACCTCGCTGTCAGTCTTCAATTATCAAGTAAAATCATCTGACCTCGCCGTAAGTCATCAATATCTAGTCGGTAAAAACATATGACCTCGTCGTCAGTCATCAACATCACGTCGGTAAAATCATCTGACCTCGCCGTCAGTCCTCGACATCAAGTCGGTAAAAACATCTGACCTCGCCGTCAGTCCTCGACATCAAGTCAGTAAAAACATCTGACGTCGCCGTCAATCATCGACATCAAGTCGGTAAAAACATTCGACCTCGTTGTCAGTCCTCAACAGCCGGAAAAAACATCTGACCTCGCCGTCAGTCATCAACATCACTTAAAAACAACTGACCTCGCTGTCAGTCATCAACATCACGTCGGTAAAAGCATCTGACCTCGCCTTCAGTCCACGACATCTTGTCGGTAAAAATATCAGACCTCGTTGTCAGTCATCGACATCACGTGAAAGCATCAGACCTCGCCGACAGTCATCGACACCCAGTCGGTAAAAACATCTGACGTCGCCAACAGTCTTCAATTATCAAGTAAAAACATCTGACCTCGCCGTCAATCATCAACATCATGTCGGTAAAAGAATCTGACCTCGTCGTTAGTCATCAACATCAAGTCGGTAAAAACACCTGACCTCGCTGTCAGTCAACGACATCACATCGGTAAAATCATCTGACCTAGCCGTCAGTCCTCCACATCAAGTAGGTAAGAACATCTGACCTCGCCGTCAATCATCGACATCACGGGCAAGTATCTGACCTTGCTGCCAGTCATCAACATCCAATCGGTAAAAACATCTGACCTCGCCGTCAGTTTTAAACATCACGTCGGTAAAATCATCTGACCTCACCATTAGTCCTCGACATCAAGCCGGTAAAATCGTTTGACCTCGCCGTCATTCATTGACATCACGTCGATAAAATCATCTGACCTCACTGCCAGTCCTCGACATCATATCAATAAAAACATCTGACCTCGCGGTCATTCATCGACATCACGTGAAAGCATCAAACCTCGCCGTCAGTCATCGATACTCAGTTGGTAAAAACAACTGACCTCGCCGTCAGTCATCAACAAAATGTCGGTAAAATCATCTGACCTCGCCGTCAGTCCTCGATATTAAGTCGGTAAAAACATCTGACTTCGTGTTCGTCATCGACAATCAGTCGGTAAAATCATCTGACCCTGCCGTCAGTCCTCGACATCAAGTTGGTAAAAACATCTGAGCTCGCCGTCAGTCATCGATATCACGTGAAAGCATCTGACCTCACCGTCAGTGATCGACATCCAGCTGGTAAAAACATCTGACCTCTCCGGCAGTCTTTAATATAAAGTAAAAACATCTGACCTCGCCGTCAGTCATCGACATCAAGTGAAAGCATCCGACCTCGCAGTCAGTCATCGACATCCGGTCGGTAAAAACATCTGACCTCGCCGTCAATCATCGACATCACGTCGATAAAATCATCTGACCTCACCGTCAATCCTCGACATCACGTCGGTAAAAACATCTGACCTCGCCGTCAGTCATCAACATCACGTAAAAACAACTGACCTCGCCGTCAGTCATTGACATCCATCCGGTAAAAACATCTGACCTCGCCATCAGTCATCAACATCACGTAAAAACAACTGACCTCGCCGTCATTCATCGACATCCAGTCGGTAAAAACATTTGACCTCGCCGTCAGTCATCAACATCACATCGGTAAAAGCATCTGACCTCGTCGTCAGTCATCGACATCGAGTCGGTAAAAACATCTGACCTCGCCGTCAGTCATCGACATCACGTCGGTAAAATCATCTGACCTCACCGTCAATCCTCGACATCAAGCCGGTAAAATCATTTGACCTCGTTGTCAGTCATCGACAGCACGTCGGTAAAATCATCTAACCTCGCCGTCAGTCCTCGAAATCATATCGGTAAAAACATCTGACCTCGCGGTCAGTCATCCACATCACGTGAAAGCATCTGACCTCGCTGTCAGTCATCGACAATCAGTCGGTAAAAACATCTGACCTTTGTCGTCAGTCATCAACATCACATCGGTAAAATCATCTGACCTCACCGTTAGTCATCGACATCAAGCCGGTAAAATCATCTTACCTCGCCGTCAGTCATCGACATCACGTCGGTAAAATCATCTGACCTCGCCGTCAGTCCTCGACATCATTTAGGTAAAAACATCTAACCTCGCGGTCAGTCATCGACATCACGTGAAAGCATCAGACCTCGCTGTCAGTCATCGACACTCAGTCAGTAAAAACATCAGACCTCACTGTCAGTCATTGACATCACGTCGGTAAAATCATCTGACCTCGTCGTCAGTCATCGACATCAAGTCGGTAAAAACATCTGACCTCGCCGTTAGTCATCGACATCACGTCAGTAAAATCATCTGACCTCACCGTCAGTCCTCGACATCAAGCCGGTAAAATCATCTGACCTCGTTGTCAGTCATCGACATCACATCGGTAAAATCATCTGACCTCACCGTCAGTCCTCGAAATCATATCGGTAAAAACATCTGACCTCGCGGTCAGTCATCCAACTCACGTGAAAGCATCAGACCTCACTGTCAGTCATCGACAATCAGTCGGTAAAAACATCTGACCTCGTCGTCAGTCTTAAACATCACATCGGTAAAATCATCTGACCTCACCATCAGTCATCGACATCAAGCCGGTAAAATCATCTGACCTCGCCGTCAGTCATCGACCTCACGTCGGTAAAATCATATGACCTCACCGTCAGTCCTCGACATCATTTCGGTAATAACATCTAACCTTGCGGTCAGTCATCGACATCACGTGAAAGCATCAGACCTCGCTGTCAGTCATCGACACTCAGTCGTTAAAAACATCAGACCTCACTGTCAGTCATTGACATCACGTCGCTAAAATCATCTGACCTCGCCGTCAGTTCTCGACCTCATATCGGTAAAAACATCTGACCTCGCGGTCAGTCATCGACATCACGTGAAAGCATCAAACCTCGCCTTCAGTCATCGACACTCACTCGGTAAAAACATCTGATCTCGCCGTCAGTCATCAACATCACGTCGGTAAAATCATCTGACCTCGCCGTCAGTCCTCGACATCAAGTCGGTAAAAACATCTGACATCGGTGTTAGTCATTGACATTCAGTGTGTAAAATCATCTGACCTTGCTGTCAATCCTCGACATCAAGTTGGTAAAAACATCTGACCTCGCCGTCAGTCATCGACATCACGTGAAAGCATCTGACCTCGCTGTCAGTCATCGACATCCAGCCGGTAAAAACATCTGACCTCGCCGGCAGTCTTCAATATCAAGTAAAAACATCTGACCTCGCTGTCAATCATCGACATCAAGTGAAAGCATCCGACCTCGCCTTCAGTCATCGACATCCAGTCGGTAAAAACATCTTACCTCTCCGTCAATCATCGACATCACATCGATAAAATCATCTGACCTCGCCGTCTATCCTCGACATCACGTCGGTAAAATCATCTGACCTCGCCGTCAGTCCTCAAAATCAAATCGGTAAAAACATCTAACCTCGTCGTCAGTCTTCAATATCAAGTAAAAACATCTGACCTCGCGGTCAGTCATCGACATCCAGCTGGTAAAAACATCTAACCTCACTGTCAGTCATCGACATCATGTCGGTAAAATCATCTGACCTCGCCGTCAGTCCTCGACATCAAGTCGGTAAAAATAACTGACCTCGCTGTCAGTCGTCGACATGCAGTCGGTAAAAACATCTGACCTCGCCGTCAGTCATCGACATCACGTCGGTAAAAGCATCTGACCTCGTCGTCAATCATCGACATCATGTCGGTAAAAATATCTGACCTCGTCGTCAGTCATCGACATCACGTGAAAGCATTTGACCTCGCCGTCAGTCATCTACACTCAATCGGTAAAAACATCTGACCTCGCTGTCAGTCTTCAATTATCAAGTAAAATCATCTGACCTCACCGTAAGTCATCAATATCTAGTCGGTAAAAACATCTGAACTGGTCGTCAGTCATCAACATCACGTCGGTAAAATCATCTGACCTCGCTGTCAGTCCTCGACATCAAGTCGGTAAAAACATCTAACATCGGTGTTAGTCATCGACATTCATTGGGTAAAATCATCTGACCTCGCTGTCAGTCCTCGACATCAAGTTGGTAAAAACATCTGACCTCGCTGTCAGTCATCGACATCACGTGAAAGCATCTGACCTCACTGTCAGTCATCGACATCTCGTCGGTAAAATCATCTGACCTCGTCGTCAGTCCTCGACATCAAGTCGGTAAAAATAACTGACCTCGCTGTCAGTCGTCGACATGCAGTCGGTAAAAACATCTGACCTCGCCGTCAGTCATCAACAACACGTCGGTAAAAGCATCTGACCTCGTCGTCAATCATCGACATCATGTCGGTAAAAAGATCTGCCTCGTCGTCAGTCATTGACATCACGTGAAAGCATCTGACCTCGCCGTCAGTCATCTACACTCAATCGGTAAAAACATCTGACCTCGCTGTCAGTCTTCAATTATAAAGTAAAATCATCTGACCTCGCTGTAAGTCATAAATATTTAGTCGGTAAAAACATCTGACCTCGTCGTCAGTCATCAACATCATGTCGGTAAAATCATCTGACCTCGTCGTCAGTCCTTGACATCAGGTCGGTAAAAACATCTGACCTCGCCGTCAGTCCTCGACATCAATTCAGTAAAAACATCTGACCTCGCCGTCAATCATCGGCATCAAGTCGGTAAAAACATTCGACCTCTTCGTCAGTCCTCAACAGCCGGAAAAAACATCTGACCTCGCCGTCAGTCATCAACATCACTTAAAAACAACTGACCTCGCTGTAAGTCATCGACATCCAGTCGGTAAAACCATTTGACCTCACTGTCAGTAATCAACATCATGTCGATAAAAGCATCTGACCTCGCCTTCAGTCAACGACATCTTGTCGGTAAAAATATCAGACCTCGCTGTCAGTCATCGACATCACGTGAAAGCATCAGACCTCGCCGTCAGTCATCGACACTCAGTTGGTAAAAACATCTGACCACGCCAACAGTCTTCAATTATCAATAAAAAACATATGACCTCGCCGTCAATCATCAACATCATGTCGGTAAAAGCATCTGACCTCGTTGTTAGTCATCAACATCAAGTCAGTAAAAACACCTGACCTCGCCGTCAGTCAACGACATCACATCGGTAAAATCATCTGACGTAGCCGTCAGTCCTCGACATCAAGTCGGTAAGAACATCTGACCTCGTCGTCAATCATCGACATCACGTGCAAGTATCTTACCTTGCTGCCAGTCATCGACATCCAGTCGGTAAAAACATCTGACCTCGCCGTCAGTCATCAACATCACGTCGGCAAAATCATCTGACCTCACCATCAGTCCTCGACATCAAGCCGGTAAAATCATTTGACCTCGCTGTCAGTCATCGGCATCATGTCGGTAAAATCATCTGACCTCGCTGTCAGTCCTCGACATCATATCAGTAAAAACATCTGACCTCGCGGTCATTCATCGACATCACGTGAAAGCATCAAACCTCGCTGTCAGTCATCGACAATCAGTTGGTAAAAACAACTGACCTCGCCGTCAGTCATCAACATCACGTCGGTAAAATCATCTGACCTCGCCATCAGTCCTCGACATTAAGTCGGTAAAAACATCTGACTTTGCTGTCAGTCATCGACAATCAGTTGATAAAATCATCTGACCCTGCCGTCAGTCCTCGACATCAATTTGGTAAAAACATCTAAGCTCGCCGTCAGTCTTCGACATCACGTGAAAGCATCTGACCTCACCGTCAGTCATCGACATCCAGCTGGTAAAAACATCTGACCTCGCCGGCAGTCTTTAATATAAAGTAAAAACATCTGACCTCACCGTCAGTCATCGACATCAAGTGAAAGCATCCGACCTCGCAGTCAGTCATCGACATCCAGTCGATAAAAACATCTGACCTCGCCGTCAATCATCGACATCACGTCGGTAAAATCATCTGACCTCGCCGTCAATCCTCGACATCACGTCGGTAAATTCATCTGACCTCGCCGTCAGTCCTCGACATCAAGTCGGTAAAAACATCTGACCTCGCTATCAGTCATCAACATCACGTAAAAACAATTGACCTCGCCGTCAGTCATTGACATTCAGCCGGTAAAAATATCTGACCTCGCCATCAGTCATCAACATCACGTAAAAACAATTGACCTTGCCGTCATTCATCAACATCCAGTCGGTAAAAACATTTGACCTCGCCGTCAGTCATCAACATCACGTCGGTAAAAGCATCTGACCTCATCGTCAGTCATCGACATCAAGTCGGTAAAAACATCTGACCTCACCGTCAGTCATTGACATCACATCGGTAAAATCATCTGACCTCACCGTCAGTCCTCGACATCAAGATGGTAAAATCATCTGACCTCGCTGTCAGTCATCGACATCACGTCGGTAAAATCATCTGACCTCGCCGTCAGTCCTCGACATCATATCGGTAAAAACATCTGACCTCGCGGTCAGTCATCCACATCACGTGAAAGCATCAGACCTCTCCGTCAGTCATCGACAATCAGTCGGTAAAAACATATGACCTCGTCGTCAGTCATCAACATCACATCGGTAAAATCATCTGACCTCACTGTCAGTCATCGACATCAAGCCGCTAAAATCATCTAACCTCGCCGTTTGTCATCGACATCACGTCTGTAAAATCATCTGACATCGCTGTCAGTCCTCGACATCATTTCGGTAAAAACATCTAACCTCGCGGTCAGTCATCGACATCACCTGAAAGCATCAGACCTCGCTGTCAGTCATCGACACTCAGTCGGTAAAAACATCTGACCTCACTGTCAGTCATTGACATCACGTCGGTAAAATCATATGACCTCGCCGTTAGTCCTCGACATCATATCGGTAAAAACATCTGACCTCGCGGTCAGTCATCGACATCCAGCCGGTAAAAACATCTAACCTCACTGTCAGTCATCGACATCACGTCGTTAAAATCATATGACCTCGCCGTCAGTCCTCGACATCAAGTCGGTAAAAATAACTGACCTCGCTGTCAATCGTCGACATCCAGTCGGTAAAAACATCTGACCTCGCCGTCAGCCATCAACATCACGTCGGTAAAAGCATCTGACCTCGTCGTCAGGCATCGACATCAAGTCGGTAAAAAGATCTGACCTCGTCGTCAGTCATCGACATCACGTGAAAGCATCTGACCTCGCCGTCAGTCATTGACATCCAGCCGGTAAAAAACATCTGACCTCACCGGCAGTATTCAATATCAAGTAAAAACATCTGACCTCGAAGTCAGTCATCGACATCAAGTGAAAGCATCTGACCTTGCCGTCAGTCATCGACATCCAGTCGGTAAAAACATCTGACCTCGTCGTCAGTCTTTAATATCAAGTAAAAACATCTGACCTCGCCGTCAGTCATCGACATCCAGCAGGTAAAAACATCTGACCTCGCTGTCAGTCATTGACATTCAGTGGGTAAAATCATCTGACCTCGCTGTCAGTCCTCGACATCAAGTTGGTAAAAACATTTGACCTCGCCGTCTATCATCGACATCACGTGAAAGCATCTGACCTCGCCGTCAGTCATCGACATCCAGCCGGTAAAAACATCTGACCTCGCCAGCAGTCTTCAATATCAAGTAAAAACATCTGACCTCGCTGTCAGTCATCGACATCAAGTGAAAGCATCCGACCTCGCCTTCAGTCATCGACATCCAGTCGGTAAAAACATCTTACCTCTTCGTCAATCATCGACATCACGTCGATAAAATCATCTGACCTCGCCGTCAATCCTCGACATCACGTCGGTAAAATCATCTGACCTCGCCGTCAGTCCTCAAAATCAAATCGGTAAAAACATATGACCTCGTCGTCAGTCTTCAATATTAAGTAAAAACATCTGACCTCGCGGTCATTCATCGACATCCAGCCGGTAAAAACATCTAACTTCATTGTAAGTCATCGACATCTCGTCGGTAAAATCATCTAAACTCGCCGTCAGTCCTCGACATCAAGTCGGTAAAAATAAATGACCTCGTTGTCAGTCATCGACATCCAGTCGGTAAAAACATCTGACCTCGCCGTCAGCCATCAACATCACGTCGGTAAAAGCATCTGACCACGTCGTCAGGCATCGACATCAAGTCGGTAAAAAGATCTGACCTCATCGTCAGTCATCGACATCACGTGAAAGCATCTTAACTCGCCGTCAGTCATCGACATCCAGCCGGTAAAAAACATCTGACCTCACCGGCAGTCTTCAATATCAAGTAAAAACATCTGACCTCGCCGTCAGTCATCGACATCAAGTGAAAGCATCTTACCTCGCTGTCAATCATCGACATCACGTCGGTAAAATCATCTGACCTCACCGTCAATCCTCGACATCACGTCAGTAAAATCATCTGACCTCGCCGTCAATCCTCGACATCACGTCGGTAAAATCATTTGATCTCGCCGTTAGTCCTCGACATCAAATCGGTAAAAACATATGACCTCGTCGTCAGTCTTCAATATCAAGTAAAAACATCTGACCTCGCCGCCAGTCATCGACATCCAGCTGGTAAAAACATCTGACCTCGCTGTCAGTCATCGACATCACGTCGGTAAAATCATCTGACCTCGCCGTTAGTCCTCGACATCAAGTCAGTAAAAACATCTGACCTCGCCGTCAATGATCAACATCAAGTAAAAGCAACTGACCTCGCCGTCATTCATCGACATCCAGTCGGTAAAAACATCTGACCTCACCTTCAATAATCAACATCACGTTGGTAAAAGCATCTGACCTCGTCGTCAGTCATCGACATCAAGTCGGTAAAAAGATCTAACCTCGCCGTCAGTCATTGACATCACGTGAATGCATCTGACCTCGCCGTTAGTCATCTACACTCAGTCGGTAAAAACATCTGACCTCGCTGTCAGTCTTCAATTATCAAGTAAAATCATCTGACCTCGTCGTCAGTCATCAATATCCAGTCGGTAAAAACATCTAACCTCACTGTCAGTCATCAACATCACGTCGGTAAAATCATCTGACCTCGGCGTCAGTCCTCGACATCACGTCGGTAAAATCATCTGACCTCGCCGTCAGTCCTCGACTTTAAGTCGGTAAAAACATCTGACCTCGTTGTCAGTCTTCAATATCAAGTAAAAACATCTGACCTCGCCGTCAGTCATCGACATCCAGCCGGTGAAAACATCTGACCTCGCCGTCGGTCATCAACATCCCGTAAAAACAACTGACCTCGCTGTCAGTCATCGACATCGAGCCAGTAAAAACATCTGACCTCGCCGACAGTCATCAACATCACGTCGATAAAAGCATCAGACCTCGCGGTCAGTCATCGACATCACGTGAAAGCATCACACCTCGCAGTCAGTCATCGACAATCAGTCGGTAAAATCATCTGACCTCTCTGTCAGTCATTGACATCAAGTGAAAGCATCCGACCTAGCTGTCAGTCATCGACATCCAGTCGGTAAAAACATCTGACCTCTTTATCAATCATCGACATCACGTCGGTAAAATCATCTGACCTCGCCGTCAGTCCTCGACATCACGTCGGTGAAATCATCTGACCTCGCCGCCAGTCCTCGACATCAAGTCGGTAAAAACATCTGACCTCGTCGTTAGTCTTCAATATCAAGTAAAAACATCTGACCTCGCCATCAGTCACGGACATCACGTCGGTAAAATAATCTGACCTCGCCGTCAGTCCTCAACATCAAGTCGGTAAAACATCTGACCTCGCTGTCAGTCATCAACATCACGTTAAAACAACTGACCTCGCCGTCAGTCATCGACATCCAGTCGGTAAAAACATCTGACCTCGCCGTCAGTCTTCAACGCCACGTCGGTAAAAGCATTTGACCTCGTCGTCAGTCATCGACATCAAGTCGGTAAAAAGATCTGACCTCGCCGTCAGTCATCGACATCACGTGAAAGCATCTGACCTCACCGTCAGTCATCTACACTCAGTTGGTAAAAACATCTGAGCTCGCTGTCAGTTTTCAATTATCAAGTAAAATCATCTGACCTCGCCGTCAGTCATTAATATCCAGTCGGGAAAAACATCTGACCTCGCCGTCAGTCATCAACATCACGTTGGTCAAAACATCTGACCTCGCCGCCAGTCATCGACATCCAGTCGGTAAAAACATTTGACCTCGCTGTCAGTCATCAACATCACGTCGGTAAAATCATCTGACGTTGCCGTCAATCCTCGACATCAAGCCAGTAAAATCATCTGACCTCGCCGTCAGTCATTGACATCACGTCGGTAAAATCATCTGACCTCGCCGTCTGTCCTAGACATCATATCGGTAAAAACATCTGACCTCGCGGTCAGTCATGGACATCACGTGAAAGCATCAAACCTCGGCTTAAGTCATCGACACTCAGTCGGTAAAAACATCTGACCTCGCCGTGAGTCATCAACATCACATAGGTAAAATCATCTGACCTCGCCGTCAGTCCTCGACATCAAGTTAGTAAAAACATCTGACTTCGCTGTTAGTCATCGACATTCAGTCGGTAAAATCATCTGACCTCGCCGTCAGTCCTCGAGATCAAGTTGGTAAAAACATCTGACCTCGCCGTCAGTCATCGACATCACGTAAAAGCATCTGACCTCACCGTCAGTCATCGACATCCAGCCGGTAAAAACATCTAACCTCGCCGGCAGTCTTCAATATCAAGTAAAAACATATGACCTCGCTGTTTGTCATCGACATCAACTGAAAGCATCCGACCTCGCCTTCAGTCATCGACATCCAATCGGTAAAAACATCTTACCTCGCCATCAATCATCGACATCACGTCGGTAAATTCATCTGACCTCGCCGTCAATCCTCGACATCACGTCGGTAAAATGATCTAACCTCGCCGTCAGTCCTCGACGTAAAATCGGTAAAAACATTTGACCTCGTCGTCAGTCTTCAATATCAAGTAAAAACATCTGACCTCGCGGTCAGTCATCGACATCCAGCCAGTAAAAACATCTAACCTCAATGTCAGTCATCGACATCACGTCGATAAAATCATCTGACCTCGCCATCAGTCCTCGACATCAAGTCGGTAAAAACATCTGACCTCGCCGTCAGTCATCAACATCACGTAAAAACAAATGACCTCGCTGTCAGTCATCGATATCCAGTCGGTAAAAACATCTATCCTCGATGTCAGTCATCAACATCACGTCGGTAAATGCATCTGACCTCGTCGTCAGGCATTGACATCAAGTCGGTAAAAAGATCTGACCTCGCCGTCAGTCATCGACATCCAGCCGGCAAAAACATCTGACCTCACCGGCAGTCTTCAATATCAAGTAAAAACATCTGACCTCGCCCTCAGTCATCGACATCAAGTGAAAGCATCCGACCTCGCCGTCAGTCATCGACATCCAGTCGATTAAAACATCTGACCTCGCCTTCAATCATAGACATCACGTCGTTAAAATCATCTAACCTCGCTGTCAATCCTTGACATCACGTAGGTAAAATCATCTGCCCTCGTCGTCAGTCTTCAATATCAAGTAAAAACATCTGACCTCGCCGTTAGTCATCGACATCCAACAGGTAAAAACATCTGACCTCGCTATCAGTCATCGACATCACGTCGGTAAAAACATCTGACCTCGCCGTCAATGATCAACATCACGTAAAAACAACTGACCTCGGCGTCATTCATCGACATCCAGTCGGTAAAAACATCTGACCTCGCCGTCAATCATCAACATCACGTCGCTAAAAGAATCTTACCTCTTCGTCAGTCATCGACATCAAGTCGGTAAAAAGATCTGACCTCGCCGTCAGTCATCGACATCCAGCCGGCAAAAACATCTGACCTCACCGGCAGTCTTCAATATCAAGTAAAAACATCTGACCTCGCCCTCAGTCATCGACATCAAGTGAAAGCATCCGACCTCGCCGTCAGTCATCGACATCCAGTCGATTAAAACATCTGACCTCGCCTTCAATCATAGACATCACGTCGTTAAAATCATCTAACCTCGCTGTCAATCCTTGACATCACGTAGGTAAAATCATCTGCCCTCGTCGTCAGTCTTCAATATCAAGTAAAAACATCTGACCTCGCCGTTAGTCATCGACATCCAACAGGTAAAAACATCTGACCTCGCTATCAGTCATCGACATCACGTCGGTAAAAACATCTGACCTCGCCGTCAATGATCAACATCACGTAAAAACAACTAACCTCGGCGTCATTCATCTACATCCAGTCGGTAAAAACATCTGACCTCGCCGTCAATCATCAACATCACGTCGCTAAAAGAATCTGACCTCTTCGTCAGTCATCGACATCAAGTCGGTAAAAAGATCTGACCTCGCCGTTAGTCATTAACATCACATGAAAGCATCTGACCTCGCTGTCAGTCATCTACACTCAGTCGGTAACAAAATCTGACCTTGCTGTCAGTCTTCAATTATCAAGTAAAATCATCTTACCTCGCCGTCAATCATCAATATCCAGTCGGTAAAAACATCTAACCTCACCGTCAGTCATCAACATCACGTCAGTAAAATCATCTGACCTCACCGTCAGTCCTCGACATCAATCCAGTAAAATCATCTGACCTCGCCGTCATTCATTGACATCACGTCGGTAAAATCATCTGACCTCGCCGTCAGTCCTCGACATCATATCGGTAAATACATCTGACCTCGCGGTCAGTCATCGACATCACGTGAAAGCATAAAACCTCGCCTTCAGTCATCGACACTCAGTCGGTAAAAACATCTGACCTCGCCGTCAGTCATCAACATCACATTGGTAAAATCATCTGACCTCGCTGTCAGTCCTCGACATCAAGTCAGTAAAAACATCTGACTTCGCTGTCAGTCATCGACATTCAGTCGGTAAAATCATTTGACCTCGCCGTCAGTCCTCGAGATCAAGTTGGTAAAAACATCTGACCTCGCCGTCAGTCATCGACATCACGTAAAAGCATCTGACCTCGCCGTCAGTCATCGACATCCAGCCGGTAAAAACATTTGACCTCGCCGGCAGTCTTCAATATCAAGTAAAAACATCTGACCTCGCTGTCTGTCATCGACATCAAGTGAAAGCATCCGACCTCGCCTTCAGTCATCGACATCCAGTCCGTAAAAACATCTTACCTCGCCGTCAATCATCGACATCACGTCGGTAAAATCATCTGACCTCGCCGTCAATCCTCGACATCACGTCGGTAAAATCATCTAACCTCGCCGTCAGTCCTCGACGTCAAATCGGTAAAAACATCTGACCTCGTCGTCAATCTTCAATATCAAGTAAAAACATCTGATCTCGCGGTCAGTCATCGACATCCAGCCAGTAAAAACATCTAACCTCACTGTCAGTCATCGACATCACGTCGATAAAAACATCTGACCTCGCCGTCAGTCATCAATATCCATCGGTAAAAACATCTAACCTCACCGTCAGTCATCAACATCACGTCGGTAAAATCATCTGACCTCGCCGTCAGTCCTCGACATCAAGTCAGTAAAAACATATGACCTCGTCGTCAGTCATCAACATTATGTAAAAAGAACTTACCTCGCCGTCAGTCATCGATATCCAGTCGGTAAAAACATATATCCTCGCCGTCAGTCATCAACTTCACGTCGGTAAATGCATCTGACCTCGTCATCAGGCATCGACATCAAGTCGGTAAAAAGATCTGACCTCGCCGTCAGTCATCGACATCCAGCCGGCAAAAACATCTGACCTCACCGGCAGTCTTCAGTATCAAGTAAAAACATTTGACCTCGCCGTCAGTCATCGACATCAAGTGAAAGCATCCGACCTCGCCGTTAGTCATCGACATCCAGTCGGTTAAAACATCTGACCTCGCCTTCAATCATCGACATCACGTCTTTAAAATCATCTAACCTCGCTGTCAATCCTTGACATCACGTCGGTAAAATCATCTGCCCTCGTCGTCTGTCCTCGACATCAAATCGGTAAAAACATATGACCTCGTCGTCAGTCTTCAATATCAAGTAAAAACATCTGACCTTGCCGTTAGTCATCGACATCCAACAGGTAAAAACATCTGACCTCGCTGCCAGTCATCGACATCACGTCGGTAAAAACATCTGACCTCGCCGTCAGTGATCAACATCACGTAAAAACAACTGACCTCGGCGTCATTCATCGACATCCAGTCGGTAAAAACATCTGACCTCGCCGTCAATCATCAACATCACGTCGCTAAAAGAATCTGACCTCGTCGTCAGTCATCGACATCAAGTCGGTAAAAAGATCTGACCTCGCCGTCAGTCATTGACATCACATGAAAGCATCTGACCTCGCCGTCAGTCATCTACACTCAGTCGGTAAAAACATCTGACCTCGCTGTCAGTCTTCAATTATCAAGTAAAATCATCTTACCTCGCCGTCAGTCATCAATATCCAGTCGGTAGAAACATCTAACCTCACCGTCAGTCATCAACATCACGTCGGTAAAATCATCTGACCTCACCGTCAGTCCTCGACATCAAGCCAGTAAAATCATCTGACCTCGCCGTCAGTCATTGACATCACGTCAGTAAAATCATCTGACCTCACCGTCAGTCCTCGACATCATAACGGTAAAAACATCTGACCTCGCGGTCAATCATCGACATCACGTGAAAGCATAAAACCTCGCCTTCAGTCATCGACACTCAGTCGGTAAAAACATCTGACCTCGCCGTCAGTCATCAACATCACATCGGTAAAATCATCTGACCTCGTCGTCAGTCCTCGACATCAAGTCAGTAAAAACATCTGACTTCGCTGTCAGTCATCGACATTCAATCGGTAAAATCATCTGACCTCGCCATCAGTCCTCGAGATCAAGTTGGTAAAAACATCAAACCTCGCCGTCAGTCATCGACATCACGTAAAAGCATCTGACCTCGCCGTCAGTCATCGACATCCAGCCGGTAAAAAAATCTGACCTTGCCGGCAGTCTTCAATATCAAGTAAAAACATCTGACCCCGCTGTCTGTCATCGACATCAAGTGAAAGCATCCGACCTCGCCTTCAGTCATCGACATCCAGTCCGTAAAAACATCTTACCTCGCCTTCAATCATCGACATCACGTCGGTAAAATCATCTGACCTCGCCGTCAATCCTCGACATCACGTCGGTAAAATCATCTGACCTCGCCGTCAATCCTCGACATCACGTCGGTAAAATCATCTAACCTCGCCGTCAGTCCTCGACGTCAAATCAGTAAAAACATCTGACCTCGTCGTCAATCTTCAATATCAAGTAAAAACATCTGATCTCGCGGTCAGTCATCGACATCCAGCCAGTAAAAACATCTAACCTCACTGTCAGTCATCGACATCACGTCGATAAAAACATTTGACCTCGCCGTCAGTCATCAATATCCAGTCGGTAAAAACATCTAATGTCACCGTCAGTCATTAACATCACGTCGGTAAAATCATCTGACCTCGCCGTCAGTCCTCGACATCAAGTCGGTAAAAACATCTGACCTCGTCGTCAGTCATCAACATCACGTAAAAACAACTTACCTCGCTGTCAGTCATCGATATCCAGTCGGTAAAAACATCTATCCTCGCCGCCAGTCATCAACATAACGTCGGTAAATGCATCTGACCTCGTCGTCAGGCATCGACATCAAGTCGGTAAAAAGATCTGACCTCACCGTCAGTCATCGACATCCAGCCGACAAAAACATCTGACCTCACCGGCAGTCTTCAATATCAAGTAAAAACATCTGACCTCGCCGTCAGTCATCGACATCAAGTGAAAGCATCCGACCTCGCTGTCAGTCATCGACATCCAGTCGGTTAAAACATCTGACCTCGCCTTCAATCATCGACATCACGTCGTTAAAATCATCTAACCTCGCTGTCAATCCTTGACATCACGTCGGTAAAATCATCTGCCCTCGTCGTCAATCCTCGACTTCAAATCGGTAAAAACATCTGACCTCGTCGTCAGTCTTCAATATCAAGTAAAAACATTTGACCTCGCCGTTAGTCATCGACATCCAACAGGTAAAAACATCTGACCTCGCTGTCAGTCATCTACATCACGTCGGTAAAAACATCTGACCTTGCCTTCAGTGATCAACATCACGTAAAAACAACTGACCTCGGAGTCATTCATCGACATCCAGTCGGTAAAAACATCTGACCTCGCCGTCAATCATCAAAATCACGTCGCTAAAAGAATCTGACCTCGTCGTCAGTCATTGACATCAAGTCGGTAAAAAGATCTGACCTCGCCGTCAGTCATTGACATCACATGAAAGCATCTGACCTCGCCGTCAGTCATCTACACTCAGTCGGTAAAAACATCTGACCTCGCTGTCAGTCTTCAATTATCAAGTAAAATCATCTTACCTCACCGTCAGTCATCAATATCCAGTCGGTAAAAACATCTAACCTCACCGTCAGTCATCAACATCACATCGGTAAAATCATCTGACCTCACCGTCAGTCCTCGACATCAAGCCAGTAAAATCATCTGACCTCGCCGTCAGTCATTGACATCACGTCGGTAAAATCATCTGACCTCACCGTCAGTCCTCGACATCATAACGGTAAAAACATCTGACCTCGCGGTCAATCATCGACATCACGTGAAAGCATAAAACCTCGCCTTCAGTCATCGACACTCAGTCGGTAAAAACATCTGACCTCGCCGTCAGTCATCAACATCACATCGGTAAAATCATCTGACCTCGTCGTCAGTCCTCGACATCAAGTCAGTAAAAACATCTGACTTCGCTGTCAGTCATCGACATTCAGTCGGTAAAATCATCTGACCTCGCCGTCAGTCCTCGAGATCAAGTTGGTAAAAACATCTGACCTCGCCGTCAGTCATCGACATCACGTAAAAGCATCTGACCTCGCCGTCAGTCATCGACATCCAGCCGGTAAAAACATCTGACCTCGCCGGCAGTCTTCAATATCAGGTAAAAACATCTGACCTCGCTGTCTGTCATCGACATCAAGTGAAAGCATCTGACCTCGCCTTCAGTCATCGACATCCAGTCCGTAAAAACATCTTACCTCGCCGTTAATCATCGACATCACGTCGGTAAAATCATCTGACCTCGCCGTCAATCCTCGACATCACGTCGGTAAAATCATCTAACCTCGCCGTCAGTCCTCGACGTCAAATTGGTAAAAACATCTGACCTCGTCGTCAATCTTCAATATCAAGTAAAAACATCTGATCTCGCGGTCAGTCATCGACATCCAGCCAGTAAAAACATCTAACCTCACTGTCAGTCATCGACATCACGTCGATAAAAACATCTGACCTCGCCGTCAGTCATCAATATCCAGTCGGTAAAAACATCTAACCTCACTGTCAGTCATCAACATCACGTCGGTAAAATCATCTGACCTCGCCGTCAGTCCTCGACATCAAGTTGGTAAAAACATCTGACCTCGCCGTCAGTCATCAACATCACGTAAAAACAACTAACCTCGCCGTCAGTCATCGATATCCAGTCGGTAAAAACATCTATCCTCGCCGTCAATCATCAAAATCACATCGGTAAAATCATCTGACTTCGCCGTCAGTCCTCGACATCAAGTCAGTAAAAACATCTGACTTCGCTGTCAGTCGTCGACATTTAGTCGGCAAAAACATCTGACCTCACCGGCAGTCTTCAATATCAAGTTGGTAAAAACATCTGACCTCGGCGTCAGTCATCGACATCATGTAAAAGCATCTGACCTCGCCATAAGTCATCGACATCCAGCCGGTAAAAACATATGACCTCGCCGGCAGTCTTCAGTTTCAAGTAAAAACATCTGACCTCGCTGTCTGTCATCGACATCAAGTGAAAGCATCCGACCTCACCTTCAGTCATCGACATCCAGTCGATAAAAACATCTTACCTCGCCGTCAATCATCGACATCACGTCGGTAAAAACATCTGACCTCGCAGTCAGTCATCGATATCACGTGAAAGCATCAAACCTCGCCTTCAGTCATTGACACTCAGTCGGTAAAAACATCTGACCTCGCCATCAGTCATCAACATCACATCGGTAAAATCATCTGACCTCGCCGTCAGTCCTCGACATCAAGTCAATAAAAACATCTGATTTCGCTGTCAGTCATCGACATTCAGTCGGTAAAATCATCTGACCTCACCGTCAGTCCTTGAGATCAAGTTGGTAAAAACATATGACCTCGCCGTCAGTCATCGACATCACGTAAAAGCATCTGACCTCACCGTCAGTCATCGACATCCAGCCGGTAAAAACATCTGACCTCGCCGGCAGTCTTCAATATCAAGTAAAAACATCTGACCTCGCTGTCTGTCATCGACATCAAGTGAAAGCATCTGACCTCGCCTTCAGTCATCGACATCCATTCGATAAAAACATCTTACCTCGCCGTCAATCATCGACATCACGTCGGTAAAATCATCTGAGCTCGCCGTCAATCCTCGACATCACGTCGGTAAAATCATCTAACCTCGACGTCAAATCGGTAAAAACATTTGACCTTGTCGTCAGTCTTCAATATCAAGTAAAAACATCTGACCTCGCTGTCAGTCATCAACATCCAGCCAGTAAAAAGATCTAACCTCACTGTCAGTCCTCGACATCACGTCGATAAAATCATCTGACCTCGCCGTCAGTCATCAATATCCAGTCGCTAAAAACATCTAACCTCACCGTCAGTCATCAACATCACGTCGGTTAAATCATCTGACCTCGCCGTCAGTCCTCGACATCAAACCAGTAAAATCATCTGACCTCACCGTCAGTCATTGACATCACGTCAGTAAAATCATCTGACCTCGCCGTCAGTCCTCGACATCATATCGGTAAAAACATCTGACCTCGCGGTCAGTCATCGACATCACGTGAAAGCATCAAACCTCGCCTTCAGTCATCAACACTCAGTCGGTAAAAACATCTGACCTCGCCGTCAGTCATCAACATCACATCGGTAAAATCATCTGACCTCGCCGTCAGTCCTCGACATCAAGTCAGTAAAAACATCTGACTTCGCTGTCAGTCGTCGACATTTAGTCGGTAAAATCATCTGACCTCGCTGTCAGTCCCCGAGATCAAGTTGGTAAAAACATCTGACCTCGGCGTCAGTCATCGACATCATGTAAAAGCATCTGACCTTGCCATAAGTCATCGACATCCAGCCGGTAAAAACATCTGACCTCGCCGACAGTCTTCAGTATGAAGTAAAAACATCTGACCTCGCTGTCTGTCATCGACATCAAGTGAAAGCATCCGACCTCACCTTCAGTCATCGACATCCAGTCGGTAAAAACATTTTACCTCGCCGTCAATCATCGACATCACGTCGGTAAAATCATCTGACCTCGCTGTCAGTCATCGACATCACGTCGGTAAAATCATCTAACCTCGCTGACAGTCCTCGACGTCAAATCGGTAAAAACATCTGACCTCGTCGTCAGTCTTCAATATCAAGTAAAAACATCTGACCTCGCGGTCAGTCATCGACATCCAGCCAGTAAAAACATCTAACCTCACTGTCAGTCATCGACATCACGTCGATAAAATCATCTGACCTCGCCGTCAGTCCTCGACATCATGTCGGTAAAAACATCTGACCTCGCTGTCAGTTATCAACAACACGTAAAAAAACTGACCTCGCCGTCAGTCATCGACATCCAGTCGGGAAAAACATCTGACCTCGCCGTCAGTCATCAACATCACGTCAGTAAATGCATCTGACCTCGTCGTCAGCCATCGACATCAAGTCAGTAAAAAGATCTGACCTCGCCGTCAGTCATCGACATCTCGTGAAAGCATCTAAACTCGCCGTCAGTCATCGACATCCAGCCGGAAAAAACATCTGACCTCACCGGCAGTCTTCAATATCAAGTAAAAACATCTGACCTCGCTGTCAATCATCGACATCAAGTGAAAGCATCCGACCTCGGCGTCAGTCATCGACATCCAGTCGGTTAAAACATCTGACCTCGCCGTCAATCATCGACATCAAGTCGTTAAAATAATCTAACCTCGCTGTCAATCCTTGACATCACGTCGGTAAAATCATCTGACCTCGTCGTCAGTCCTCGACATCAAATCGGTAAAAACATATGACCTCGTCGTCAGTCTTCAATATCAAGTAAAAACATCTGACCTCGCCGTCAGTCATCGACATCCAACAGGTAAAAACATATGACCTCGCTGTCAGTCATCGACATCACGTCGGTAAAAACATCTGACCTCGCCGTCAGTGATCAACATCACGTAAAAACAACTGATCTCGCCGTCATTCATCGACATCCAGTCGGTAAAAACATCTGACCTCGCCGTCAATCATCAAAATCACGTCGGTAAAAGAATCTGACCTCGTCGTCAGTCATCGACATCAAGTCGATAAAAAGATATGACCTCGCCGTCAGTCATTGACATCACGTGAAAGCATCTGACCTCACCGTCATTCATCTACACTCAGTCGGTAAAAACATCTGACCTCGCTGTCAATCTTCAATTATCAAGTAAAATCATCTGACCTCGCCGTCAGTCATCAATATCCAATCGGTAAAAACATCTAACCTCACCGTCAGTCATCAACATCACGTCGGTAAAATCATCTGACCTCGCCGTCAGTCCTCGGCATCACGTCGGTAAAATTATCTGACCTCGCCGTCAGTCCTCGACATCAAGTCGGTAAAAACATCCGACCTCATCGTCAGTCTTCAATATCAAGTAAAAACATCTGACCTCGCCGTCAGTCATCGACATCCAGCCGGTAAAAACATCTGACCTCGCCGTCAGTCATCAACATCACGTAAAAACAACTGACCTCGCTGTCAGTCATCGACATCGAGTCGGTAAAAACATCTGACCTCGCTGTCAGTCATCAACATCACGTCGATAAAAGCATCAGACCTCGCGGTCAGTCATCGACATCACGTGAAAGCATCACACCTCGCAGTCAGTCATCGACAATCAGTCGGTAAAAACATCTGACCTCGCCGTCAGTCATCGACATCAAGTGAAAGCATCCGACCTCGCTGTCTGTCATCGACATCCAGTCGGTAAAAACATCTGACCTCGCTGTCAATCATCGACATCACGTCGGTAAAATCGTCTGACCTAGTCGTCATTCCTCGACATCACGTCGGTGAAATCATCTGACCTCGCCGTCAGTCCTCGACATCAAGTCGGTAAAAACATCTGACCTCGTCGTTAATCTTCAATATCAAGTAAAAACATCTGACCTCACCGTCAGTCATCGACATCCAGCCTGTAAAAACATCTGACCTCGCTGTCAGTCACGGACATCACGTCGGTAAAATCATCTGACCTCGCCGTCATTCCTCAACATCAAGTCGGTAAAACATCTGACCTCGCCGTCAGTCATCAACATCACGTAAAAACAACTGACCTCGCCGTGAGTCATCGACATCCAGTCGGTAAAAACATCTGACCTCGCCGTCAGTCATCAACACCATGTCGGTAAAAGCATTTGACCTCGTCGTCAGTCATCGACATCAAGTCGGTAAAAAGATCTGACCTCGCCGTCTGTCATCGACATCACGTGAAAGCATCTGACCTCACCGTCAGTCATCTACACTCAGTCGGTAAAAACATCTGAGCTCGCTGTCAGTCTTCAGTTATCAAGTAAAATCATCTGACCTAGCCGTCAATCATCAATATCCATTCGGTAAAAACATCTGACTTCGCTGTCAGTCATCAACATCACGTAAAAAAACTGACCTCGCCGTCAATCATCGACATCCAGTCGGTAAAAACATCTGACCTCGCTGTCAGTCATCAACATCACGTCGGTAAATGCATCTGACCTCGTCGTCAGGCATCGACAGCAAGTCGGTAAAAAGATCTGACCTCGCCGTCAGTCATCGACATCACGTGAAAGCATATAAACTCGCCGTCAGTCATCGACATCCAGCCGGTAAAAACATCTGACCTCACCGGCAGTCTTCAATATCAAGTAAAAACATCTGACCTCGCCGTCAGTCATCGACATCAAGTGATAGCATCCGACCTCGCCATTAGTCATCGACATCCAGTCGGTTAAAACATCTGACCTCGCCGTCAATCATCGACATCACGTCGTTAAAATCATTTAACCTCGCTGTCAATCCTTGACATCACGTCGATAAAATCATCTGACCTCGTCGTCAGTCCTCGACATCGAATCGGTAAAAACATCTGACCTCGTCGTCAGTCTTCAATATCAAGTAAAAACATCTGACCTCGCCGTCAGTCATCGACATCCAACAGGTAAAAACATCTGACCTCGCTGTCAGTCATCGACATCACGTCGGTAAAAACATCTGACCTCGCCGTCAGTGATCAACATCACGTAAAAACAACTGACCTCGCCGTCATTCATCGACATCCAGTCGGTAAAAACATCTGACCTCGCCGTCAATCATCAACATCACGTCGGTAAAAGAATCTGACCTCGTCGCCAGTCATCGACATCAAGTCTGTAAAAAGATCTGACGTCGCCGTCAGTCATTGACATCACGCGGAAGCATCTGACCTCGCCGTCATTCGTCTACACTCAGTCGGTAAAAACATCTGACCTCGCTGTCAGTCATCAATTATCAAGTAAAATCATCTGACCTCGCCGTCAGTCATCAATATCCAGTCGGTAAAAACATCTAACCTCATCGTCAGTCATCAACATCACGTCGGTAAAATCATCTGACCTCGCCGTCAGTCCTCGGCATCACGTCGGTAAAATCATCTGACCTCGCCGTCAGTCCTCGACATCAAGTCGGTAAAAACATCTGACCTCATCGTCAGTCTTCAATATCAAGTAAAAACATCTGACATAGCCGTCAGTCATCGACATCCAGCCGGTAAAAACATCTGACCTCGTCGTCAGTCATCAACATCACGTAAAAACAACTGACCTCGCTGTTAGTCATCGACATTCAGTCGGTAAAAACATCTGACCTCGCCGTCAGTCATCAACATCACTTCGATAAAAGCATCAGACCTCGCGGTCAGTCATCGACATCACGTGAAAGCATCACACCTCGCAGTCAGTCATCGACAATCAGTCGGTAAAAACATCTGACCTCGCCGTCAGTCATCGACATCAAGTGAAAGCATCTGACCTCGCTGTCAGTCATCGACATCCAGTCGGTAAAAACATCTGACCTCGCTGTCAATCATCGACATCACGTCGGTAAAATCATCTGACCTCGCCGTCAGTCCTCGACATCACGTCGGTGAAATCATCTGACCTCGCCGTCAGTCCTCGACATCAAGTCGGTTAAAACATCTGACCTCGTCGTTAGTCTTCAATATCAAGTAAAAACATCTGACCTCACCGTCAGTCATCGACATCCAGCCTGTAAAAACATCTAACCTCGCTGTCAGTCACGGACATCACGTCGGTAAAATCATCTGACCTCGCCGTCAGTCCTCAACATCAAGTCGGTAAAACATCTGACCTCGCCGTCAGTCATCAACATCACGTAAACTACTGACCTCGCCGTCAGTCATCGACATCCAGTCGGTAAAAAATCTGACCTCGCCGTAAATCATCAACACCACATCGATAAAAGCATTTGACCTCTTCGTCAGTCATTGACATCAAGTCGGTAAAAAGATATGACCTCGCCGTCAGTCATCGACATCACGTGAAAGCATCTGACCTCACCGTCAGTCATCTACACTCAGTCGGTAAAAACATCTGAGCTCGTCGTCAGTCTTCAATTATCAAGTAAAGTCATCTGACCTCGCCGTCAGTCATCAATATCCAGTCGGTAAAAACATCTTACCTCGCCGTTAGTCATCAACATCACGTTGGTAAAAACATCTGACCTCGCTGCCAGTCATCGATATCCAGTCGGTAAAAACATTTGACCTCGCTGTCAGTCATCAACATCACGTCGGTAAAATCATCTGACCTCGCCGTCAGTCCTTGACATCAAGCCAGTAAAATCATTTGACCTCGCCGTCAGTCATTGACATCACGTCGGTAAAATCATCTGACCTCGCCTTCAGTCCTCGACATCATATCGGTAAAAACATCTGACCTCGCGGTCAGGCATCGACATCACGTGAAAGCATCAAACCTCGCCTTCAGTCATCGATACTCAGTCGATAAAAACATCTGACCTCGCTGTCAGTCATCAACATCACATCGATAAAATCATCTGACCTCGTCGTTAGTCCTCGACATCAAGTCAGTAAAAATATCTGACTTCGCTGTCAGTCATCGACATTCAGTCGGTAAAATCATCAGACCTCGCTGTCTGTCCTCGAGATCAAGTTGGTAAAAACATCTGACCTCGCCGTCAGTCATCGACATCACGTAAAAGCATCTGACCTCGCCGTCAGTCATCGACATCCAGCCGGTAAAAACATCTGACTACACCGGCAGTCTTCAATATCAAGTAAAAACATCTGACCTCGCTGTCTGTCATCGACATCAAGTGAAAGCATTTGACCTCGCCTTCAGTCATCGACATCCAGTCGGTAAAAACATCTTACCTCGCTGTCAATTATCGACATCACGTCAGTAAAATCATCTGACCTCGCCGTCAATCCTCGACATCACGTCGGTAAAACCATCTAACCTCGCCGTCAGTCCTCGACGTCAAATCGGTAAAAACATCTGACCTCGTCGTCAGTCTTCAATATCAAGTAAAAACATCTGACCTCGCGGTCAGTCATCGACATCCAGCCAAGTAAAAACATCTAACCTCGCGGTCAGTCATCGACATCACGTAGATAAAATCATCTAACCTCGCCGTCAGTCCTCGACATCAAGTCGGTAAAAACATCTGACCTCGTCGTCAGTCATCGACATCCAGTTCGTAAAAACATATGACCTCGCCGTCAGTCATCAACATCACGTCGGTAAATGCATCTGACCTCATCGTCAGGCATCGACATCAAGTCGGTAAAAAGATCTGACCTCCCCGTCAGTCATCGACATCACGTGAAAGCATCTAAACTCGCTGTCAGTCATCGACATCCAGCCGGTAAAAACATCTGACCTTACCGACAGTCTTCAATATCAAGTAAAAACATCTGACCTCGCCGTCAGTCATCGACATCAAGTGAAAGCATCCGACCTCGCCATTAGTCATCGACATCCAGTCGGTTAAAACATCTGACCTCGCCGTCAATCATCGACATCACGTCGTTAAAATCATCTAACCTCGCTGTTAATCCTCGACATCACGTCGGTAAAATCATCTGACCTCGTCGTCAGTCCTTGACATCAAATCGTTAAAAACATCTGACCTCGTCGTCAGTCTTCAATATCAAGTAAAAACATCTGACCTCGCCGTCAGTCATCGACATCCAACAGGTAAAAACGTATGACCTCGCTGTCAGTCATCGACATCACGTCGGTAAAAACATCTGACCTCGCCGTCAGTGATCAACATCCAGGCTGTAAAAACATCTGACCTTGCCGTCAATCATGAACATCACGACGGTAAAAGAATCTGACCTCGCCGTCAGTCATCGACATCACGTCGGTAAAAGAATCTGACCTCGTCGTCAGTCATCGACATCCAGTCGGTAAAAACATCTGACCTTGTCGTCAGTCATTGACATCAACATTGGTAAAATCACGTTGGTAAAATCATCTGGCTTCGCCGTGAGTCCTCGACATCAAGTGGGTAAAAACGTCTGACCTTGTTGTCATTCATCGACATCACGTGAAAGCATCTGACCTCGCCGTGAGTCATCTACACTCAGTCGGTAAAAACACCTGACCTCGCTGTCAGCCTTCAATTATCAAGTAAAATCATATGACCTCACCGTCAGTCATTAATATC
This sequence comes from Lathyrus sativus, assembly GCA_963859935.3. NCBI lineage: Eukaryota > Viridiplantae > Streptophyta > Magnoliopsida > Fabales > Fabaceae > Lathyrus > Lathyrus sativus. Next base: position 183,333 of record CAWUDS030001982.1, read on the forward strand.
CTGTCGGTAAAAACATCTAACCTCGCCGTCAGTCATCAACCTCAAGTCGGTAAAATCATCTGACCTCGCCGTCAGTCCTCGACATCAAGTCGGTAAAAACATTTGTACTCGCCGTCAGTCTTTAATATCAAGTAAAAACACCTGACCTAGCCGTCAATCATCGTCATCCAGTCGGTAAAAACATCTGACCTCGCCATCAGTCATCAACATCACCTAAAATTATATGACCTCGCCGTCAGTCAACGATATTCAGTCGGTAAAAACATCTGACCTCGCCGTCAATCATCAACATCACGTTGGTAAAAGTATCTGACCTCGCCGCCAGTCATCGACATCCAGTCGGTAATAACATCTGACCTCGTCGTCAGTCATCAACATCACTTCGGTAAAATCATCTAACCTCGCCGTCAGTCCTCGACATCAAGCTGGTAAAATCATCTGACCTCACCGTCAGTCATCGACATCATGTCCGTAAAATCATCTGACCTCGCCGTCAGTCCTCGACATCATATCGGTAAAAACATCTGACCTCGCGGTCATTCATCGGCATCATGTGAAAGCATCAAACCTCGCTGTCAGTCATTGACACTCAGTCGGTAAAAACATCTGACCTCGCTGTCAGTCATCAACATCACGTCGGTAAAATCATTTGACCTCATCGTCAGTCCTTGACATCAAGTCGGTAAAAACATCTGAATTCGCTGTTAGTCATCGACATTCAGTCGGTAAAATCATCTGACCTCGCCGTCAGTCCTCGATATCTATTTGGTAAAAACATCTGACTTTGACGTCAGTCATCGACATCCAGCCGGTAAAAACATCTGACCTCGCCAACAGTCTTCATAATCAAGTAAAAACATCTGACCTCGCTGGCAGTCATCGACATCAAGTGAAAGCATCCGACCTCGCCGTTAATCATCGACATCACGTATGTAAAATCATCTGACCTCGTCGTCAATCCTCGAAATCACGTCGGCAAAATCATCTGATCTCATCGTCAGTCCTCGACATCAAGTCGGTAAAAACATCTGACCTCGTCGTCAATCTTCAATATCAAGTAAAAACATCTGACCTCGCCGTCAGTCATCGACATCACGTCGGTAAAATCATCTGACCTCGCCATCAGTCCTAGACATCAAGTCGATAAAAACGTCTGACCTCGCCGTCAGTCATCAACATCACGTAAAAACAACTGACCTCGCCGCCAGTCATCGATATCCAGTCGGTAAAAACATCTGACCTCACCGTCATTCATTAACATCACGTCGGCAAAAGCATTTGACCTCGTCGTCCGTCATCGACATCAAGTCGGTAAAAAGATCTGACCTCGCCCTCAGTCCTCGACATCACGTGAAAGCATCTGACCTCGCCGTCAGTCATCTACACTCAGTCGGTAAAAACATCTGACCTTGCTGTCAGTCTTCAATCATCAAGTAAAATCATTTGACCTCGCCGTCAGTCATCAATATCCAGTCGGTAAAAACATCTGACCTCTCTGTCAGTCATCAACATCACGTTGGTAAAAGCATTTGACCTCGTCGTCAGCCCTCGACATCAAGTCGGTTAAAACATCTGACCTCACCGTCAGTCATCGACATCACATCGGTAAAATCATCTGACCTCGCCGTCAGTCCTCGACATCAGGTCGGTTATAGCATCTGACCTCGCCGTCAGTCATCGACATCACGTAAAAGCGTCTGACCTCGCCGTCAGTCATCGACACTCAGTTGGTATAATCATCTGACCTCGCCGTCAGTCTTTAATTATCAAGTAAAATCATCTGACCTCGCCGTCAGTCATCAACATCACGTCGGTAAAATCATCTGACCTCGTTGTCAGTCATAGACATCAAGTCGGTAAAAACTTCTGACCTCGCCGTTAGTCATCGACATCATGTCGGTAAAATCATCTGACCTCGCAGTCAGTCCTCGACATCACGTCGGTAAAATCATCTGACCTCGCCATCAGTCCTCGACATCATGTCGGTAAAAACATCTTACCTCGTCGTCAGTCTTCAATATCAAGTTAAAACATCTGTCCTCGCTGTCAGTCATCGACATCCAGCCGGTAAAAACATCTGACCTCGCTGTCAGTCATAAACATCACGTAAAAACAACTGACCTCGCTGTCAGTCATCGACATCCAGTCGGTAAAAACATCTGACCTCGCCGTCAGTCTTCAACATCATTTCGGTAAAAATATCTGAACTCGCCGTCAGTCTTAAATAACAAGTAAAAACATTTGACCTCACTGTCAGTTATCGACATCCAGTCGGTAAAAACATCTGACCTCACTGTCAGTCATCAACATCACGTCGGTAAAATCATCTGACCTCGCCGTCAGTCCACGACATCATGTTGGTAAAAACATCTGACCTCGCCGTCAGTCATCAACATCACGAAAAAAATATGACCTCGCCGTAAGTCATCGACATCCAGTCGTTAAAAACATCTGACCTCACCGTCAGTCATCAACATCACGTTGGTAAAAGCATTTGACCTCGTCGTCAGTCGTCAACATCAAGTCGGTAAAAACATCTGACCTCACCGTCAGTCATCGACATCACATCGGTAAAATCATCTAACCTCGCCATCAGTCCTCGACATCAGGTCGGTTAAAGCATCTGACCTCGCCGTCAGTCATCGACATCACGTGAAAGTATCTGACCTCGCTGCCAGTCATCGACATCCAGTCGGGAAAAACATCTGACTTCGCCATCAGTCATCTACATCACGTCAGTAAAATCATCTGACCTCACCGTCATTCCTCGACATCAAGTCGATAAAAACATCTGAACTCGCCATCATTCATCGAAATCACGTGAAAGCATCTGACCTCGCCGTCAGTCATCTACACTCAGTTGGTAAAAACATCTGACCTCGCCGTCAGTCTTCAATTATCAAGTAAAATCATCTGACCTCGTCGTCAGTCATCAACATCACGTTGGTAAAAGAATCTGACCTCGTTGTCAGTCATAGACATCAAGTTATTAAAAACATCTGTCCTCGCCGTTAGTCATCGACATCACGTCAGTAAAATCATCTAAACTCGCCGTCATTCCTCGACATCAAATCGGTAAAATCATCTGGCCTCGCCGTCAGTCTTCAATATCAATTAAAAACATCTGACCTCGCCATCAGTCATCGACATCCAGCCAGTAAAAACATCTGACCTCGCTGTCAGTCATCGACATCACATCGGTAAAATCATCTGACCTCGCCGTCATTCCTCGACATCAAGTCGGTAAAAACATCTGACCTCGTTGTCATCCATAGACATCAAGTCAGTAAAAACTTCTGACCTCGCCGTTAGTCATCGACATCATATCGATAAAATCATCTGACCTCGCTGTCAGTCCTCGACATCACGTCGGTAAAATCATCTGACCTCGCCATCAGTCCTCGACATCAAGTCGGTAAAAACATCTAACCTCGTCGTCAGTCTTCAATATCAAGTAAAAACATCTGTCCTCGCTGCCAGTCATCGACATCCAGCCGGTAAAAACATCTGACCTCGCCGTCAGTCATAAACATCACGTAAAAACAACTGACCTCGCTGTCAGTCATCGACATCCAATCGGTAAAAACATCTGACCTCGCCGTCAGTCTTCAACATCATTTCGGTAAAAATATCTGAACTCGCCGTCAGTCTTAAATAATAAGTAAAAACATCTGACCTCACTGTCAGTAATCGACATCCAGTCGGTAAAAACATCTAACCTCACTGTCAGTCATCAACATCACGTCGGTAAAATTATCTGACCTCGCCGTCAGTCCACGACATCATGTCGGTAAAAACATCTGACCTTGCCGTCAGTCATCAACATCACGAAAAAAATATGACCTCGCCGTAAGTCATCGACATCCAGTCGTTAAAAACATCTGACCTCACCGTCAGTCATCAACATCACGTTGGTAAAAGCATTTGACCTCGTCGTCAGTCATCAACATCAAGTCGGTAAAAACATCTGACCTCACTGTCAGTCATCGACATCACATCGGTAAAATCATCTAACCTCGCCGTCAGTCCTCGACATCAGGTCGGTTAAACATCTGACCTCGCCGTCAGTCATCGACATCACGTGAAAGTATCTGACCTCGCTGCCAGTCATCGACATCCAGTCGGTAAAAACATCTGACTTCGCCATCAGTCATCTACATCACGTCAGTAAAATCATCTGACCTCACCGTCATTCCTCGACATCAAGTCGATAAAAACATCTGACCTCGCCATCATTCATCGACATCACGTGAAAGCATCTGACCTCGCCGTCAGTCATCGACACTCAGTTGGTAAAAACATATGACCTCGCCGTCAGTCTTCAATTATCAAGTAAAATCATCTGACCTCGCCGTCAGTCATCAACATCACGTCGGTAAAAGAATCTGACCTCGTTGTCAGTCATAGACATCAAGTTATTAAAAACATCTGTCCTCGCCGTTAGTCATCGACATCACGTCAGTAAAATCATCTAAACTCGCCGTCATTCCTCGACATCAAGTCGGTAAAATCATCTGGCCTCGCTGTCAGTCTTCAATATCAATTAAAAACATCTGACCTCGCCATTAGTCATCGACATCCAGCCAGTAAAAACATCTGACCTCGCTGTCAGTCATTGACATCACATCGGTAAAATCATCTGACCTCGCCGTCATTCCTCGACATCAAGTCGGTAAAAACATCTGACCTCGCCGTCAGTCATCAACATCACGTAAAAACATCTGACCTCACTATCAATCATCGATATCACATCGGTTAAATCATCTGACCTCGCCGTCAGTCCTCGACATCAAGTCGGTTAAAACATCTGACCTCGCCGTCAGTCATCTACATCACGTGAGAGTATTTGACCTCGCAGCCAGTCATCGACATCCTGTCGGTAAAAACATCTGACTTCGCCGTCAGTCATGAACATCACGTCGGTAAAATCATCTGACCTCGCATCATTCCTCGACATCAAGTCGATAAAAACATTTGACTTCTCTGCCATTCATCGACATCACGTGTAAGCTTCTGACCTCCCCGTCAGTCATCGACATCACGTCAGTAAAATCATTTGACCTCGCCATTAATCCTCGACATCAAGTCAGTAAAATCATCTGGCCTCGCTGTCAATATTCAATATCATTTAAAAACATCTTACCTCGCCGTCAGTCATCGACATCCAGCTGGTAAAAACATATGACCTGGCTGTCAGTCATCGACATCACGTCCGTAAAAGCATCTGACCTCGTCGTCAGTCTTCAATATCAAGTAAAAACATCTGACCTCGCCGTCATTCATCGACATCCAGCCGGTAAAAACATCTGACCTCGCCTTCAATCATCAACATCACGTAAAAACAACTGACCTCGTTGTCAGTCATCGACATCCAGTCGGTAAAAACATCTGACCTCGCTGTCAGTCATCAACATCACGTCGATAAAAGCATCTGACCTCGCCGTCAGTCCTCGACATCATGTCGGTAAAAACATCTGACCTCGTTGTCAGTCATCGACATCACGTGAAAGCATCAGACCTTGCCGTCAGTCATCGACACTCAGTCGGTAAAAACATCTGACCTCGCCAACAATCTTCAATATCTAGTCGGTAAAATCATTTGACCTCGCTGTCAGTCATCAATATCTAGTCGGTAAAAACATCTGACCTCGCAGTCAGTCATTAAAATCACGTCGGTAAAATCATCTGACCTCGCTGTCAGTCCTCGACATCAAGTCGGTAAAAACATTTGAACTTGCCGTCAGTCTTTAACATCAAGTAAAAACATTTGACCTCGCTGTCAGTCATCGACATCCAGTCGGTAAAAACATCTGACCTTGTCGTCAGTCATTGACATCAAGTCGGTAAAAACATCTGACCTCACTGTCAATCATCGACATCACGTCGGTAAAATCATCTGGCTTCGCCGTGAGTCCTCGACATCAAGTGGGTAAAAACGTCTGACCTTGTTGTCAGTCATCGACATCACGTGAAAGCATCTGACCTCGCTGTGAGTCATCTACACTCAGTCGGTAAAAACACTTGACCTCGCTGTCAGCCTTCAATTATCAAGTAAAATCATATGACCTCACCGTCAGTCATTAATATCCTGTCGGTAAAAACATCTGACCTCGCCGTCAGTCATCAACATCAAGTCAGTAAAATCATCTGACCTAGCCGTCAGTCCTCGACATCAAGTCGGTAAAAACATTTGTACTCGCCGTCAGTCTTTAATATCAAGTATAAACATCTGACCTAGCCGTCAATCATCGTTATCCAGTCGGTAAAAACATCTGACCTCGCCATCAGTCATCAACATCACCTAAAAACATATGACCTCCCCGTCAGTCAACGATATTCAGTCAGTAAAAACATCTGACCTCGCCGTCAATCATCAACATCACGTTGGTAAAAGCATCTGACCTCGTCGATAGTCATCAACATCAAGTCGGTAAAAACATCTGACCTTGCCGTCAGTCAACGACATCACATCGGTAAAATCATCTGACCTAGCCGTCAGTCCTCGACCTCAAGTCGATAAGAACATCTGACCTCGCCGTCAATCATCGAAATCACGTGAAAGTATCTACCCTCGCCGCCAGTTATCGACATCCAGTCGGTAATAACATCTGACCTCGTCGTCAGTCATCAACATCACTTCGGTAAAATCATCTGACCTCGCCGTCAGTCCTCGACATCAAGCTGGTAAAATCATCTGACCTCACCGTCAGTCATCGACATCATGTCGGTAAAATCATCTGACCTCGCCGTCAGTCCTCGACATCATATCGGTAAAAACATCTGACCTCGCGGTCAGTCATCGGCATCATGTGAAAGCATCAAACCCCACCGTCAGTCATTGACACTCAGTCGGTAAAAACATCTGACCTCGCTGTCAGTCATCAACATCACGTCGGTAAAATCATTTGACCTCACCGTCAGTCCTCGGAATCAAGTCGGTAAAAACATCTGAATTCGCTGTTAGTTATCGACATTCAGTCGGTAAAATCATTTGACCTCGCCGTCAGTCCTCGATATCTAGTTGGTAAAAACATCTGACTTTGCCGTCAGTCATCGACATCCAGCCGGTAAAAACATCTGACCTCGCCAACAGTCTTCATAATCAAGTAAAAACATCTGACCTCTCCGGCAGTCATCGACATCAAGTGAAAGCATCCGACCTCGCCGTCAATCATCGACATCACGTCTGTAAAATCATCTGACCTCGTCGTCAATCCTCGAAATCACGTCGGTAAAATCATCTGATCTCATCGTCAGTCCTCGACATCAAGTCGGTAAAAACATCTGACCTCGTCGTCAATCTTCAATATCAAGTAAAAACATCTGACCTCGCCGTCAGTCATCGACATCACGTCGGTAAAATCATCTGATCTCGCCATCAGTCCTAGTAATCAAGTCGATAAAAACGTCTGACCTCGCCGTCAGTCATCAACATCACGTAAAAACAATTGACCTCGCCGCCAGTCATCGATATCCAGTCGGTAAAAACATCTGACCTCACCGTCAGTCATCAACATCACGTCGGCAAAAGCATTTGACCTCGTCGTTCGTCATCGACATTAAGTCGGTAAAAAGATCTGACCTCGCCCTCAGTCCTCGACATCACGTGAAAGCATTTGACCTCGCCGTCAGTCATCTACACTCAGTCGGTAAAAACATCTGACCTTGCTGTCAGTCTTCAATCATCAAGTAAAATCATCTGACCTCGCTGTCAGTCATCAATATCCAGTCGGTAAAAACATCTGACCTCCCCGTCAGTCATCAACATCACATTGGTAAAAGCATTTGACCTCGTCGTCAGCCCTCGACATCAAGTCGGTTAAAACATCTGACCTCACCGTCAGTCATCGACATCATATCGGTAAAATCATCTGACCTCGCCGTCAGTCCTCGACATCAGGTCGGTTATAGCATCTGACCTCGCCGTCAGTCATCGACATCACGTGAAAGTATCTGACCTCGCCGCCAGTCATCGACATCCAGTCGGTAAAACCATATGAGTTCGTCGTCAGTCATCTACATCACATCGGTAAAATCATCTGACCTCGCCGTCATTCCTCAACATCAAGTCGATAAAAACATCTGACCTCGCTGTCATTCATCGACATCACGTGAAAGCGTCTGACCTCGCCGTCAGTCATCGACACTCAGTTGGTAAAATCATCTGACCTCGCCGTCAGTCTTTAATTATCAAGTAAAATCATCTGACCTCGCCGTCAGTCATCAACATCACGTCGGTAAAATCATCTGACCTCGTTGTCAGTCATAGACATCAAGTCGGTAAAAACTTTTGACCTCGCCGTTAGTCATCGACATTATGTCGGTAAAATCATCTGACCTCACTGTCAGTTATCGACATCCAGTCGGTAAAAACATCTGACCTCACTGTCAGTTATCGACATCCAGTCGGTAAAAACATCTGACCTCATTGTCAGTCATCAACATCACGTCGGTAAAATCATCTGACCTCGCCGTCAGTCCACGACATCATGTCGGTAAAAACATCTAACCTCGCCGTCAGTCATCAACATCATGAAAAAAATATGACCTCGCCGTAAGTCATCGACATCCAGTCGTTAAAAACATCTGACCTCACCGTCAGTCATCAACATCACGTTGGTAAAAGCTTTTAACCTCGTCGTCAGTCATCAACATCAAGTCGGTAAAAACATCTGACCTCACCGTCAGTCATTGACATCACATCGGTAAAATCATCTAACCTCGCCGTCAGTCCTCGACATCAGGTCGGTTAAAGCATCTGACCTCGCCGTCAGTCATCGACATCACGTGAAAGTATCTGACCTCGCTGCCAGTCATCGATATCCAGTCGGTAAAAACATCTGACTTCGCCATCAGTCATCTACATCACGTCAGTAAAATCATCTGACCTCACCGTCATTCCTCGACATCAAGTCGATAAAAACATCTGACCTCGCCATCATTCATCGACATCACGTGAAAGCATCTGACCTCGCCGTCAGTCATCGACACTCAGTTGGTAAAAACATCTGACCTCGCCGTCAGTCTTCAATTATCAAGTAAAATCATCTGACCTCGCCGTCAGTCATCAACATCACGTCGGTAAAAGAATCTGACCTCGTTGTCAGTCATAGACATCAAGTTATTAAAAACATCTGTCCTCGCCGTTAGTCATCGACATCATGTCAGTAAAATCATCTAAACTCGCCGTCATTCCTCGACATCAAGTCGGTAAAATCATCTGGCCTCGCCATCAGTCTTCAATATCAATTAAAAACATCTGACCTCGCCATCAGTCATCGACATCCAGCCAGTAAAAACATCTGACCTCGCTGTCAGTCATCGACATCACATCGGTAAAATCATCTGACCTCGCCGTCATTCCTCGACATCAAGTCGGTAAAAACATCTGACCTCGTTGTCAGTCATAGACATCAAGTCGGTAAAAACTTCTGACCTCGCCGTTAGTCATCGACATCATGTCGGTAAAATCATCTGACCTCGCTGTCAGTCCTCGACATCACGTCGGTAAAATCATCTGACCACGCCATCAGTCCTCGACATCAAGTCGGTAAAAACATCTAACCTCGTCGTCAGTCTTTAATATCAAGTAAAAACATTTGTCCTCGCTGTCAGTCATCGACATCCAGCCGGTAAAAACATCTGACCTCGCCGTCAGTCATAAACATCACGTAAAAACAACTGACCTCGCTGTCAGTCATCGACATCCAGTCGGTAAAAACATCTGACCTCGCCGTCAGTCTTCAACATCATTTCGGTAAAAATATCTGAACTCTCCGTCAGTCTTAAATAACAAGTAAAAACATCTGACCTCACTGTCAGTTATCGACATCCAGTCGGTAAAAACATCTGACCTCACTGTCAGTCATCAACATCACGTCGGTAAAATCATCTGACCTCGCCGTCAGTCCACGACATCATGTCGGTAAAAACATCTGACCTTGTCGTCAGTCATCAACATCACGAAAAAAATATGACCTCGCCGTAAGTCATCGACATCCAATCGTTAAAAACATCTGACCTCACCGTCAGTCATCAACATCACGTTGGTAAAAGCATTTGACCTCGTCGTCAGTCATCAACATCAAGTCGGTAAAAACATCTGACCTCACCGTCAGTCATCGACATCACATCGGTAAAATCATCTAACCTCGCCGTCAGTCCTCGACATCAGGTCGGTTAAAGCATCTGACCTCGCCGTCAGTCATCGACATCACGTGAAAGTATCTGACCTCGCTGCCAGTCATCGACATCCAGTCGGTAAAAACATCTGACTTCGCCATCAGTCATCTACATCACGTCAGTAAAACCATCTGACCTCACTGTCATTCCTCGACATCAAGTCGATAAAAACATCTGACCTCGCCATCATTCATCGACATCACGTGAAAGCATCTGACCTCGCCGTCAGTCTTCGACACTCAGTTGGTAAAAACATCTGACCTCTCCGTCAGTCTTCAATTATCAAGTAAAATCATCTGACCTCGCCGTCAGTCATCAACATCACGTCGGTAAAAGAATCTGACCTCGTTGTCAGTCATAGACATCAAGTTATTAAAAACATCTGTCCTCGCCGTTAGTCATCGACATCACGTCAGTAAAATCATCTAAACTCGCCGTCATTCCTCGACATCAAGTCGGTAAAATCATCTGGCCTCGCCGTCAGTCTTCAATATCAATTAAAAACATCTGACCTCGCCATCAGTCATCATCATCCAGCCAGTAAAAACATCTGACCTCGCTGTCAGTCATCGACATCACATCGGTAAAATCATCTGACCTCGCCGTCATTCCTCGACATCAAGTCGGTAAAAACATCTGACCTCGCCGTCAGTCATCAACATCACGTAAAAACATCTGACCTCACTATCAATCATCGATATCACATCGGTTAAATCATCTGACCTCGCCGTCAGTCCTCGACATCAAGTCGGTTAAAACATCTGACCTCGCCGTCAGTCATCTACATCACGTGAGAGTATTTGACCTTGCAGCCAGTCATCGACATCCTGTCGGTAAAAACATCTGACTTCGCCGTCAATCATGAACATCACGTCGGTAAAATCATCTGACCTCGCGTCATTCCTCGACATCAAGTCGATAAAAACATCTGACTTCTCTGTCATTCATCGACATCACGTGTAAGCTTCTGACCTCCCCGTCAGTCATCGACATCACGTTAGTAAAATCATTTGACCTCGCCATTAATCCTCGACATCAAGTCAGTAAAATCATCTGGCCTCGCCGTCAATATTCAATATCATTTAAAAACATCTTAGCTCGCCGTCAGTCATCGACATCCAGCTGGTAAAAACATCTGACCTGGCCGTCAGTCATCGACATCACGTCCGTAAAAGCATCTGACCTCGTCGTCAGTCTTCAATATCAAGTAAAAACATCTGACCTCGCCGTCAGTCATCGACATCCAGTCGGTAAAAACATCTGACCTCGCCTTCAGTCATCAACATCACGTAAAAACAACTGACCTCGCTGTCAATCATCGACATCCAGTCGGTAAAAACATCTGACCTCGCTGTCAGTCATCAACATCATGTCGATAAAAGCATCTGACCTCGCCGTCAGTCCTCGACATCATGTCGGTAAAAACATCTGACCTCGCTGTCAGTCATCGACATCACGTGAAAGCATCAGACCTCGCCGTCAGTCATCGACACTCAGTCGGTAAAAACATCTGACCTCGCCAACAATCTTCAATATCTAGTCGGTAAAATCATTTGACCTCGCTGTCAGTCATCAATATCTAGTCGGTAAAAACATCTGACCTCGCAGTCAGTCATTAAAATCACGTCGGTAAAATCATCTGACCTCGCCGTCAGTCCTCGACATCAAGTCGGTAAAAACATTTGAACTTGCCGTCAGTCTTTAATATCAAGTAAAAACATTTGACCTCGCTGTCAGTCATCGACATCCAGTCGGTAAAAACATCTGACCTTGTCGTCAATCATTGACATCAAGTCGGTAAAAACATCTGACCTCACTGTCAATCATCGACATCACGTCGGTAAAATCATCTGGCTTCGCCGTGAGTCCTCGACATCAAGTGGGTAAAAACGTCTGACCTTGTTGTCAGTCATCGACATCACGTGAAAGCATCTGACCTCGCCGTGACTCATCTACACTCAGTCGGTAAAAACACCTGACCTCGCTGTCAGCCTTCAATTTTCAAGTAAAATCATATGACCTCACCGTCAGTGATTAATATCCTGTCGGTAAAAACATCTGACCTCGCCGTCAGTCATCAACATCAAGTCGGTAAAATCATTTGACCTAGCCGTTAGTCCTCGACATCAAGTCGGTAAAAACATTTGTACTCGCCGTCAGTCTTTAATATTAAGTATAAACATCTGACCTAGCCGTCAATCATCGTCATCCAGTCGGTAAAAACATCTGACCTCGCCATCAGTCATCAACATCACCTAAAAACATATGACCTCGCCGTCAGTCAACGATATTCAGTCAGTAAAAACATCTTACCTCGCCGTCAATCATCAACATCACGTTGGTAAAAGCATCTGACCTCGTCGATAGTCATCAACATCAAGTCGGTAAAAACATCTGACCTCGCCGTCAGTCAACGACATCACATCGGTAAAATCATCTGACCTAGCCGTCAGTCCTCGACATCAAGTCGGTAAGAACATCTGACCTCGCCGTCAATCATCGAAATCACGTGAAAGTATCTACCCTCGCAGCCAGTCATCGACATCCAGTCGGTAATAACATCTGACCACGTCGTCAGTCATCAACATCACTTCGGTAAAATCATCTGACCTCGCCGTCAGTCCTCGACATCAAGCTGGTAAAATCATCTGACCTCACCATCAGTCATCGACATCATGTCGGTAAAATCATCTGACCTCACCGTCAGTCCTTGACATCATATCGGTAAAAACATCTGACCTCGCGGTCAGTCATCGGCATCATGTGAAAGCATCAAACCCCGCCGTCAGTCATTGACACTCAGTCGGTAAAAACATCTGACCTCGCTGTCAGTCATCAACATCACGTCGGTAAAATCATTTGACCTCACCGTCAGTCCTCGACATCAAGTCGGTAAAAACATCTGAATTCGCTGTTAGTCATCGACATTCAGTCGGTAAAATCATCTGACCTCGCCGTCAGTCCTCGATATCTAGTTGGTAAAAACATCTGACTTTACCGTCAGTCATCGACATCCAGCCGGTAAAAACATCTGACCTCGCCAACAGTCTTTATAATCAAGTAAAAACATCTGACCTCGCCGGCAGTCATCGACATCAAGTGAAAGCATCCGACCTCGCCGTCAATCATCGACATCACATCTGTAAAATCATCTGACCTCGTCGTCAATCCTCGAAATCACGTCGGTAAAATCATATGATCTCATCGTCAGTCCTCGACATCAAGTCGGTAAAAACATCTGACCTCGTCGTCAATCTTCAATATCAAGTAAAAACATCTGACCTCGTCGTCAGTCATCGACATCACGTCGGTAAAATCATCTGACCTCGCCATCAGTCCTAGTAATCAAGTCGATAAAAACGTCTGACCTCGTCGTCAGTCATCAACATCACGTAAAAACAACTGACCTCGCCGCCAGTCATCGATATCCAGTCGGTAAAAACATCTGACCTCACTGTCAGTCATCAACATCACGTCGGCAAAAGCATTTGACCTCGTCGTCCGTCATCGACATTAAGTCGGTAAAAAGATCTGACCTCGCCCTCAGTCCTCGACATCACGTGAAAGCATTTGACCTCGCCGTCAGTCATCTACACTCAGTCGGTAAAAACATCTGACCTTGCTGTCAGTCTTCAATCATGAAGTAAAATCATCTGACCTCGCCGTCAGTCATCAATATCCAGTCGGTAAAAACATCTGACCTCCCCGTCAGTCATCAACATCACGTTGGTAAAAGCATTTGACCTCGTCGTCAGCCCTCGACATCAAGTCGGTTAAAACATCTGACCTCACAGTCAGTCATCGACATCATATCGGTAAAATCATTTGACCTCGCCGTCAGTCCTCGACATCAGGTCAGTTATAGCATCTGACCTCGTCGTCAGTCATCGACATCACGTGAAAGTATCTGACCTCGCCGCCAGTCATCGACATCCAGTCGGTAAAACCATCTGAGTTCGCCGTCAGTCATCTACATCACGTCGATAAAATCATCTGACCTCGCCGTCATTCCTCGACATCAAGTCGATAAAAACATCTGACCTCGCTGTCATTCATCGACATCACGTGAAAGTGTCTGACCTCGCCGTCAGTCATCGACACTCAGTTGGTAAAATCATCTGACCTCACCGTCAGTCTTTAATTATCAAGTAAAATCATCTGACCTCGCCGTCAGTCATCAACATCACGTCGGTAAAATCATCTGACCTCGTTGTCAGTCATAGACATCAAGTTGGTAAAAACTTTTGACCTCGCCGTTAGTCATCGACATCATTTCGGTAAAATCATCTGACCTCGCTGTCAGTCCTCAACATCACGTCGGTAAAATCATCTGACCTCGCCATCAGTCCTCGACATCAAGTCGGTAAAAACATCTGACCTCGTCGTCAGTCTTCAATATCAAGTAAAAACATATGTCCTTGCTGTCAGTCATCGACATCCAGCCGGTAAAAACATCTGACCTCGCCGTCAGTCTTCAACATCATTTCGGTAAAAATATCTGAACTCGCCGTCAGTCTTAAATAACAAGTAAAAACATCTGACCTCGCTGTCAGTTATCGACATCCAGTCGGTAAAAACATCTGACCTCGCTGTCAGTTATCTACATCCAGTCGGTAAAAACATCTGACCTCACTGTCAGTCATCAACCTCACGTCGGTAAAATAATCTGACCTCGCCGTCAGTCCATGACATCATGTCGGTAAAAACATCTGACCTCGCCGTCAGTCATCAACATCACGAAAAAAATATGACCTCGCCATAAGTCATTGACATCCAGTCGTTAAAAACATCTGACCTCACCGTCAGTCATCAACATCACGTTGGTAAAAGCATTTGACCTCGTCGTCAGTCATCAACATCAAGTCGGTAAAAACATCTGACCTCACCGTCAGTCATCGACATCACATCAGTAAAATCATCTAACCTCGCCGTCAGTCCTCGACATCAGGTCGGTTAAAGCATCTGACCTCGTCGTCAGTCATCGAGATCACGTGAAAGTATCTGACCTCGCTGTCAGTCATCGACATCCAGTCGGTAAAAACATTTGACTTCGCCATCAGTCATCTACATCACGTCAGTAAAATCATCTGACCTCACTGTCATTCCTCGACATCAAGTCGATAAAAACATCTGACCTCGCCATCATTCATCGACATCACGTGAAAGCATCTGACCTCGCCGTCAGTCATCGACACTCAGTTGGTAAAAACATCTGACCTCGCCGTCAGTCTTCAATTATCAAGTAAAATCATCTGACCTCGCCGTCAGTCATCAACATCATGTCGGTAAAAGAATCTGACCTCGTTGTCAATCATAGACATCAAGTTATTAAAAACATCTGTCCTCGCCGTTAGTCATCAACATCACGTCAGTAAAATCATCTAAACTCGCCGTCATTCCTCGAAATCAAGTCGGTAAAATCATCTGGCCTCGCCGTCAGTCTTCAATATCAATTAAAAACATCTGACCTCGCCATCAGTCATCGACATCCAGCCAGTAAAAACATCAGACCTCGCTGTCAGTCATCGACATCACATCGGTAAAATCATTTGACCTTGCTGTCATTCCTCGACATCAAGTCGGTAAAAACATCTGACCTCGCCGTCAGTCATCAACATCACGTAAAAACATCTGACCTCACTGTTAGTCATCGATATCACATCGGTTAAATCATCTGACCTCGCCGTCAATCCTCGACATCAAGTCGGTTAAAACATCTGACCTCGCCGTCAGTCATCTACATCACGTGAGAGTATTTGACCTCGCAGCCAGTCATCGACATCCAGTCGGTAAAAACATCTGACTTCGCCGTCAGTCATGAACATCACGTCGGTAAAATCATCTGACCTCGCGTCATTCCTCGACATCAAGTCGATAAAAACATCTGACTTCTCTGTCATTCATCGACATCACGTGTAAGCTTCTGACCTCCCCGTCAGTCATCGACATCACGTCAGTAAAATCATCTGACCTCGCCATTAATCCTCGACATCAAGTCAGTAAAATCATCTGGCCTCGCCGTCAATATTCAATATCATTTAAAAACATCTTACCTCGCCGTCAGTCATCGACATCCAGCTGGTAAAAACATCTGACCTGGCTGTCAGTCATCGACATCACGTCCGTAAAAGCATCTGACCTAGCCGTCAGTCCTCGACATCAAGTCGGTAAAAACATCTGACCTCGCCGTCAGTCCTCAACATAACATAAAAACATCTGACCTCGCCGTCATTCTTCGACATCCAGTCGGTAAAAACATCTGACCTCACCGTCAGTCATCAACATCACGTTGGTAAAAGCATCTGACCTCGTTGTCAAACATCAACATCAAGTCGGTAAAAACATCTGACCTCACCGTCTGTCCTCGATGTCAAGTCGGTTAAAACATCTGACCTCGCCATCAGTCATCGACATCACGTGAAAGTATCTGACCTCGCTGCCAGTCATTGACATCAATTCGGTAAAAACATCTGACTTCGCCGTCAGTCATCAACATCACGTCGGTAAAATCATCTGACCTCGTCGTCATTCCTCGACATCAAGTCGGTAAAAATATATAACCTCGCCGTCATTCATCGACATCACGTGAAAGCATCTGACCTCGCCGTCAGTCTTCAATTATCAAGTAAAATCATCTGACCTCGCTGTCAGTCATCAACATCATGACGGTAAAAGAATCTGACCTCGTTGTCAGTCATCGACATCACGTCGGTAGAATCATCTGACCTCGTCATAAGTCCTCGACATCACGTTGGTAAAATCATCTAACCACGCCGTCAGTCCTCGACTTCAATATCAATTAAAAATATCTGGCCTCGCCGTCAGTCTTCAATATCAATTAAAAACATCTGACCTCGCCGTCAGTCATCGACATCCAGCCGGTAAAAACATCTGACCTCGCTGTCAGTCATCGACATCACGTCCGTAAAATCATCTGACCTCGCCGTCAGTCCTCGACATCAAGTCAGTAAAAACAAATGACCTCGCCGTCAGTCATCAACATAACGTAAAAACATCTGACCTCGTTGTCATTCTTCGATATCCAGTCGGTAAAAACATCTGGCCTCACCGTCAGTCATCAACATCACGTTGGTAAAAGCATCTGACCTCGTTGTCAGTCATCAACATCAAGTCGGTAAAAACATCTGACCTCGTCGTTTGTCCTCGATGTCAAGTCGGTTAAAACATCTGACCTCGCCATCAATCATCGACATCACGTGAAAGTCTTCAATTATCAAGTAAAATCATATGACCTCGCCGTCAGTCATCAATATCCAATCGGTAAAAACATCTGATCTCGCCGTCAGTCATCGACATCACGTCGGTAAAATCATCTGACCTCGCCGTCAGTCCTTGACATCAAGCCAGTAAAAACATTTAAACTCGCCGTCAATCTTTAATATCAAGTAAAAACATCTGACCTAGCCGTCAGTCATCGTCATCCAGTCGGTAAAAACAGCTGACCTCGCCGTCAGTCATCAATATCACGTAAAAATATATGACCTCGCCGTCAGTCATCGACATCCAGTCGGTAAAAAGATCTGACCTCGCTGTCAATCATCAAAATCACGTCGGTAAAAACATCTGACCTCGTCGTTAGTTATCGACATCAAGTCGGTAAAAACATCTGACCTCGCCGTCAATCAAGGACATCACATCGGTAAAATCACCTGACCTAGTTGTCAGTCCTCGGCATCAAGTCGGTAAGAGCATCTGACCTCGCTGTCAGTCATCGACATCCAGTCAGTAAAAACATATGACCTCGCCGTCATTCATTAACATCACGTCGTAAAAATCATCTGACCTCGCCGTCAGTCCTTGACATCAAGTCGGTAAAATCATCTGACCTCGCCGTCAGTCATCGACATCACGTGAAAGCATCTGACCTCGCCGTCATTCATCAACACTCAGTCGGTAAAAACATCTGACCTCGCCGTCAATCATAAACATCACATCAGTAAAATCATCTTACCTCACCGTCAGTCCTCGACATCATGTCGGTAAAAACATCTGACCTCGCTGTCAGTCATCGACATCACGTGAAAGCAGCAGAACTCCCCGTCAGTCATCGACACTCAGTCGGTAAAAACATCTGACCTCGCCAACAGTCTTCAATTATCAAGTAAAATCATTTGACCTCGCAGTTAGCCATTTATATCCAGTCGGTAAAAACATCTGACCTCGCAGTCAGTCTTTAACATCACGTCGGTAAAAGAATCTGACCTCGTTGTCAGTCATAGACATCAAGTTATTAAAAACATTTGTCCTCGCCGTTAGTCATCAACATCACGTCAGTAAAATCATCTAAACTCGCCGTCATTCCTCGAAATCAAGTCGGTAAAATCATCTGGCCTCGCCGTCAGTCTTCAATATCAATTAAAAACATCTGACTCGCCATCAGTCATCGACATCCAGCCAGTAAAAACATCTGACCTCGCTGTCAGTCATCGACATCACATCGGTAAAATCATCTGACCTCGCCGTCATTCCTCGACATCAAGTCGGTAAAAACATCTGACCTCGCCGTCAGTCATCAACATCACGTAAAAACATCTGACCTCACTATCAATCATCGATATCACATCGGTTAAATCATCTGACCTCGCCGTCAGTCATCTACATCACGTGAGAGTATTTGACCTCGCAGCCAGTCATCGACATCCAGTCGGTAAAAACATCTGACTTCACCGTCAGTCATGAACATCACGTCGGTAAAATCATCTGACCTCGCGTCATTCCTCGACATCAAGTCGATAAAAACATCTGACTTCTCTGTCATTCATCGACATCACGTGTAAGCTTCTGACCTCCCCTTCAGTCATCGACATCACGTCAGTAAAATCATCTGACCTCGCCATTAATCCTCGACATCAAGTCAGTAAAATCATCTGGCCTCGCCGTCAATATTCAATATCATTTAAAAACATCTTACCTCGCCGTCAGTCATCGACATCCAGCTGGTAAAAACATCTGACCTGGCTGTCAGTCATCGACATCACGTCCGTAAAAGCATCTGACCTCGCCGTCAGTCCTCGATATCAAGTCGGTAAAAACATCTGACCTCGCCGTCAGTCATCAACATAACGTAAAAACATATGACCTCGCCGTCATTCTTCGACATCCAGTCGGTAAAAACATCTGACCTCACCGTCAGTCATCAACATCACGTTGGTAAAAGCATCTGACCTCGTTGTCAATCATCAACATCAAGTCGGTAAAAACATATGACCTCACCGTCTGTCCTCGATGTCAAGTCGGTTAAAACATCTGACCTCGCCATCAGTCATCGACATCACGTGAAAGTATCTGACCTCGTCGCCAGTCATTGACATCAAGTCGGTAAAAACATCTGACTTCGCTGTCAGTCATTAACATCACGTCGGTAAAATCATCTGACCTCGCCGTCATTCCTTGACATCATGTCGGTAAAAATATATAACCTCGCCGTCATTCATCGACATCACGTGAAAGCATCTGACCTCGCCGTCAGTCTTCAATTATCAAGTAAAATCATCTGACCTCGCTGTCAGTCATCAACATCACGACGGTTAAAGAATCTGACCTCGTTGTCAGTCATCGACATCAAGTTAGTAAAAACATTTGACCTCGCCGTCAGTCATCGACCTCACGTCGGTAGAATCATCTGACCTCGCCATAAGTCCTCGACATCACGTTGGTAAAATCATCTAACCATGCCGTCAGTCCTCGACTTCAATATCAATTAAAAATATCTGGCCTCGCCGTCAGTCTTCAATATCAATTAAAAACATCTGACCTCGCCGTCAGTCATCGACATCCAGCCGGTAAAAACATCTGACCTCGCTGTCAGTCATCGACATCACGTCCGTAAAATCATCTGACCTCGCCGTCAGTCCTCGACATCAAGTCGGTAAAAACAAATGACCTCGCCGTCAGTCATCAACATAACGTAAAAACATCTGACCTCGCCGTCATTCTTCGACATCCAGTCGGTAAAAACATCTGACCTCACCGTCAGTCATCAACATCACGTTGGTAAAAGCATCTGACCTCGTTGTCAGTCATCAACATCAAGTCGGTAAAAACATCTGACCTCACCATTTGTCCTCGACGTCAAGTCGGTTAAAACATCTGACCTCGCCATCAGTCATCGACATCACGTGAAAGTCTTCAATTATCAAGTAAAATCATATGACCTCGCCTTCAGTCATCAATATCCAATCGGTAAAAACATCTGATCTCGCCGTCAGTCATCGACATCACGTCGTTAAATTCATCTGACCTCGCCGTCAGTCCTTGACATCAAGCCAGTAAAACCATTTAAACTCGCCGTCAATCTTTAATATCAAGTAAAAACATCTGACATAGCCGTCAGTCATCGTCATCCAGTCGGTAAAAACAGCTGACCTCGCCGTCAGTCATCAATATCACGTAAAAATATATGACCTCGCCGTCAGTCATCGACATCCAGTCGGTAAAAACATCTGACCTCGCTGTCAATCATCAAAATCACGTCGGTAAAAACATTTGACCTCGTCGTTAGTTATCGACATCAAGTCGGTAAAAACATCTGACCTCGCCGTCAATCAAGGACATCACATCGGTAAAATCACCTGACCTAGTTGTCAGTCCTCGACATCAAGTCGGTAAGAGCATCTGACCTCGCTGTCAGTCATCGACATCCAGTCAGTAAAAACATATGACCTCGCCGTCATTCATTAACATCACGTCGTAAAAATCATCTGACCTCGCCGTCAGTCCTTGACATCAAGTCGGTAAAATCATCTGACCTCGCCGTCAGTCATCGACATCACGTGAAAGCATCTGACCTCGCCGTCATTCATCAACACTCAGTCGGTAAAAACATCTGACCTCGCCGTCAATTATAAACATCACATCGGTAAAATCATCTTACCTCACCGTCAGTCCTCGACATAATGTCGGTAAAAACATCTGACCTCGCTGTCAGTCATCGACATCACGTGAAAGCAGCAGAACTCCCCGTCAGTCATCGACACTCAGTCGGTAAAAACATCTGACCTCGCCAACAGTCTTCAATTATCAAGTAAAATCATTTGACCTCGCAGTTAGCCATTTATATCCAGTCGGTAAAAACATCTGACCTCGCAGTCAGTCTTTAACATCACGTCGGTAAAAGAATCTGACCTCGTTGTCAGTCATAGACATCAAGTTATTAAAAACATTTGTCCTCGCCGTTAGTCATCAACATCACGTCAGTAAAATCATCTAAACTCGCCGTCATTCCTCGAAATCAAATCGGTAAAATCATCTGGCCTCGCCGTCAGTCTTCAATATTAATTAAAAACATCTGACCTTGCCATCAGTCATCGACATCCAGCCAGTAAAAACATCTGACCTCGCTGTCAGTCATCGACATCACATCGGTAAAATCATCTGACCTCGCCGTCATTCCTCGACATCAAGTCGGTAAAAACATCTGACCTCGCCGTCAGTCATCAACATCACGTAAAAACATCTGACCTCACTATCAATCATCGATATCACATCGGTTAAATCATCTGACCTCGCCGTCAGTCCTCGACATCAAGTCGGTTAAAACATCTGACCTCGCCGCCAGTCATCTACATCACGTGAGAGTATTTGACCTCGCAGCCAGTCATCGATATCCAGTCGGTAAAAACATCTGACTTCACCGTCAGTCATGAACATCACGTCGGTAAAATCATCTGACCTCGCGTCATTCCTCGACATCAAGTCGATAAAAACATCTGACTTCTCTGTCATTCATCGACATCACATGTAAGCTTCTGACCTCCCCTTCAGTCATCGACATCACGTCAGTAAAATCATCTGACCTCGCCATTAATCCTCGACATCAAGTCAGTAAAATCATCTGGCCTCGCCGTCAATATTCAATATCATTTAAAAACATCTTACCTCGCCGTCAGTCATCGACATCCAGCTGGTAAAAACATCTGACCTGGCTGTCAGTCATCGATATCACGTCCGTAAAAGCATCTGACCTCGCCGTCAGTCCTCGACATCAAGTCGGTAAAAACATCTGACCTCGCCGTCAGTCATCAACATAACGTAAAAACATATGACCTCGCCGTCATTCTTCGACATCCAGTCGGTAAAAACATCTGACCTCACCGTCAGTCATCAACATCACGTTGGTAAAAGCATCAGACCTCGTTGTCAATCATCAACATCAAGTCGGTAAAAACATATGACCTCACCGTCTGTCCTCGATGTCAAGTCGGTTAAAACATCTGACCTCGCCATCAGTCATCGACATCACGTGAAAGTATCTGACCTTGTCGCCAGTCATTGACATCAAGTCGGTAAAAACATCTGACTTCGCTGTCAGTCATCAACATCACGTCGGTAAAATCATCTGACCTCGCCGTCATTCCTCGACATCAAGTCGGTAAAAATATATAACCTCGCCATCATTCATCGACATCACGTGAAAGCATCTGACCTCGCCGTTAGTCTTCAATTATCAAGTAAAATCATCTGACCTCGCTGTCAGTCATCAACATCACGACGGTTAAAGAATCTGACCTCGTTGTCAGTCATCGACATCAAGTTAGTAAAAACATTTGACCTCGCCGTCAGTCATCGACCTCACGTCGGTAGAATCATCTGACCTCTCCATAAGTCCTCGACATCACGTTGGTAAAATCATCTAACCATGCCGTCAGTCCTCGACTTCAATATCAATTAAAAATATCTGGCCTCGCCGTCAGTCTTCAATATCAATTAAAAACATTTGACCTCGCCTTCAGTCATCGACATCCAGCCGGTAAAAACATCTGACCTCGCTGTCAGTCATCGACATCACGTCCGTAAAATCATCTGTCCTCGCCGTCAGTCCTCGACATCAAGTCGGTAAAAACAAATGACCTCGCCGTCAGTCATCAACATAACGTAAAAACATCTGACCTCGCCGTCATTCTTCGACATCCAGTCGGTAAAAACATCTGACCTCACCGTCAGTCATCAACATCACGTTGGTAAAAGCATCTGACCTCGTTGTCAGTCATCAACATCAAGTCGGTAAAAACATCTGACCTCACCATTTGTCCTCGACATCAAGTCGGTTAAAACATCTGACCTCGCCATCAGTCATCGACATCACGTGAAAGTCTTCAATTATCAAGTAAAATCATATGACCTCGCCGTCAGTCATCAATATCCAATCGGTAAAAACATCTGATCTCGCCGTCAGTCATCGACATCACGTCGGTAAAATCATCTGACCTCGCCGTCAGTCCTTGACATCAAGCCAGTAAAACCATTTAAACTCGCCGTCAATCTTTAATATCAAGTAAAAACATCTGACCTAGCCGTCAGTCATCGTCATCCAGTCGGTAAAAACAGCTGACCTCGCCGTCAGTCATCAATATCACGTAAAAATATATGACCTCGCCGTCAGTCATCGACATCCAGTCGGTAAAAACATCTGACCTCGCTGTCAATCATCAAAATCACGTCGGTAAAAACATCTGACCTCGTCGTTAGTTATCGACATCAAGTCGGTAAAAACATCTGACCTCGCCGTCAATCAAGGACATCACATCGGTAAAATCACCTGACCTAGTTGTCAGTCCTCGACATCAAGTCGGTAAGAGCATCTGACCTCGCTGTCAGTCATCGACATCCAGTCAGTAAAAACATATGACCTCGCCGTCATTCATTAACATCACGTCGTAAAAATCATCTGACCTCGCCGTCAGTCCTTGACATCAAGTCGGTAAAATCATCTGACCTCGCCGTCAGTCATCGACATCACGTGAAAGCATCTGACCTCACCGTCATTCATCAACACTCAGTCGGTAAAAACATCTGACCTCGCCGTCAATCATAAACATCACGTCGGTAAAATCATCTTACCTCACCGTCAGTCCTCGACATCATGTCGGTAAAAACATCTGACCTCGCTGTCAGTCATCGACATCACGTGAAAGCAGCAGAACTCCCTATCAGTCATCGACACTCAGTCGGTAAAAACATCTGACCTCGCCAACAGTCTTCAATTATCAAGTAAAATCATTTGACCTCGCAGTTAGCCATTTATATCCAGTCGGTAAAAACATCTGACCTCGCAGTCAGTCTTTAACATCACGTCGGTAAAAGAATCTGACCTCGTTGTCAGTCATAGACATCAAGTTATTAAAAACATTTGTCCTCGCCGTTAGTCATTAAAATCACGTCAGTAAAATCATCTAAACTCGCCGTCATTCCTCGAAATCAAGTCGGTAAAATCATCTGGCCTCGCCGTCAGTCTTCAATATCAATTAAAAACATCTGACCTCACCATCTGTCATCGACATCCAGCCAGTAAAAACATCTGACCTCGCTGTCAGTCATCGACATCACATCGGTAAAATCATCTGACCTCGCCGTCATTCCTCGACATCAAGTCAGTAAAAACATCTGACCTCGCCGTCAGTCATCAACATCACGTAAAAACATCTAACCTCACTATCAATCATCGATATCACATCGGTTAAATCATCTGACCTCGCCGTCAGTCCTCGATATCAAGTCGGTTAAAACATCTGACCTCGCCGTCAGTCATCTACATCACGTGAGAGTATTTGACCTCGCAGCCAGTCATCGACATCCAGTCGGTAAAAACATCTGACTTCGCCGTCAGTCATGAACATCACGTCGGTAAAATCATCTGACCTCGCGTCATTCCTCGACATCAAGTCAATAAAAACATCTGACTTCTCTATCATTCATCGACATCACGTGTAAGCTTCTGACCTCCCCTTCAGTCATCGACATCACGTCAGTAAAATCATCTGACCTCGCCATTAATCCTCGACATCAAGTCAGTAAAATCATCTGGCCTCGCCGTCAATATTCAATATCATTTAAAAACATCTTACCTCGCCGTCAGTCATCGACATCCAGCTGGTAAAAACATCTGACCTGGCTGTCAGTCATCGACATCACGTCCGTAAAAGCATCTGACCTCACCGTCAGTCCTCGACATCAAGTCGGTAAAAACATCTGACCTCGCCGTCAGTCATCAACATAACGTAAAAACATATGACCTCGCCGTCATTCTTCGACATCGAGTCGGTAAAAACATCTGACCTCACCGTCAGTCATCAACATCACGTTGGTAAAAGCATCTGACCTCGTTGTCAATCATCAACATCAAGTCGGTAAAAACATATGAACTCACCGTCTGTCCTCGACGTCAAGTCGGTTAAAACATCTGACCTCGCCATCAGTCATCGACATCACGTGAAAGTATCTGACCTCGTCGCCAGTCATTGACATCAAGTCGGTAAAAACATCTGACTTCGCTGTCAGTCATCAACATCACGTCGGTAAAATCATCTGACCTCGCCGTCATTCCTCGACATCAAGTCGGTAAAAATATATAACCTCGCCGTCATTCATCGACATCACGTGAAAGCATCTGACCTCGCCGTCAGTCTTCAATTATCAAGTAAAATCATCTGACCTCGCTGTCAGTCATCAACATCACGACGGTTAAAGAATCTGACCTCGTTGTCAGTCATCGACATCAAGTTAGTAAAAACATTTGACCTCGCCGTCAGTCATCGACCTCACGTCGGTAGAATCATCTGACCTCGCCATAAGTCCTCGACATCACGTTGGTAAAATCATCTAACCATGCCGTCAGTCCTCGACTTCAATATCAATTAAAAATATCTGGCCTCGCCGTCAGTCTTCAATATCAATTAAAAACATCTGACCTCGCCGTCAGTCATCGACATCCAGCCGGTAAAAACATCTGACCTCGCTGTCAGTCATCGACATCACGTCCGTAAAATCATCTGACCTCGCCGTCAGTCCTCGACATCAAGTCGGTAAAAACAAATGACCTCGCCGTCAGTCATCAACATAATGTAAAAACATCTGACCTCGCCGTCATTCTTCGACATCCAGTCGGTAAAAACAGCTGACCTCACCGTCAGTCATCAACATCACGTTGGTAAAAGCATCTGACCTCGTTGTCAGTCATCAACATCAAGTCGGTAAAAACATCTGACCTCACCATTTGTCCTCGACGTCAAGTCGGTTAAAACATCTGACCTAGCCGTCAGTCATCGTCATCCAGTCGGTAAAAACAGCTGACCTCGCCTTCAGTCATCAATATCACGTAAAAATATAAGACCTCGCCGTCAGTCATCGACATCTAGTCGGTAAAAACATCTGACCTCGCTGTCAATCATCAAAATCACGTCGGTAAAAACATCTGACCTCATCGTTAGTTATCGACATCAAGTCGGTAAAAACATCTGACCTCGCTGTCAATCAAAGACATCACATCGGTAAAATCACCTGACCTAGTTGTCAGTCCTCGACATCAAGTCGGTAAGAGCATCTGACTTCGCTGTCAGTCATCGACATCCAGTCGGTAAAAACATATGACCTCGCCGTCATTCATTAACATCACGTCGTAAAAATCATCTGACCTCGCCGTCAGTCCTTGACATCAAGTCGGCAAAATCATCTGACCTCGCCGTCAGTCATCGACATCACGTGAAAGCATCTGACCTCGCCGTCATTCATCAACACTCAGTCGGTAATAACATCTGACCTCGCCGTCAATCATAAACATCACGTCGGTAAAATCATCTTACCTCACTGTCAGTCCTCGACATCATGTCGGTAAAAACATCTGACCTCGCTGTCAGTCATCGACATCATGTGAAAGCAGCAGAACTCGCCGTCAGTCATCGACACTCAGTCGGTAAAAACATCTGACCTCGCCAACAGTCTTCAATTATCAAGTAAAATCATTTGACCTCGCAGTTAGTCATTTATATCCAGTCGGTAAAAACATCTGACCTCGCAGTCAGTCATTAACATCATGTCGGTAAAACCAACTGACCTCGCCGTCAGTCCTCGACATCAAGTCGGTAAAAACATTTGAACTCTCCGTCAGTATTTAATATCAAGTAAAAACATCTGACCTTGCTGTCAGTCATCGACATCCAGCCGATAAAAACATCTAACCTCGCCGTCATACATGGACATCACGTCGGTAAAATCATGTGACCTCGCCGTCAGTCCCCGACATCAAGTCGGTAAATACATCTGACCTCGCCCTCAGTCATCAACATCACGTTGATAAAATCATCTGACCTCGCCGTCAGTTCTTGACATCAAGTCGGTAAAAACATCTAACCTCTCCGTCAGTCATCAACATCATGTCGGTAAAAGAATCTGAACTCGTTGCCAGTCATCGACATTAAGTCAATAAAAACATCTGACCTCGCCGTCAATCATCGACATCACGTCAGTAAAATAATCTGACCTCGTTGTCAGTCCTCTACATCACGTTGGTAAAATCATCTGACCACGCCGTCAGTCCTCGACATCAAGTAGGTAAAAACATCTGGCCTCGCCGTCAGTCTTCAATATCAATTAAAAACATCTGACCTCGTCGTCAGTCATCGACATCACGTCGGTAAAACCATCTGACCTTGCTGTCAGTCCTCGACATCAAGTCGGTAAAAACATCTGACCTTGCCGTCAGTCATCAACATCATGTAAAAACATCTAACCTCGCCGACATTCATCAACATCACGTCAGTAAAAGCATCTGACCTCGTCGTCAGTCATTGACATCAAGTCGGTAAAAAATTCTGACCTCGCCGTCAGTCATCCATATCCAGTCGGTAAAAACATCTGACCTCGCTGTCAGTCATCAACATCACATCGATAAAATAATCTGACTTCGCCGTCAGTCCTCGATATCAAGTCGGTAAATCATCTGACCTCGCCGTCAGTCATCGACGTCACGTGAAAGGATCTGACCTCGCCTTCATTCATCGACACTCAGTCGGTAAAAACATATGACCTCGCTGTCAGTCATCAACATCACATCGGTAAAGTCATCTGACCTAGCCGTCAGTCCTCGACATCAAGTCGATAAGAACATCTGACCTCGCCGTCAGTCATCGACATCACGTGAAAGTATCTGACCTTGCCACCAATCATCGACATCCATTCGGTAAAAACATCTGACCTCGTCGTCATTCACAACATCACGTCGGTAAAATCATCTGTCCTCGCTGTCAGTCCCTGACATCAAGTCGGTAAAATCATCTGACCTCGCCGTCAGTCATCGACATCACGTGAAAGCATCTGACCTCGCCGTCATTCATCGACACTCAGTCGGTAAAAACATCTGACCTCGCCGTCAGTCATCAACATCACGTTGGTAATATCATCTTACCTCGACGTCAGTCCTCGACATCATGTCGGTAAAAACATCTGACCTCGCTGTCAGTCATCGACATCACGTGAAAGCAGCAGAACTCGCCGTCAGTCATTGACACTCAGTCGGTAAAAACATCTGACCTCGCCAACAGTCTTCAATTATCAAGTAAAATCATCTGACCTCGGCGTCAGTCATCAATATCTAGTCGGTAAAAACAGCTGACCTCGCAGTCAGTCATTAACATCACGTTGGTAAAATCATCTGACCTCGCCGTCAGTCCTCGACATCATGTCGGTAAAAACATTTGAACTCTCCGTCAGTCTTTAATACCAAGTAAAAACATCTGACCTCGCTGTCAGTCATCGACATCCAGTCGATAAAAACATCTAACCTCACCGTCATACATGGACATCACGTCGGTAAAATCATCTGACCTCGCCATCAGTCCCCGACATCAAGTCGGTAAAAACATCTGACCTCGCTCTCAGTCATCAACATCACGTCGATAAAATCATCTGACCTCGCCGTCAGTTCTCGACATCAAGTCGGTAAAAACATCTGACCTCGCCGTCAGTCATCAACATCACGTCGGTAAAAGAATCTTACCTTGTTGTCAGTCATCGACATCAAGTCAGTAAAAACATTTGACCTCCCCGTCAATCATCGACATCACGTCGGTAAAATCATCTGACCTAGCTGTCAGTCATCGACATGATGTCGGTAAAATCATCTGACCACGCTGTCAGTCATCGACATCACGTCGGTAAAAACATATGACCTCGCCGTCAGTCATCGACATCATGTCGGTAAAATCATCTGACCTCGTTGTCTGTCCTCGACATCAAGTTGGTAAAAACATCTGACCTCGCCATCATTCATCAACATCACGTAAAAACATCTGACCTCGCCGTCACTCTTCGACATCCTGTCGGTAACAACATTTAACCTCGCCGACAGTCATCAACATCACGTCAGTAAAATCATCTGATCTCATCGTCAGTCATTGACACTCAGTCGGTAAAAACATCTGACCTCGCTGTCAGTCATCGACATCACCTCGGTAAAATCATCTAGCTTCGGCGTCAGTCCTCGACATCAAGTCGGTAAAAACATATGACCTCGCCGTCAGTCAACAACATCACATCGGTAATATCATCTGACCTATCCGTCAGTCCTCGACATGAGGTCGGTAAGAACATATGACCTCGCCGTCAATCATCGATACCACGTGAAAGTATCTGACCTCGCCGCCAGTCGTCGACATCCAGTTTGTAAAAACATCTTACCTCACTGTCAGTCATCAACATCACATTGATAAAATCATTTGACCTCGCCATCAGTCCTCGACATCATGTCGGCAAAAACATCTGACCTCGCTGTCAGTCATCGACATCACGTGAAAGTAGCAGAACTCGCCGTCAGTCATCGACACTCAGTCGGTAAAAACATCTGACCTCGCCGACATTCTTCAATTATCAAGTAAAATCATCTGACCTTGCCGTCAGTCATCAATATCCAGTCGGTAATAACATCTGACCTCACATTCAGTCATTAACATCACGTTGGTAAAATCATCTGACCTCGCCGTCAGTCATCAACATCACATCGATAAAATCATCTGACCTTGCCATCAGTTCTCGACATCAAGTCGGTAAAAACATCTGACCTCGCCGTCATTCATCAGCATCATGTGAAAGCATCTGACCTCGTCCTCAGTCATCGACACTCAGTCGGTAAAAAAATCCGACCTCGCCGTCAGTCTTCAATTATCAAGTAAAATCATCTGATCTCACCGTCAGCCATCAACATCACGTCGGTAAAACAATTTGACCTCGTTGTCAGTCATCGACATCAAGTAAATAAAAACATCTGACCTCGCCGTCAGTCATCGACATCACGTCGGTAAAAGCATCTGACCTCGCCGACAGTCATCAACATCCTGTCAGTAAAAGCATCTGATCTCGTCGTCAGTCATTGACACTCAATCGGTAAAAACATCTGACCTCGCTGTCAGTCATCGACATCACCTCGGTAAAATCATCTGGCTTCGGCGTCAGTCCTCGACATCAAGTCGGTAAAAACATATGACCTCGCCGTCAGTCAATGACATCACATCGGTAAAATCATCTGACATATCCGTCAGTCCTCGACATGAAGTCGATAAGAACATCTGACCTCCCTGTCAATCATCGATATCACGTGAAAGTATCTGACCTCGCCGCCAGTCGTCGACATCCAGTCGGTAAAAACATCTTACCTCACTGTTAGTCATCAACATCACGTCGATAAAATCATCTGACCTAGCCATCAGTCCTCGACATCATGTCGGCAAAAACATCTGACCTCGCTGTCAGTCATCGACATCACGTGAAAGTAGCAGAACTCGCCGTCAGTCATCGACACTCAGTCCGTAAAAACATCTGACCTCGCTGACATTCTTCAATTATCAAGTAAAATCATCTGACCTTGCCGTCAGTCATCAATATCCAGTCGGTAATAACATCTGACCTCACATTCAGTCATTAACATCACATTGGTAAAATCATCTGACCTCGCCGTCAGTCATCAACATCACATCGATAAAATCATCTGACCTCGCCATCAGTTCTCGACATCAAGTCGGTAAAAACGTCTGACCTCTCCGTCATTCATCAACATCATGTGAAAGCATCTGACCTCGTCGTCAGTCATCGATACTCAGTCGGTAAAAAAATCCGACCTCGCCGTCAGTCTTCAATTATCAAGTAAAATCATCTAATCTCACCGTCAGCCATCAACATCACGTCGGTAAAACAATTTGACCTCGTTGTCAGTCATCGACGTCAAGTCAGTAAAAACATCTGACCTCGCCGTCAGTCATCGACATCACGTCGGTAAAATCATCTGACCTCGCTGTCAGTCCTCGAAGTCACATCGGTAAAACCATCTGACCACGCCGTCTGTCCTCGACATCAAGACGGTAAAAACATCTAGCCTCGCCGTCAGTCTTCAATATCAATTAAAAACATCTAACCTCGCCGTCAGTCATCGACATCCAGCTGGTAAAAACATCTGACCTCGTCGTCAGTCATCAACATCACGTAAGTACTTCTGACCTCGCTGTCAGTCTTCGACATCCAGTCGGTAAAAACATCTGACCTCGCCGTCAGTCATCGACATCACATTGGTAAAATCATTTGACCTCGCCGTCAGTCCTCGACATCAGGTCGATTATAGCATCCGACCTCGCCGTCAGTCATCGACATCACGTGAAAGTATCTGACCTCGCCGCCAGTCATCGACATCCAGTCGGTAAAAACATCTGAATTCGCCGTCAGTCATCTACATCACGTCGGTAAAATCATCTGATCTCGCCGTCATTCCTCGACATCAAGTCGATAAAAACATCTGACCTCGCTGTCATTCATCGACAATACGGGAAGGGGTCTGACCTCGGAGTCAGTCATCGACACTCAGTTGGTAAAATCATCTAACCTCGCCGTCAGTTTTTAATTATCAAGTAAAATCATCTGACATCGCCGTCAGTCATCAACATCACGTTGGTAAAATCATCTGACCTCGTTGTCAGTCATAGACATCAAGTCGGTAAAAACTTCTGACCTCGCCGTTAGTCATCGACATCATGTCGGTAAAATCATCTGACCTCGTTGTCAGTCCTCGACATCACGTCGGTAAAATCATCTGACCTCGCCATCAGTCCTCGACATCAAGTCGGTAAAAACATCTGACCTCGTCGTCAGTCTTCAATATCAAGTAAAAACATCTGTCCTCGCTGTCAGTCATCGACATTCAGCCGGTAAAAACATCTGACCTTGCCGTCATTCATAAGCATCACCTAAAAACAACTGACCTCGCTGTCAGTCATCGACATCCAGTCGGTAAAAACATCTGACCTCGCCGTCAGTCTTCAACATCATGTCGGTAAAAATATCTGAACTCGCCGTCAGTCTTAAATATCAAGTAAAAACATCTGACCTCTCTATCAGTCATCGACATCCAGTCGGTAAAAACATCTGACCTCACTGTCAGTCATCGACATCACGTCGGTAAAATCATCTGACCTCGCCGTCAGTCCCCGACATCAAGTCGGTAAAAACATATGACCTCGCCGTTAGTCATTAACATCACGAAAAAAATATGACCTCGCCGTAAGTCATCGACATCCAGTCGTTAAAAACATCTGACCTCACCGTCAGTCATCAACATCACGTTGGTAAAAGCATTTGACCTCGTCATCAGTCATCAACATCAAGTCGGTAAAAACATCTGACCTCACCGTCAATCATCGACATCACATCGGTAAAATCATCTATCCTCGCCGTCAGTCCTCGACATCAGGTCGGTTAAAGCATCTGACTTCGCCGTCAGTCATCGACATCACGTGAAAGTATCTGACCTCGCTGCCAGTCATCGACATCCAGTCGGTAAAAACATCTAACTTCGCCGTCAGTCATCTACATCACGTCAGTAAAATCATCTGACAACACCGTCATTCCTCGAAATCAAGTCGATAAAAACATCTGACCTCGCCATCATTCATCGACATCATGTGAAAGCATCTGACCTCGCCGTCAGTCATCGACACTCAGTTGGTAAAAACATCTGACCTCGCCGTCAGTCTTCAATTATAAGGTAAAATAATCTAACCTCGCTGTCAGTCATCAACATCACGTCGGTAAAAGAATCTGACCTCGTTGTCAGTCATAGACATCAAGTTATTAAAAACATCTGTCCTCGCCGTTAGTCATCGACATCACGTCAGTAAAATCATCTAACCTCGCCGTCATTCCTCGACATCAAGTCGGTAAAATCATCTGGCCTCGGCGTCAGTCTTCAATATCAATTAAAAACATCTGACCTCGCCATCAGTCATCGACATCCAGCCAGTAAAAACATCTGACCTCGCTGTCAGTCATCGACATCACATCGGTAAAATCATCTGACCTCGCCGTAATTCCTCGACATCAAGTCGGTAAAAACATCTGACCTCGCCGTCAGTCATCAACATCACGTAAAAACATCTGACCTCACTGTCACTCATCGATATCACATCGGTTAAATCATCTGACCTCGCTGTCAGTCCTCGACATCAAGTCGATTAAAACATCTGACATCGCCGTCAGTCATCTACATCACGTGAGAGTATTTGACCTCGCATCCAGTCATCGACATCCAGTCGGTAAAAACATCTGACTTCGCCGTCAGTCATTTACATCACGTCGGTAAAATCATCTGACCTCGCGTCATTCCTCGACATCAAGTCGATAAAAATATCTGACTTCTCTGTCATTCATCGACATCACGTGTAAGCTTCTGACCTCCCCGTCAGTCATCGACATCACGTCAGTAAAATCATCTGACCTCGCCATTAATCCTCGACATCAAGTCAGTAAAATCATCTGGCCTCGCCGTCAATATTCAATATCATTTAAAAACATCTTACCTCGCCGTCAGTCATCGACATCCAGCTGGTAAAAACATCTGACCTGGCTGTCAGTCATCGACATCACGTCCGTAAAAGCATCTGACCTCGTCGTCAGTCCTCGACATCAAGTCGGTAAAAAAATTTGACCTCGCCGCCAGTCATCAACATAACCTAAAAACATCTGACCTCGCCGTCATTCTTCGGCATCCAGTCGGTAAAAACATCTGACCTCGCTGTCAGTCCTCGAAATCACGTCGGTAAAATCATCTGACCACGCCATCAGTCCTCGACATCAAGACGGTAAAAACATCTAGCCTCGCCGTCAGTCTTCAATATCAATTAAAAACATCTAACCTCGCCGTCAGTCATCGACATCCAGCTGGTAAAAACATCTGACCTCGTCGTCAGTCATCAACATCACGTAAGTACTTCTGACCTCGCTGTCAATCTTCGACATCCAGTCGGTAAAAACATCTGACCTCGCCGTCAGTCATCAACATCACGTTTGTAAAAGCATTTGACATCGTCGTCATCCCTCGACATCAAGTCGGTAAAAACATCTGACCTCGCCGTCAGTCATCGACATCACATTGGTAAAATTATTTGACCTCGCCGTCAGTCCTCGACATCAGGTCGATTATAGCATCTGACCTCGCCGTCAGTCATCGACATCACGTGAAAGTATCTGACCTCGCCGCCAGTCATCGACATCCAGTCGGTAAAAACATCTGAATTCGCCGTCAGTCATCTACATCACGTCGGTAAAATCATCTGCCCTCGCCGTCATTCCTCGACATTAAGTCGATAAAAACATCTAACCTCGCTGTCATTCATCGACAATACGGGAAGGGGTCTGACCTCGCCGTCAGTCATCGACACTCAGTTGGTAAAATCATCTAACCTCACCGTCAGTCTTTAATTATCAAGTAAAATCATCTGACATCACCGTCAGTCATCAACATCACGTTGGTAAAATCATCTGACCTCGTTGTCAGTCATAGACATCAAGTCGGTAAAAACTTCTGACCTCGCCGTTAGTCATCGACATCATGTCGGTAAAATCATCTGACCTCGCTGTCAGTCCTCGACATCACGTCGGTAAAATCATCTGACCTCGCCATCAGTCCTCGACATCAAGTCGGTAAAAACATCTGACCTCGTCGTCAATCTTCAATATCAAGTAAAAACATCTGTCCTCGCTGTCAGTCATCGACATTCAGCCGGTAAAAACATCTGAGCTCGCCGTCAGTCATAAACATCACCTAAAAACAACTGACCTCGCTGTCAGTCATCGACATCCAGTCGGTAAAAACATCTGTCCTCGCCGTCAGTCTTCAACATCATGTCGGTAAAAATATCTGAACTCGCCGTCAGTCTTAAATATCAAGTAAAAACATCTGACCTCGCTATCAGTCATCGACATCCAGTCGGTAAAAACATCTGACCTCACTGTCAGTCATCGACATCACGTCGGTAAAATCATCTGACCTCGCCGTCATTCCCCGACATCAAGTCGGTAAAAACATCTGACCTCGCCGTTAGTCATCAACATCACGAAAAAAATATGACCTCGCCGTAAGTCATCGACATCCAGTCGTTAAAAACATTTGACCTCACCGTCAGTCATCAACATCACGTTGGTAAAAGCATTTGACCTCGTCGTCAGTCATCAACATCAAGTCGGTAAAAACATCTGACCTCACCGTCAGTCATCGACATCACATCGGTAAAATCATCTATCCTCGCCGTCAGTCCTCGACATCAGGTCGGTTAAAGCATCTGACTTCGCCGTCAGTCATCGACATCACGTGAAAGTATCTGACCTCGCTGCCAGTCATCGACATCCAGTCGGTAAAAACATCTAACTTCGCCGTCAGTCATCTACATCACGTCAGTAAAATCATCTGATATCACCGCCATTCCTCGACATCAAGTCGATAAAAACATCTGACCTCGCCATCATTCATCGACATCACGTGAAAGCATCTGACCTCGCCGTCAGTCATCGACACTCAGTTGGTAAAAACATCTGACCTCGCCGTCAGTCTTCAATTATCAAGTAAAATCATCTAACCTCGCCGTCAGTCATCAACATCACGTCGGTAAAAGAATCTGACCTCGTTGTCAGTCATAGACATCAAGTTATTAAAAACATTTGTCCTCGTCGTTAGTCATCGACATCACGTCAGTAAAATCATCTAACCTCGCCGTCATTCCTCGACATCAAGTCGGTAAAATCATCTGGCCTCGCCGTCAGTCTTCAATATCAATTAAAAACATCTGACCCCGCCATCAGTCATCGACATCCAGCCAGTAAAAACATCTGACCTCGCTGTCAGTCATCGACATCACATCGGTAAAATCATCTGACCTCGCCGTCATTCCTCGACATCAAGTCGGTAAAAACATCTGACCTCGCCGTCAGTCATCAACATCACGTAAAAACATCTGACCTCACTGTCAGTCATCGATACCACATCGGTTAAATCATCTGACCTCGCCGTCAGTCCTCGACATCAAGTCGGTTAAAACATCTGACCTCGCCGTCAGTCATCTACATCACGTGAGAGTATTTGACCTCGCATCCAGTCATTGACATCCAGTCGGTAAAAACATCTGACTTCACCGTCAGTCATTAACATCACGTCGGTAAAATCATCTGACCTCGCGTCATTCCTCGACATCAAGTCGATAAAAATATCTGACTTCTCTGTCATTCATCGACATCACGTGTAAGCTTCTGACCTCCCCGTCAGTCATCGACATCACGTCAGTAAAATCATCTGACCTCGCCATTAATCCTCGACAT
This sequence comes from Lathyrus sativus, assembly GCA_963859935.3. Lineage (NCBI taxonomy): Eukaryota > Viridiplantae > Streptophyta > Magnoliopsida > Fabales > Fabaceae > Lathyrus > Lathyrus sativus. Next base: position 219,933 of record CAWUDS030001982.1, read on the forward strand.
CAAGTCAGTAAAATTATCTGGCCTCGCCGTCAATATTCAATATCATTTAAAAACATCTTACCTCGCCGTCAGTCATCGACATCCAGCTGGTAAAAACATCTGACCAGGCTGTCAGTCATCGACATCACGTCCAAAAAAGCATCTGACATCGCCGTCAGTCCTCACATCAAGTCGGTAAAAACATCTGACCTCGCCGTCAGTCATCAACATAACCTAAAAACATCTGACCTCGCCTTCATTCTTCGGCATCCAGTCGGTAAAAACATCTGACCTCACCGTCAGTCATCAACATCACGTTGGTAAAAACATCTGACCTCGTTGTCAATCATCAACATTAAGTCGGTAAAAACATCTGACCTCACCGTCTGTCCTCGACGTCAAGTCGGTTAAAACATCTGACCTCGCCATCAGTCATCGACATCACGTGAAAGTATCTGACCTCGCCGCCAGTCATTGACATCAAGTCGGTAAAAACATCTGACTTCGCCGTCAGTCATCAACATCACGTCGGTAAAATCATCTGACCTCGCCGTCATTCCTCGACATCAAGTCGGTAAAAATATATAACCTCGCCGTCATTCATCGACATCACGTGAAAGCATCTGACTTCACCGTCAGTCTTCAATTATTAAGTAAAATCATCTGACCTCGCCGTCAGTCATCAACATCACGACGGTAAAAGAATCTGACCTCATTGTCAGTCATCGACATCAAGTTAGTAAAAACATCTGACCTCGTCGTCAGTCATCGACCTCACGTCGGTAAAATCATCTGACCTTGCCATAAGTCCTCGACATCACATTGGTAAAATCATCTAACCACGCCGTTAGTCCTCGACTTCAATATCAATTAAAAATATCTGGCCTCGCCATCAGTCTTCAATATCAATTAAAAACATCTGACCTCGCCGTCAGTCATCGGCATCCAGCCGGTAAAAACATCTGACCTCGCTGTCAGTCATCGACATCACGTCCGTAAAATCATCTGACCTCGCCGTCAGTCCTCAACATCAAGTCGGTAAAAACATCTGACCTCGCCGTCAGTCATCAACATAACGAAAAAACATCTGACCTCGCCGTCATTCTTCGACATCCAGTCGGTAAAAACATCTGACCTCACCGTCAGTCATCAACATCACGTTGGTAAAAGCATCTGACCTCGTTGTCAGTCATCAACATCAATTCGGTAAAAACATCTGACCTCACCGTTTGTCCTCGACATCAAATCGGTTGAAACATCAGACCTCGCCATATGTCATCGACATCACGTGAAAGTATCTGACCTCGCCGCCAATCATTGACATCAAGTCGGTAAAAACATCTGACTTCGCCGTCAGTCATCAATATCCAATCGGTAAAAACATCTGATCTCGCCGTCAGTCATCGAAATCACGTCGGTAAAATCATCTGACCTCGCCGTCAGTCCTCGACATCAAGCCAGTAAAAACATTTAAACTCGCCGTCAATATTTAATATCAAGTAAAAACATCTGACCTAGCCGTCAGTCATCGACATCACATCGGTAAAATCATATGACCTCGTTGTCAGTCAAGGACATCACATCGGTAAAATCACCTGACCTAGTTGTCAGTCCTCGAAATCAAGTCGGTAAGAGCATCTGACCTCGCCGTCAGTCATCGATATCCAGTCGGTAAAAACATATGACCTCGCCGTCATTCATTAACATCACGTCGTAAAAATCATCTGACCTCGCCGTCAGTCCTTGACATCAAGTCGGTAAAATCATCTGACCTCGCCGTCAGTCATTTACATCACGTGAAAGCATCTGACCTTGCTGTCATTCATCAACACTCAGTCGGTAAAAACATCTGACCTCGCCGTCAGTCATCAACATAACATCGATAAAATCATCTGACCTCACCGTCAGTCCTCGACATCATGTCGGCAAAAACATTTGACCTCGCTGTCAGTCATCGACATCACGTGAAAGTAGCAGAACTCGCCGTCAGTCATCGACACTCAGTCGGTAAAAACATCGGACCTCGCCGACATTCTTCAATTATCAAGTAAAATCATCTGACCTTGCTGTCAGTCATCAATATCCAGTCAGTAATAACATCTTACCTCACATTCAGTCATTAACATCACGTTGGTAAAATCATATGACCTCGCCGTCAGTCATCAACATCACATCGGTAAAATCATTTGACCTCGCCATCAGTTCTCGACATCAAGTCAGTAAAAACATCTGACCTCGTCGTCATTCATCAACGTCATGTGAAAGCATCTGACCTCGTCGTCAGTCATCGACACTCAGTCGGTAAAAAAATCCGACCTCGCCGTCAGTCTTCAATTATCAAGTAAAATCATCTGATCTCACCGTCAGCCATCAACATCACGTCGGTAAAACAATTTGACCTCGTTGTCAGTCATCGACATCAAGTCAGTAAAAACATCTGACCTCGCCGTCAGTCATTGACATCACGTCGGTAAAATCATCTGACCTCGCCGTCAGTCCTCGAAATCACGTCGGTAAAATCATCTGACCACGCCGTCAGTCCTTGACATCAATACGGTAAAAACATCTAGCCTCGCCGTCAGTCTTCAATATCAATTAAAAACATCTGACCTCATCGTCAGTCATCGACATCTAGCCGGTAAAAACATCTGACCTCGCCGTCAGTCATCAACATCATGTAAGTACTTCTGACCTCGCTGTCAGTCTTTGACATCCAGTCGGTACTAACATCTGACCTCGCCGACAGTCATCAACATCACGTCAGTAAAAGCATCTGACCTCGTCGTCAGTCATTGACATCAAGTCGGTATAAATATCTGACCTCGCCGTCAATCATCGACATCACATCGGTAAAATCATCTGGCTTCGCCGTCAGTCCTCAACATCAAGTCGGTAAAAACATGTGACCTCGCTGTCAGTCAACAACATCACATCGGTAAAATCATCTGACCTAGCCGTCGTCCCTCGACATCATGTCGGTAAAAACATCTGACCTCGCTGTCAGTCATCGACATCACGTGAAAGCAGCAGAACTCGCCGTCAGTCATCGACACTCAGTCGGTAAAAACATCTAACCCCGCCAACAGTCTTCAATTATCAAGTAAAATCATCTGACCTCGCCGTCAGTCATCAATATCCAGTCGGTAAAAACATCTGACCTCGCAGTCAGTCATTAACATCACGTCGGTAATATCATCTGATCTCGCCGTCAGTCCTCGACATCAAGTCGGTAAAAACATTTAAACTCTCCGTCAGTCTTTAATATCAAGTAAAAACATATGACCTTGCCGTCAGTCATCGACATCCAGTCGATAAAAACATCTAACCTCACCGTCATACATGGACATCACGTCGGTAAAATCCTCTGACCTCGCCGTCAGTCCCTGACATCAAGTCGGTAAAAACATCTGACCTCGCCGTCAGTCATCAACATCACGTTGGTAAAAGAATCTGACCTTATTGTCAGTCATCGACATCAAGTCAGTAAAAACATCTGACCTCATCGTCAGTCATCGATAACACATCGGTAAAATCATCTGACCTTGCTGTCAGTTATCGACATCACGTCGGTAAAATCATCTGACCACACTGTCAGTCCTCGACATCACGTCGGTAAAAACATCTGACCTCGCCGTGAGTCATCGACATCACGTCGATAAAATCATCTGACCTCGCTGTCAGTCCTCGACATCAAGTTGGTAAAAACATATGACCTCGCCATCAGTCATCAACATCACGTAAAAACATCTGACCTCGCTGTCATTCTTCGACATCCTGTCGGTAAAAACATCTAACCTCGCCGATAGTCATCAACATCACGTCAGTAAAAGCATCTGACCTCGTCGTCAAACATTAACATCAAGTCGGTAAAAACTTCTGACATCTCCGTCAGTCATCGACATCACGTCGGTAAAATCATCTGGCTTCGGCGTCAGTCCTCGACATAAAGTCGGTAAAAACATATGACCTCGCCGTCAGTCAACGACATCACATCGGTAAAATCATCTGACCTATCTGTCAGTCCTCGACATCAAGTCGGTAAGAACATCTGAACTCGCCGTCAATCATCGATATGACGTGAAAGTATCTGACCTCGCCGCCAGTCATTGACATCTAGTCGGTTAAAACATCTGACCTCGCCGTCAGTTATCAACATCACGTCGGTAAAATCATTTGACCACGTCGTCAGTCCGCGACATCAAGTCGGTAAAATCTTGTGACCTCGCCGTCAGTCCTCGAAATCACGTCGGTAAAATTATCTGACCACGCCGTCAGTCCTCGACATCAAGACGGTAAAACATCTAGCCTCGCCGTCAGTCTTCAATATCAATTAAAAACATCTGACCTCGCCGTCAGTCATCGACATCCAGCCGGTAAAAACATCTGACCTTGTCGTCAGTCATCAACATCACGTATGTACTTCTGACCTCGCTGTCAGTCTTCGACATCCAGTCGGTACTAACATCTGACCTCGCCGACAGTCATCAACATCACGTCAGTAAAAGCATCTGACCTCATCGTCAGTCATTGACATCAAGTCGGTATAAATATCTGACCTCGCCGTCAATCATCGACATCACGTCGGTAAAATCATCTGGCTTCGCCGTCAGTCCTCAACATCAAGTCGGTAAAAACATATGACCTCGCCGTCAGTCAACAACATCACATCGGTAAAATCATCTGACCTAGCCGTCAGTCCTCGACATCATGTCGGTAAAAACATCTGACCTCGCTGTCAGTCATCGACATCACGTGAAAGCAGCAGAACTCGCCGTCAGTCATCGACACTCAGTCGGTAAAAACATCTAACCCCGCCAACAGTCTTCAATTATCAAGTAAAATCATCTGACCTCGCCGTCAGTCATCAATATCCAGTCGGTAAAAACATCTGACCTCGCAGTCAGTCATTAACATCACGTCGGTAATATCATCTGACCTCGCCGTCAGTCCTCGACATCAAGTCGGTAAAAACATTTAAACTCTCCGTCAGTCTTTAATATCAAGTAAAAACATCTGACCTCGCCGTCAGTCATCGACATCCAGTCGATAAAAACATCTAACCTCACCGTCATACATGGACATCACGTCGGTAAAATCCTCTGACCTCGCCGTCAGTCCCTGACATCAAGTCGGTAAAAACATCTGACCTCGCCGTCAGTCATCAACATCACGTTGGTAAAAGAATCTGACCTTATTGTCAGTCATCGACATCAAGTCAGTAAAAAGATCTGACCTCATCGTCAGTCATCGATAACACATCGGTAAAATCATATGACCTTGTTGTCAGTCATCGACCTCACGTCGGTAAAATCATCTGACCACACCGTCAGTCCTCGACATCACGTCGGTAAAAACATCTGACCTCGCCGTCAGTCATCGACATCACGTCGATAAAATCATCTGACCTCGCTGTCAGTCCTCGACATCAAGTTGGTAAAAACATCTGACCTCGCCATCAGTCATCAACATCACGTAAAAACATCTGACCTCGCCGTCATTCTTCGACATCCTGTCGGTAAAAACATCTAACCTCGCCGATAGTCATCAACATCACGTCAGTAAAAGCATCTGACCTCGTCGTCAAACATTGACATCAAGTCGGTAAAAACTTCTGACCTCTCCGTCAGTCATCGACATCACGTCGGTAAAATCATCTGGCTTCGGCGTCAGTCCTCGACATCAAGTCGGTAAAAACATATGACCTCGCCGTCAGTCAACGACATCACATCGGTAAAATCATCTGACCTATCCGTCAGTCCTCGACATTAAGTCGGTAAGAACATCTGAACTCGCCGTCAATCATCGATATCACGTGAAAGTATCTGACCTCGCCGCCAGTCATTGACATCCAGTCGGTTAAAAC